>OZ022247.1:11630471-12002971 GCA_963978895.1 Erpobdella octoculata
GAAATGTCAATTGATGATAATTAACATAGGGCGCGTTGTTAAATTGCTCGCGCTAGTGCATCCAGGGTTAAACCCAGCAGCTCCTGCTCGAAGTAGGAGTTAATTGATAAAGTTAAGCGTTAAGATGACCAGATGGCGTAAGCCTGAAGCTATTGGAGCTATCGGTGTTAGCGCGTGTCAAATGAATCCGGTAAAAAACAACGCGTCCACACATAGGTACATCTTTGACACGTATATTTGCGGTGAACTTCCTACAGGCAGTGGCGTACCAGGGACGTAAATTCAGCATTTTCCAGGAGGGGGTAGAAAAATTTTCCGCCATTAACTGACAGGGTTACCAGTGTTGCCTGGTTTTTTACTTGGTTTTTTCTCTTTTTTCCAATGAAACATTAAATAAATAACAGATTTTTTTTATTTTTTTAAATTTTCTCATCAATGAAGTCTACTTGCACCAGGGACGTAAATTGCGGGTGCAGGGGACATTTGCCCCCACCCCCTAATTTTTTAAATTTGAGTTTTTTTCTAGAGTTTACTATATATTTTTTAATTTTAACTTTACTTAAGATAATTAAAAAAGTGTGAAGACTAAAAAGTAGAAAATAAAAATAAGTAAAAAAAACTTTTTAAAAACTAGTCTTATTATGCACTAAAAAGTAGAAAATAAAATCGTCTGTTAAACTGATCATCTTGTTGTTCGCCATGATAAGACTAGGGTGCTCTTTAAGTTATACAGATCTGTTCATTAAATTCAAACTAAGCACCTTAGTCTTATCATGGCGAACAACAAGATGATCAATTTGACGTACGATTTTATATTCTATTTTTTAGTGCATAATAAGACTAGTTTTAAAAAATTTTTTTTACTTATTTTTATTTTCTACTTTACTTAACCTTGTGATTGAATGCGTATTGGAATCCTTTTTACGTGTGTAGACAATTTTATATCTGAGCTCGATGCTAGATTTACCAATAAATGCAGAGTAATAAATTGTGTATCAGCGTTGGTTCAAAGTTTAGCTGTTTTCTGTGCCAAAATACAATCAACGAACTAATGGAACTTCACCCTATTAGTGATATTGATACAATGTTGATTCCCTCATAGCTGTCTACATCAAAGTTATTATTATTTATTACACAAAAATAAAACAAAATTCTACTTTCTACACACCCCATTTTAGGCATCTTTTTTTTACTAATCCTGTACTTGCCCCTGCAATATGATTAAATCATTCACGCCCTTTATACCCAGTGGTGGATCCAGAAATTCGTGGGGGTGCTCTTCAGAAATTTTTCACATTTTCTTTAAAAAAAACTGATAACCGATGAGTATTGTTCTACTGTCATTTTCCAAAAAATAAGTATTATACCCGAAAATTATCAATTGATACTCTGGTGAGGGAATGCATCTCTCCACCCCTCCCTGCTTGTACCTAAATATTTATATAGATATAAAAGGTAATATGTGTGAGAGCATTCGCTTATTACATCCAAGCCGCAGGAGCAGGCAGACTTCATTGATGAAAAATTAAAAAAAAATCTGTTATTTATTTGATGTTTCATTGGCAAAAAAGAGACAAAACTAAGCAAAAAACCCCGGACAACACCGGGTAATTCTGTCAGTAAGCTATATAATGGCCGACAAATTTTGCCTCCCCCTGGAAAATGCTGAGTTTACGTCCCTAACCTGCACCTGCATACCAAATGTTGCTCCTGCGGCTCACACACACGCACATTACCTTTTATATCTATATAAATACGTAGTTACAAGCAGGAAGGGTGGAGAGATGCATTCCCTCACTAGAGTATAAATTAATTTTTTTGGGTATAATACCTGCTTTTTGGAAAATGACCATAGCATTCTTTGAGAGGAGAAAGTGGAAGTCTTTGAAAACAATGTGAAAAAACACGACTACTCACCGATCATCAGATTTTCTGATGAGAATGTGGAAAATTTCTGAATTGCGCCCCCCCCCCAGGTGAACTCTAGGTGAAAAAAGTTAAATTTTGAAAATCAATGGGGGCAAATTGTCTACAAACGCCAGAAAGATTCCAATACGCATGGAATCATCACTAAGTTAAGTAAAGTTAAAATTTAAAAAAATATTGTAAACTCTAGGTAAAAAAATTCAAACTTTTAAAATCAGGGGGAGGGCAACTGCTCCACCTGCCCCCCCGCAATTTACGTCCCTGGGCGTATGCAGAAAAAATTAAAGAGTGAAATAAAAGGGTCCAACAGACGGATGATTTTCAGCACAGACTGCAATAATTTAGTCTCATTAGAGTGGGAGTGAAAGACTTTTTTACTATGCGCAAAGAGTTTTTATCAATTGATCAAGGGTGCAGTCAGAATTTTTTGGGAGGAGGCCGTGGATTAAGAGAAACTGATTAGTAAAGAGTTCTACTGAGAAATTTACGACCCACAAAAGTCAAGGCTTAACGACAATGTAATAACAAACCATAAGACATTTAATTTGAAACAGTAAATTACAATATGAAATTCAGCCGACGTTTTTTTCGACGAAAAATGTCGATGACGGTTTTTTCTTTCTTCAATAATGTAAAGGTCGCGATTGATGGTCATCTGGGCAAGCCCATTCAGCCTTATCTGGCCGATTGTGGTGCGTAGATAAGATTTGTCACGGAAGAAGGGGGCAACGTGATGAAGAGTTTCAGCAGCGTATTTATCTGCGGGTAGATGAAATCTTGACAATGTTGCAGAACATCAACTGCGGTATGTGGCCTCTCAGCCAATCGGACAGTCAACCATTTGGTTTTCCAGCGGAAGTATTCACCACAAACAGCAGATATGTGACCAATGACCAAGGTCACAGGCGTTGTACTTGAGTGTCTCCTCTAGGTCAATGAAGGATCCTTGGTCAATAAACCTTAGAAACAGATGTTGAGTCTGAATGTAGACTCCCTCATTGTAGGCAAATAGGGCGGATTGGGTCTTGGGTTCAAAACAAGTGGGTCGGGCCGGGTCACAAAATAAAAAACAACAAGTGAAGCCAAAACAAAGTTTTTTAAAAACACACTTTTATATTTTTACTACATAAACAACAAATATATCAACATAGACAATAAATAGTTTGACGAAAATATCACAAGTAATTATTTCATTAAATTTAGTCCAATCGATCCGAAAATTTGAGAGAATGCATTGTTAATTAGTTCAAAGGTATGTTTAAATTTTGAAGTCTCTAGCTCATCAGGAAGTTAGTTAAAAATCGTTTGCAAAATTTGACGACAGACAGAGAAGTCAAGTTAAGTAAAAGTGTGTAAAAATAGGTCGGGTTGGGTCAGATTTTCTGGCGGGTCGGGTTTTCAAAACTGAATCAACGGAATACTCTGACCCTAACATTTTTGATAACTTCAGTGGCGGCGCCAGGAATTTTTTTCTGGGGGGGTCCAAAAATGTCCAAGGACAAGTTGAAGTATACCTATATATATATATATATATATATATATATATATATATATATATATATATATATATATATATATATATATATATATATATATATATATATATATATATGTATGTATGTATGTATGTATGTATGTATGTATGTATGTATGTATGTATGTATGTATGTATGTATGTATGTATGTATGTATGTATGTATGTATGTATGTATGTATGTATGTATGTATGTATGTATGTATGTATGTATGTATGTATGTATGTATGTATGTATGTATGTATGTATGTATGTATGTATGTATGTATGTATGTATGTATGTATGTATGTATGTATGTATGTATGTATGTATGTATGTATGTATGTATGTATGTATGTATGTATGTATGTATGTATGTATGTATGTATGTATGTATGTATGTATGTATGTATGTATGTATGTATGTATGTATGTATGTATGTATGTATGTATGTATGTATGTATGTATGTATGTATGTATGTATGTATGTATGTATGTATGTATGTATGTATGTATGTATGTATGTATGTATGTATGTATGTATGTATGTATGTATGTATGTATGTATGTATGTATGTATGTATGTATGTATGTATGTATGTATGTATGTATGTATGTATGTATGTATGTATGTATGGATGGATGGATGTATGTATGTATGTATGTATGTATGTATGTATGTATGTATGTATGTATGTATGTATGTATGTATGTATGTATGTATGTATGTATGTATGTATGTATGTATGTATGTATGTATGTATGTATGTATGTATGTATGTATGTATGTATGTATGTATGTATGTATGTATGTATGTATGTATGTATGTATGTATGGTGTTTTCAGTTTATTTCTTTTGGCCAGATGCCCAGTAGAATGACCACCTTCTTTTCGGTGGCGGTCTTCTTTCTTTTATTTTGTTGATATATATATATATATATATATATATATATATATATATATATATATATATATATAATGGCAAAAAAGTTGCCCCGAGTCTTGCCCCTTGGCCCCCAGGAAAAATTGGAACTCTACGCCCATGTCTGCATTCAGTTTTAATTTAAATTTAATTTAAAAACGACAATTTGTATAGCACCGTATACAGCAGAAGTCGCTTAAAGGGTGCTTAACAGAACAGTTGCAAAAATTAAGTCAGATAATTAATAGAAATGTGATCCAAAAAAAAAATAAATAAATAAAAAAAATAATAATAATAAAAAAGTGGCGAAAATAATAATACAAAAATATAAAACAGCTTGAGGGGCGCATCACAAACTATGTAACGAATGAACGATCAAACAAGTGAGTTTTTAGAAGTTTCTTGAAGATGGAAAGTGTTTTCGTGTTTGAACTGAGAACGGGAGAGAGTTCCAGGATGAAGGTCCAGCAACGCAGAATACGCGATCACCCGCATGAGTGCGGGTGCGTGGGACGAAGACGTCGAGTGAACAGGATGATCGAAGCCGATGCCGATTTGGGTCGTCTGAAAAGAGATTGATCTGTTTGCATAGATATTGCGGTGTGCAAGGTTATTAAGGCATTTGAAGACGAGAAGACAAAGCCTAAACTGGATGCGTTTGTTTATTTTCAATGTATGCAGATTGTCACGAAGAACTTGTGTGATGTGCTCGTATCTACCTACCAACGGAATAGATGAGTCTTGCCGCACCGTTGACGACGGCTTGGAGCCGAGAAATCTAGCGCTGAGGTAGTCCAGCAAAAGCAGCATTGCAGTAGTCTATGTGCGAAATGACGAAAGACTGAACCAGTAGACGCCTGACAGCTAAAGGCAACGATCTCATTACCAATCGAAGCCGTTGAAGCGCTCCAAAACAGGTTCGCACAACCTTAGTGACGTGCGGGACCAGTGTGAGACCATTATCTAGTAGAAGGCCAAGGTTGCGTACTATGCCAGCTGGTTGTATAAGGTCGCCACCGACGTCGAAAGGAGAGTCGTCGAATTTATCTATCCGTCGACAAGAGGAAAACCAGATTAACTCTGTCTTGGATCGATTAAATTGTAGCCCAGTAGACTTCATCCAGTCGGCATCCTCGGTGACACACTCCGTCAACGCACTGCGGAAGCGCGTGTTGCTGACGGCAGATGGTTGACAGAAACCATATATCTGTGAATCGTCGGCGTAAAGATGACGGAGAAGATCGTATTTCTGGATGATCTTGGCAATGTCGGCAGAGTACAGTATGAAGAGGATAGGGCCAAGAACGGAGCCTTGCGAAACCCCACAGGTAAGTGATGTGGTAGTAGACACACAACCGCAGTGCAGCATCTGCTGTCGCCTGTCCAGAAGGTACGACGCAAACTATTCCAGCGCCGTGGATGCAACACCAAAAGAAGTATTTAACCGTTAATGTGAAATTCCATGATCGACCGTGTCGAAGGCAGCAGACATATCGAGCAATGAAAGTAGTGCGAGACCGCCGCCGTTAATGGCAGAGAGGATGTCGGATAACACCTGCGTCAGGGCAGTTTCCGTGGAGTGGAACTTACGGTATACTGACTGAAACTCTGGGAAGAGTTCGCTACACTCTATGTAGCCAACAAATTGTCGGGCCACCATTCTTTCTAAAATCTTGGAAAGTACAGGCAAGTCGGAAATTGGTCTATAATGTGAAACGTCGAATGGATCGAGAGCTGGGTTCTTCAGGAGAGGGGTGATAACGGCTAATTTGAAAACTGACGGCAGAGTGCCAGTAGCTAGAGAGTTGTTGAAGTGGGTTGTGATGAAAGGTGCAATAGTAAGTGCGCATTCTTGCAAAAGCCACGTAGGAATAGGATCGACAGTAGACTGTTTATTAGGAGCATGGTTTACAGCAGCGATAACGTCACAGACAGTGACGGAAGAGAACGTTGCAAGCCTCTGTAATGTGGTAGAGAACACCGGAGCCTCTGCACCAGTGGTAGCCGTCCTGATGTCAAAAACCTTTTTGTTGAAGAACTCGTGGAGCCTGTCGGCATGTGTTGAGTCGTTGGCCGGCGTGCAACGGCAACCGAGAATCTTGTCGACGGTCCGCCATAGCTTTCGAGGCGCCGACATAGTGGAGTTGATTTCATTAAGCCAGAAACTGTTGTGTTTATTGTTGAGTAAATGACGATACTTGCTAGTCTGACTAAGCCACAAGGAACGGTTGACTGCTTGAGCTTGATTCTCAGTAGTTGCACTATGGTTAAACAGTCTGAAAAGTCGTCGGGTGACTCGTTTCTCTTGACGACACGAATCGTCGAACCATGGGTCCGACAGTTGTTTACGAATTGTGACAGTTCTGACAGGAATCAGCATATCCAGCACGCCGGTGATGACGTCGCCATAGAGATCACCCAACCCATCGACATTGAGTGAGCCGAGATGTGCGCCATCACACAGAGCCGATCCTCGAGGGCCGCACGAAATCGATCGACGTTGAGGTGATCCCAGAGGCGTCGAGTAGAGGTTGAGTAGGAAGGCGGCATAACTTGAAGGTGAGTCGACCACTTGATGAGAAGATGGTCGGACAGGCCGGTGTCGATGAGGCTAGTTGCAGGCGCCGGCAGATCACATCGGGTCAAGACCACGTCAAAAAAGCCGCCGCGGTCGTGTGTTGGCTGGTTGATACGATTGACGAGACCGAAAGACTCGATGAGTTCACGGAACCGCAGAGCCCTCGGGTCGGTGGATCGGTCAAGGCGGATATTTATGTCGCCGGTCACGATCAGCGGACCGGATGACGTACCAAGAATTTTGAGCATGGCCGACATTTCATCAAAATACGCCGGTGGGGCCGGACGGACCCCGGATGGTAGATCAGAAGAACGACACATGATGACCCGCCCGAAGTGATCCGAGCACACAGATGCTCGAACGAGTGTGGATCGCCGCACTTGAGCTTTGTGAGGCGAATTGAGGATGATGCAATGATTGCGACACCGCCGTAGTTACGTAGACTCACAGTCTCGACATTCGAGCCGGACACCGGAGGACGAGCGCGTTCAAGAACGTTGAAACCATCCGTTCGCAAGCGGCGGAGGTCGACTGGGTCGGACTCGAGATGAATCTCGGTCAGACATAAAATGTTAATTCCTTCGTCTTTTGCAAGCAGCTTGACGGCCTCCAGACTTTTATTTAGATAACGAATGTTATGTGTTGCTCCGACGATTTGCCTAGAACTGTGGCATCCGTGGCGCTGAAAATGGGGCTCAAAAATGGATTCCATTTCGTAACAGAGGCCAACTCCCAAATGTCCTTTCTGCGGCAGTCACCATTGGGTCAAGTTCTGCTCCTTCAGGGACATCACCTGCAACAAGTGCAACACAAAAGGACACAAAGCAGGCTTCTGCGAGTCCGCCAAACGCTTCATAGAAAGACGACGTTTCCAGCATCCCCAGGTTGACGAAATCTTGTGCAAGAAATTTGCACGCAAATATGTCAAGCCAAAGATCAATGGTACAACAGTCCAGCTGAAACATGACACAGGAGCTGACTGGACTATGATCTTTATTGGAAACTGGAAGAAGATCGGTCAACCCAAGCTATTGCCGACGGAATCCATTGCGATCAGCGCTTCGGGTGAAGAAGTCAAAGTCAAAGGAGTTTTTTCAGCGATGGTAGAAATTCAGAACGCCGTTGGAATCATTAACGTTTATGTATCAGCGGAGGAACTGACCTATATGGCAATGACACGATGGAGGCCCTTAAACTATGGGACATACCAATCTCTGCCATGTGCTGTGGCATCACCGACGCTCATCAATCCACACTCAAAAAGGTGAGGCTCAAGTTTCCAAATTTGTTTTCTTTTTGGCTTGGAAAATGCAATCGGACCACCTTTTCTCTGAACATTAAAAAGGATGCAGTCATTCCGTTTACCCTTGCTCGTCCTGTAGCCTTCAGTGCCCGTACACCAATTGAGGAGGAGATCAGACGAATCTAACAAGAAGGCATCCTTACTCAGATTAACTACGCTAAATTTGCTTCTCCCATTGTTGCCGTCAAGAAAAAGAACGGAAAAATCCGCATTGCCGCTGACTACTCAACCGGATTGAATCGTGCTCTAGAAACATTCCATTATCCTCTTCCTACAGCCGAAACGATCTTCACTGGCTTGACGGGCAAAGATACATTCAGTACCTTGGACCTATCTAATGCTTACCTGCAAATAAAATTAGATGCCGTGGCCAAACGCTTCATGAACATCAACACTCATGTGGGTCTCTTCCAAGTAAATCGCATGCAGCCAGGTGTCAAGACCGTTTCCGGCAACTTCCAACAAATCTTGGATTCATTACTAGCCGGCACCGACGCAATGGCATATCAAGATGATATAATCGTGCCTGGAAGGGAATCCACAGACCACTAGAAACGCTTGCACTCTGTTCTCAGCAGGCTGGAGGAGGCTGGCTTCACTCTATCAATAGACAAGTGCACCTTCGCTCAACCACGAATCAAATTCTTGGGCAGGATCATTGACTCAAAAGGAGTGAACCCAGACCCAGAAAAACTTCAAGCCGTCAAAAACATTCCACAGCCAGCAGATGTTTCTCAACTTCATGCATTCTTGGGGGCTATCAATTGGTATGGCACCTTTATACCTCATTTAAAGGACATAAGAGGTCCGCTTGATAGCATGCTTTGCAGGGGTGAGAAATTCATTTGGACCCAAGAACGTGTTAGGGCCTTCACCAAGCTCAAGCAAGCTCTTCATTCAAACCTCGCCTTAACCCACTACGATGAGAGACTGCCACTCGTTGCTGCAGCAGATGCGTCTAGCTACGGAATCGGTGCAACCCTTCTTCATCGTCTGAATGACGGAACTCTACGTCCGATCGCTCATGCAGCTGCATCATTCAACGAAGCAGAGAAGAACTACTCACAAATGGAACGTGAAGCACTTGCCCTTGTCTAGGCGGTGAAAAAGTTCCACGCCTACCTTTATGGCCGCTCGTTCAAACTTCAAACCGACCATAAACCGCTCTTGAAAATCTTTGGCAGCAAGACAGACGTTTCAATCCACACAGCCAACCGACTCAGGAGGTATGCTCTCACCCTTATGGGTTACGACTTTAAAATTAACTACATCCAAGGAGAGAATTTTGCCTATGCTGATTTCATATCGCGGCTCATTGATGGACAAGTAAAACCTGGTCTTGAGGATGTCGTCATCGCCTCCACCCGGGAATACTCAGAGACTATCCAGTCAAAGGCACCTCATGACAGCGTGGCTCTGAACAGTCTCAAGGAATTACCAATATCGCTAAACGATCTCCAACAAGCCACTTCGGAATGTGATCATCTCCAGCGGGTCATTCGCTACGTCAAGTCAAGCCGGCCGCAGAAAAAGAAAAGTTGGTGATCTTGAAGCTGCTGAATACTTCACTCTCCGGAACAAATTGCAAGTTCTCTCAAATTATCTTTTCCTCAAAGATCTCCCTGTCATCTCTCCAAAACTACGCAGACGAGTTCTCGAAGAACTCCACCAAGGTCATCCAGGCACCACTCGCATGCAGGCACTCGTGCATGAACATTGCTACTGGCCTGGATTCTGCTATCAAGTTCAAGCTTTCGTACAGCGCTGCCAAGGTTGTGCCGTCAATTCCAAGTCACCAAGGAGCTACATCCTTAGCCAAAGCCTGCCCGACCATGGCAACGCATCCACGTTGACTTTACCGAACGGTCAAGGGGTGATTTCTACTTCGTAGCAGTTGATGCCTACCGCAACTGGTTCGAGATCATCAGGATGAAAATCACCACATCTGAGAAAACCATTGCGGTGATTGAAGATATGTTTGCACGCTGGGGCTCATGTGCGACAATCGTCACTGACAATAGCCCTCAGTTTGTCTCGAGCGCTTTCAAAGACTTCTGCAAACGCTTCGCAGTCGAACACATACTAATAGCACCATATCATCCGCAGTCCAATGGCAGAGCAAAAAGACAAGTGGACATTTTGAAGACCGGTCTCAACAAGATGGATGGTAAAGGCAACGAAGACGAGAAACTTCGAAGCTTCCTAGAGTCGTGCCGTAGAGCTCCTTCTATGGCTCTCGATGGCAAATCTCCGTTTGAAATGATGACGGGAAGGAAGATGCCGTCGAGACCAGAAATTCTGTCAGCTGCCGCAGCAAGAAGGCAAGTCGTCTCTCAACAAGGACTCAACATGGCTCAGCAGTTCAACAAACACCATGGTGCTGTGTCGCGTAGCTATGCACCTTACGAGCCCATCTTCTACAAACTTCACCAGAACAATATCTGGTCTTGGCGTGCAGGAACAATAGTAAAAAAACTAGGAGCGGCAAATTACTCAATCTCAGTTGACGGGCGGCACATCAAGGCTCACGCAGATCAACTGAAGATGTGTTTTGTTGACAGCGACCCTGACTTCTCCAGTGCTCTTAGCAATGATTCCTATCTTTATCAGACTCCTAAAGTTATGGATGAAACTCCTCCACAGTGCCTCCTCGAGCCAGAAGAAATTCCCTCAGAAATTGACCCAGCTTCTGACGACTCTTTGAGTGACGGGAATGACAAGCAAAATAATCAAGCTAACCAGACCGTAATTCAGTCGGAGTCTCATCAACGCTCTCCTGTTTTGCCACTCACATGACCAAAACGAAATACTCGACCTTCAGCGTATCTCAACGACTTCGAACGGAACCTCGACAATGCCATATTTCTCGTGAACAAACTCGACCTTTACAAGCTCCAGCTAACCTATTTTAT
The DNA here is from genome assembly GCA_963978895.1 of Erpobdella octoculata. NCBI lineage: Eukaryota > Metazoa > Annelida > Clitellata > Hirudinida > Erpobdellidae > Erpobdella > Erpobdella octoculata. The sequence continues at coordinate 11,641,630 of OZ022247.1, forward strand.
TTCAAGATGTCAGGCTTCCATCTTAGTGAGGAGGAGTGTTGTAACTACGAACTATTATTTATTTAGTGTTGTAACTACGAACTATTATTTATTGTTTTGGGTCAGTTAGTTCTGGGGACGCGGATGTGGTCGATGCCGAGCGAGGTCTCGGGGTCTTTTCATCAGTCAATAAACGTTGTTCTCACTAGTCGTGTTATTTATCAATTAGCAAAAATACAACATTGAGTAAACTAATGATGGCCGGAAGGCACCTGTAAACTATTCTCAAATTTACACATCTAGCTGACCATCTTGTTAAGGATAATGTTGTTGTGGACGGCCTAGTTTTATAACTTTTTTAAAACCACCTTTCTTTTTCTCTTATTCTCTTCGTGGATATTTTAACTAGTCTAGCACACATCAGCTTTAAACACGTGGGTAATGTTTTTATACCTACACTGATTATTCCGATGAGATTCGTGTACCCCCCCCCTAGTAAAAAAAAGTCATCGGATTTGCAAAAATCTCACGGTGGTACCTGTCGGAACTGGGAGGTCCCCGCCCAGCGCCGCGCCTGGATAACTTAAATATGTTTTAAACAGAGGCGTGGATTCAGCAAAATCTTGGGGGGGGCAAAGATTTTTTAAATTAATCTAGAGAATCTTCGAACTAAAATGACCATGCCAATATACACTAGTATGTTGTATTTTCATGTAAAACATCATACTAATTAAAAAACAGTATACAAAAATGTTAACTTTTATTTAATATTGAACGCAGACAAAAAAAACGTTTAAATTATTAATGTAACAAAGGGTATCGACGTTCTTTCATTTTTGCAAAATCGTCCACTAAATCATCAAGATCAAATGTTTTTACTAAGTCATGTTCCACCGCCATCAGTAATAAAAAATTAAGTCTTTCGTCGCCACATGTTGATCTTAGATAAGTCTTCACACGTTTTAAAACTGAAAAAAACCGTTCATTTGATGCAGTGCTAACAGGTAATGTCAGCACAATTTTTAATATTTTTAAAACTTCTGAATAAGCACATGGAAATTGTTCTAATTTGTGATGTAACTCAGCAAGGTCCAGAAGCTTTCCTTCAGACTGACGACAGGTTTCATGAAAAGATTTTGCAGCTTGTATTTGTGATCGGAAAACTACTTCATCAAAATGAAATTGGTACAAATTGGCAAGAGTTTCGCATTTTTCAACATCTAAAAATTGTTTAAAGTTATGATGGTCAAAAGCTTGAATAGCATTGAAAAGCGATCCATTTTGTGCAAAACGCCTATTAAATTCAGCCATAAATCTATCTAAAATACTGTAATAAGATCTTTTCATTTGTTCAGAGAAGCTAACTGGTTGACTTGTTATATTTCTTTTTCCCATCGTGCTGTTTGTTAAATAGTCTTTCAAAAATGACGAGATTTTTGTTGATCGTCTTGGTAGAGCTGATGCTGCTTCTGTACTTGTATCAAAATCAATTTCGATTTCAACAAATTTTGTAAATTCTCTTGTCTGTTTTAGTAATACACCCCATGCAGTTTCAGATCTTTCGGCTTCAAGATCTTTTTGGGTGGCAGCTATTAATTGATGGGCTCGCAAAAGTGTCAGGCCTTCTTCTTGAAGTAATTCTGACAAAGTATTAGTTTTTGATAGGACCCTTTCCATCATGTGCAAATAAAAAATAAAAGATGGCGATTCTAGTGTTTTTTTGTAACCAATTGCCTCTGATGATGCAGCTTTATCGGATTCAATAACTCCTTCAAGAACAGCAAGTAAAGCCTGATAACGAAGTTTGATTTTATTAATTGATCTGTACCAGTATAACCAGCGTGATGGTGCTGTCCTCTCAAGCGTTAACACTTTGTCATTTCCCAGATGTTTTTGAGCAGCCACAAACATTTCATGTCTAGTGTTGCTGTTTGAAATAAAATTATAAAGACTTTGGGTAGTGGTAAAGAATTCTGAAAGTTCTGTCATATCGGAAATTGTTGAAATTAATATAAGATTCAATTTGTGAGCGTGGCAATGAATATATGTAGCATGGGGCACTCGTTCTTTAATCTTGGCTTGAACCCCATTAGCCCAGCCACTCATAACGCTGGCACCGTCATAGCATTGAGCAACACAATACTTCCAGTCAATATCTAATTCACATATTTTGTTATAAATAAAATTTGCAAGTGCGTCTGCCGTTAAAGTCTTCATGTGGTATGTTCCAATTGCTCTCTCTCTAATCTGTCCCCCATAAAAATAACGAATAATTATTGCTAGTTGTTCTTTTTTAGAAATATCTTTTGTTTCGTCAACAAGAACTGCAAAAAACCGCGAAGATTTAATTTCTTTAGCAATTGTTTTTTCAATTCTTTCACCAAAAACTTTAATTAATTCATTTTGGCTATCATTTGACTGGTAATGTCCATAACGACTTTCTAGTTTGACCTTAACATCATCATCCATCTCCGCAAATTCACGCATTAACTCACGAAAAGGTCCTTGGTTTGTTGATCCTTCGGTTTCATCGTGGCCACGAATTGAAATACCCAGACAACCGAGAAATCTAGTAGTCCTAAGTAGTACCTTAACATGTTTTCTATTTTCTTCTATTTCCTGTAATCTTAAGGTTGAAACACTTGTTGCAATGGATTGTTGGAGGTTGCTTGAAATTGATTTCCACTCGGTCCAGGATAACATTGCATTTTTGTGACGTGTACTTTCGTTATGCTTCTCAAACAACGCTTTCATATCTTTCCACTTTGAAAATCCAGTATCAATGAAGGCCCTTGATCCATCTGTCTCACCTTTGAGTATAACACTACCCGCAAAATGTCTACAGGCAAAACAAAAAACAGCATTTTTTTGAATGCTGTATTCAATCCAGTCGTGTTTTTGGAAATACATAACAGAAAAACGTCTTTTTTTAGTATCAAATGGATAAACTTCTAACATTGGCTGCATGGGTTTATCGTATTTGGATTTACTAATATCTAAACTTATAGAAAATAATGGTTCAACAGTACAATTACTAATGTTACCAGAATTATTTTCCTGTTCGATGGTTTTAACTGTAAGAGAGCTACCACATATTACGTTATCTTCAGCTTTTTCTGATGATTCGATCTCTGTGCGTGCTCTTTTGACAAATGCAAAATTCTCCAAGCTAACCTGTCTTTTTTGCTTATGATTTCCATTGTCCAGTATTTCGTAGATGTTGGAAAAAAAGTCGATTTCTTATAATAAATAGGAGACAAGACGAAAAGTTTTAAAATGCGATTAACCAAGCTATACTAGTTCACGAAGTAACGATACACAAGAGATCGATCGATGTAGTCAAAGCTTCAGCAACTAGAAAAGATATGAATATGCAAATAGTTCATCAAGCTAGGGCGTACACGCGAGGCTAAAGTTCATACGAGTTCGATCGAATAGACTGAAGGCACTAAAAAAAGTGAAACATATTAGCAGTAGCAGAGATTTACATAACTAGATTTTATTCAACAAGTGTGATAGATACTGTTTTTATCAACTAATTTATATACTTGATCGTGTGTAAGCTAATCAAAACAATTGACAGTTTATTGGAAGAAATCTTGGAAAGAAAGTTCAAGCAACGGGGTAGGATAAGAATATGTTAATTGTCCGTCAAGCTAAGGCAGACACACGAGGCTAAAGTTCATACGAGCTCGATCAGATGGACCGAAGGCACTAAAACATTGAAAAATATTAGCAGAGATATGTGATATAACTAAGTAGATATAATTCAAAAGGTATGAAAAATACTCCGTTTATTAACTAATCAAAATACTCAATCGTGAGTGAGCTAATAAACATATTTGTTTTATTTGGTGGAAAAATCTTGGGGGGGGCCATGGCCCCCCTCAGCCCCCCCCAATCCACGCCTCTGGTTTTAAAATACACGGGCAACGGCAACATAGACAAGCTTTCGGGCTCCTCGGGTCCCCTTACTGCGCCTCTGCAATTGATCATCTAATTTTGTAATATTATTTATTCCCAGATTAAAAAAAAAAACTTTAAAAACGCAGATTAATAATTTATTGAAATCAAATATTAATCGTATAACTGTTCAAATTCATTTGTAAAACGTCGTCGTGGTCTAAGACAGTCATAGAAAACAATATTTTTATTAATAAATACATGACACAAACTTAATCAGCGTTCCATAGTTAATTGATCGATGCTGCATATTTTGTTATGAATATTGCGGTATTACAGGATATTCTGGAGCTTTAATAATGATAACAAATATGTACTGAGTTTTGGTGTATTTGTTATATTTGTTAAGTTAAACTTAAGAAATTTAGCTGACCAAAATGTGGAAAGTGCGGGAACTTGCAGACAAAGTGTTAGTATAATAATATAATAATAATAGTAGTTAATATAGTTATATAAACTTATATAGTAGTATAGTAGTATAGTTATAGTTGTATATTGTATAGTATGTTAGTTAGTAGTTGGTAAGTGAAGTGAAACATATGTTGAATTTGTTGCCACATTTTTTTTGAGTTTATCTCAAGTCAAGTCAATGCTTATTTTTAAATTTAAAGCACTTATACAAGTGCCATTAGCTTTTAAATGTCTTTGTTTTGTACTGCTAGCCATGCTTTTGAGAAAAATATGAAAGTTTATCAATATATTATTTATACTAGGAAAACACTTTATGGTAGAGGTTCACATTAACGGCACCCCCTTTTTTCTGCTTAGAAAAGGTCGAAAAGCAAAAAATGTGGCGACACTTGCATAAGAAAGCATAAATTTTACCAAGATTTAGCAAAAAACTCGTGTCCTAAATTTGGAAGCTTTTCAAGACGATAAATAGTATCCTTCGATAAACTATTTACATTTTACAGATGGTAATCTTTCACACAAACGGCCCAATGTGGCGGATTAATACATTCTCGGCTATAATTAGCTATAAACACGATGAAAAGTAACCACTAGTTTAAACATTATGATAATTAGTATAAATAATTTATTTAAAATGGGAAAATGTAATATAATTTAATTTTAATTAATTAAATAATTTATTTTTGATTGAAATATAACAAAAATGAGTATTTTAGGAAACGTGTAAACAAAATTCGAGTTCTAAAGAGAATCAAGCTGGTCAGATTTGCGTAGTGTGTTAATTATTGAAAATGAACAAATAAAGAATATGTGGTGTTACTGCTTTAATAACTAATGAAGAGCTAATTATAAAGTGATTAGCAGGGTTACTCATGGTTTTCCTATAACTCGATCTCTCGCCATAGCTGAAAATATGGCCGGAAACACTGACAAAGCGAAACGATGTTCGCTCACAAATATTCAAATTTTGACGTTTCCTCAAATAAATTATTTCGTGTTACATTTATTCTTGAGGGTTTTATATATTTAAAATTTTATTTATTCAAAGAAACTAAACTTAATTTAATAATTTCTAACTTTATTACTCTATCCAAACCGTTCAGAGTTACCGAGCGGTAAATTTTAAAATTTAAAATTAATTTGTTTATAACTGATAGTTTTTTATTAAATAAAATTTTATTAGAAACTAATTTTATTTCTTTTTTATTCATTTAATTCATAACCTCAACGTACCTCACCACTCACAACTGTGATGTAAATAGTGCTTCGAAAGGTACTACTTACCGTTTTTAAAAGTCTTTCAAATTACGATAAATGTTTTTTTTAAATTCAATCTGGTATAAAGTTTGTTTTTTTTTATATGTCAATATAACAAAATATGGTAATCTTTCCCACTGACGGCCCGTGTGGCGGATTAATACATAATTCTCGGCTATAATTAACTATAAACACGATGAAAAGTAACCACTAGTTTAAACATTATGATAATTAGTATAAATAATTTATTTAAAATGGGAAAATGTTATATACAATTATTTTAATTAATTAAATAATGTTGTTATGATTTAAAAAAATTTACATAGAAAAAATCTGAGTTTTAAGGAAAAGTGTAAACGAGGAATTGCGTAGCGTGTTATATAACGTTATAACTATTACCATGGCGGCAGGTGCCGGTATGCGATCTTTGATTCGCTATATCTCTATTAATTTTATTTTTTACACTATATAGTATATTCAAACTCAGAATTTGTACCTTTATTTAAAATATTAGTGAAATTCAAAAAAAAATATTTTGAAACTTTTTATGTGGCTACCTAGGATAGGTTAGGGGCATATATGGTTAGGGGCATGTATGGTTAGGGATAGGGTTATGAGTAGGGTAAGGGTTAGGGGTAAAGTTAGGGGTAGGGTTAGGGATAGGGTTAGGGTTTCATTTTAATACGGGTCGCAATTTTACAGATTGCAATCACGGCGGACCACCGGGGCAATAGCAGCGACCTCATATAAAGTGACTAGCGGGGTTTACTTCGTTGTTACTCTCGCCTTTTGTTCTTTATCGTTTTAAATAGAAAAAAGTTTTAAAATTTTAACTTAATTTTTCTATAACTGATAGTTTATTTTTTAAATAAAATTTTATTATAAACTAATTTGATTTCTTTTTTATTCATTTTATTCATACGATCATCGCACCTCACCACTCACAACTACGATGTAAATAGTGCTTGGAAGGGTACTACTTACCGTTTTCAAAGTCTCTCAAATTACGATAAATGTTTTTTTTTAAATTCAATTTGGTATAAAATTTGTTTTTTTATGTTATTGTAACAAAATAATAAAAATACGACTAATTTTTCGGCACGGGCCGTTCGTAGGAAAGATTACCCAAAATTAGGGATACCACGGGTAGTTCTTTTTGGAGTTTTCGGGTTCGGGTTTGTGAAACTAGAGTTTTCGGGTTCGGGTTTGTGAAACTAGAGTTTTCGGGTTCGGGTTTGTAAAACTCGAGTTTTCGGGTTCGGGTTTGTGAAACTCAGGTTTTCGGGTTTGGGTTCGGGTTTGTAGTTTTCCAAAAACCGGGTTCGGGTTCGGGTACTGGCTTATGATTTCAAATTCGTGGATTGATTTTAAATTTACCTAGTGTATATACATATACAAACGAGAGCGATCAATTCATCCATTGGACATTACACGTATTGAATAAACTCTAACAAATTAATTTTTTAGCTTTCCAAATAATGTGATTTTTTGGCCGAAGAAGGCTTAATTATTTTAGTTCGTTCGCGGCTCGGTCCGGCCAGATAATCAGGCGGATTAGTGGTCTAGCTTACACACTCACCAATAAAATGACCTATTTGTGTTATTTGTTACGCAAAGGTGATAATACAAAACTTGTATGGCTTGCGATTAGTATAATACGTTACCTCTTAAATTATTGTAATTTATTAATTTTTTTCGCGGCTCGGTCCGGTTGGGTAATCAGGCGGATTAGTGTTCTAGCTTACACATTTGCTAATAAAATGACTGTGACGCATAGATCATTTATAGACTTTGCCAGTTATAGTTTAGGATTATGCAAGATTATCTTTATAACAAAGGGTCTTTGTTATATCAGAAAAACTTTGAGTATATGAATGAATAAATATAAGATTATATAACTGAAGTAAAAAGTTTAGAGTCATGGCTATCCGCGATTTCTTCGACCGAAGGAGGCTTAATTATTTTAGTTCGTTCGCGGCTTGAAGAAAAAAAGGGTCACTTTAGACGAAGACCCTCTTTTGTGGTGGAAAGATAACAGAACAAACTTTCCAAATTTAGCGGTGATCGCTAAACGCTACTTGGCGGCCCCAGCTACCAGCGTTCCATCGGAACCGTTGTTCAGTGGTGCTGCAATTATTTATGAGCCGCTAAGGAACCGATTATCAGGCAAGACAGCAGAAAAACTGTTGTTTTTGAAGTACAACTTGCCTGAAATCGGTTCCTAATACTATTTCATTTTTAATAAACTTGAAAAGTTATGAAAACTCTGTTTGTGTTGCTATTTTGAAAACTGGAATAAATATTTATTTACTAAAAAAATTTATTTGTTCACAACTCCGAGTTCGGGTATTAGGCTTATAAATTTTCGGGTTCGGGTTCGGGTATCAAGTTTTCACATTTTCGGGTTCGAGTTCGGGTTCGGGTAACAAGTTTTCTCATTTTCGGGTTCGGGTATCAAGTTTTCACATTTTCGGGTTCGGGTATCAAATTTTCACACTTTCGGGTTCGAGTTCGGGTTCGGGTATCAGAAAAAGACCGGGTAGTACCGAACTCGGGTTCGGGTTCGGGTACCCGTGACATCCCTACCCAAAATATAACTATTTTATTGGAAGATTCGGCCCCAACCGCTTATGTGAAAGATAACCAAATTTTATTGAAATGTTTTCTAATTCAATGACTGTAAACAAACCGCTGTGAGTCACCAAGACGTTAAAATTAGTATTTCTATAACTGATAATTTTTATTAAAATAAACTTATAATAAAAATTAACTTTTAGTTCTTTAATTCATTTTATTTTTATTGTCTACTGATCTAAATACATATAGATAAGGATACCTTATCACTCACAACTGCAATGTAAATAGTGCCTCGAATGGTACTATTTTAAAGAGAGCTACCGCTTATGTGAACGTTTGCCATATTTCTAATTTATAAAAATATAATAATTTTAATTTCTAGCACAGCATAAATTTTTCGCTAATTGCTCGGTGACTCAGAGGTTAACATAAAGCCATCAACTTAGCAAATATTTTAATAATATTTAATTGTTTTGAATAGATATAATTTTAAAACACGATTAATCTTTATTTGTTCCATTTCAATAAAAAGTTGTTATACGTGATTCTAAAAATAGGGTGCCGTTAATATGAACCTTTGCCACACTTTATAAATACTAATTTAAAATGGCACATTTGATTATTTTCTTTAAAATAATTTGCAGAACAAATGTGGTAATGAATTATTCTGAAGTTGAAGCAAAAGTTAGAGAAGCAACGAGTGATGATGCATGGGGCCCACATGGGTCTCTGATGTATGAGATAGCTCAATATACTTTTACCTATGAATATTACCCTGAAGTTATGGGTATGCTCTGGAAGCGAATGTTTCAGGAAAGTCAAAAGAATTGGAAGCGGATATACAAGGTACCTTAGAATCTTCTATAAGTTTTACTGACTGATGTTCAACTAAAAAATGTTTATTTATGTTTAGTCTTTGCTGTTATTGACATATTTGGTTCGAAATGGTTCCGAGAGGGTCGTTGCATCAACAAGAGAGCACATATATGACTTGAGAAGGCTTCTTTCTTATTCATTTATTGATGAGAATGGTAAAGATCAAGGAATCAATGGTTTGTTGGTTTTTTCATTGGTGTTGTTCGACATTATTTATTTGAAATTTGTACATTTTTTACGTGGCTAAATGTCATTGAATTTTAAGCCACAGGTGAGTTTTCAGGCATTTCCCAAATTCTGCCAATATGTGTAAGCTGGTGACTGTAGTGGGAAGTTGGTTCCACTGTCATGGACCAGCCACAGCGAACATGCAGTCTCCAGCATGCAGTCTCCAGCAGTCCTTAGTCTTGTCCTTTGAAGGACGATGACCTCAGTGTTTACGAATTAAATATCATAATAATTAGTAAAATGATCTTTGTATCAGTAGTGAAAATGGGGTAATATTACTCAGGTATCAAAACTGGTAAAATTGAGATTTACTAATAAATCTTTGTTTCAATTTTTTTTTCATATTTTTAAATGCAGTCACACAGAAAGTAAAAGAATTGATTGAGCTGCTGCAAGATAATGAAAGGTTAAGAGAAGAAAGGAAAAAAGCAAGAAAGTCAAAAAACAAATACATTGGATTGGCTGGAGAATCTCTTGCTACTGGTCAGTGTTTTCCATCACAGCTGGCATTAAATTTAATTTTTGCACAAGCTTCATTTTTTTTTACTGAACTGATCTTTTCGTATACACATTTACTTAGCTTCACCGTGGAGCCTGTTAGATGTTAATCTTGTAAACGATTTTTCAATTACTTCCCATTCTCAGATTGAGCTAAAATTTTTACACGTTATATATCTTGAATACTGACCGAGTCGTCGCGGAAGTCATTTCGCTGTCTGCTACATTTTCGTCGCGAAGTGTTATTGAAAACACCGAGGCGAGTCGGTCCAGAGTGCACGAAATTGCTTGCCTACGAGGCCAATAGTTTTATAGTTGTGTTACATTTGGTGTTCATGTAAGAATTGTAAGATGTGTAAAAAATTATAAATAATAAAGCAAAAAAATCGGATAATAGAAATAAAATTTATTTCATCCTTTTAAGTGTTTTAAAAGGTTCCTTTATTTTGTTATTTTTTTTATATATTTTTTAACATGCAGATGATGATTGGAGCAGTGGAATGAAAAACAAAGAATTTAATTCAACTGGTAAGAAAAAAGATTTTGTTGATAGAAAGAAGGAGATTGAAGATGTTATTAATGATTTTGAGTGAGTGTCTTCATGACTAGAATTTCTGTTTCTTATTAAATTACACATTTTTACAACGTTTTTATTTGGGCACTTAGTTGTTTGAGACTTTGTCCGCGAACGACTTTATTCTCTCTCTCCCCCTCTCTCTCTCTCTCTCTCTCTCTCTCTCTCTCTCTCTCTCTCTCTCTCTCTCTCTCTCGTGCATGCATCTCATGCATGCTAACAACTCGTGAGCGACTTTGTTCTCTCTCTCCTCTTCTCCCTCCTTCTCTCTCTCTCTCTCTCTCTCGTTCTTTCCTCTCTTAGTTGTTTGAGATCGGCTCAGACTGCTATTATATATGTGCGTATCGCATGCATGCTAACTACTGCGTGCACACTACTGCACACCAAATTCTTACAAAATTTTAAAAACAAAAAAGTAGAAAATAATTTTTACATCATAAAAAACACATTTTTTAAAAAACAACGTTTTTCTTGCGCCCTAAAAAGTAGAAAATAATATTCCTATAATTCATTTACAACGAAAAACGTTACGGGCGCATTATAGGCTACAACATCAAAACTTTACTAAAACAAATAGTTATAAAAAAATAATGCTCCGCAACGTTTTTCGTTGTAGATCAGGGCTCTCCAAACTGCGGCCCGTGAGGCCCTCTCATGCGGCCCGCGGAGACTTTTTATATTTAAAAAAAATTTGATTTTTATTAATTTTTTTAAATATTATATTTGTCCAATTTATCTTAAACAAATCATACAATTTAATTTTTACTTTTATTTCATATTCTACTTCACTTTTAGTTTGTTGTCAACCTGCTATTCGAGCTTTTATCGCTGCCTGACGGTATTTTCCAAAAAAATTTCGATATTTCTTTTAATTTATAGAGATTCTTTTTTCGATCAAAAAATTAGTAAGTTTTTTCTTTTCTATTGGTATAAAATTTATAAAAAAAGGTTTGAAAAATACACGAAAATAATTTATTACGCTTTTCTCCATGATTACCATTGTTTTGTACTGTCATATAATTGTGAAATGTGTATAACTCTATTTTAATTAGTGATAATCTCTTGTCAGTGTGCATTTTTGAGCCATATTATGTGCAAGATAGAGTTTCACTATTTATTCATGTTGAAGTAACTTTATTTTTACAAAACATTAAGTATAATATTAAATAATATTAAAATTATAAAAAGATAATTAAAAACAACAGTTATGTTTTGATTCTTTCTTATATTGACCTCTAGTGTGTAGTCGGCCCCCCAAACTGCTGTTGACAGTTAATGTGGCCCTCCGGCCGAAAAGTTTGGAGACCCCTGTTGTAGATGAATTATAGGAATATTATTTTTAGGGTGCAAGAGAAATGTTGTTTTTAAAAAAATGTATTTTTTATGACGTAAAAATTCCTCTTTAAGTACAGAGTAATTCTACCCACCATAGAGTTTGCTCCCATTCTTCATTCACAATTTTTTGCTTCTCTTTTTTTCACCTCCCCTGTCAGTGCTGGACCCCCCTTCTTTTTCTTTTATACCGAACATTTATTTTATTTCTAGAAATATTGTTTAATATTGAGTAATTAATGAAACCTTATTTAGTATCTTCTATTTTGCCACGTATTCCTTTGTTCTCGACGAGCCAATCAGAGCGCATGTTAATTCCAGCAATTATTATTGGTGTATATTTCTTAGTGTAGCGAGATTTCTACCGATTATTTAGTTATAAAAATCTCGTGGATTGTAGTTCAGTGTGTGGCTCCGCTTGGTTGTTTTTGAGAGAGGGAAAGTCCTGCGTGACTGTTCCACGTGGTTTTCTCTAATCGCTAGTTAAAAATCATTTCCTGCTTGCTTTTAATTTAATAAAGTTGCTTCTTAAACTTCTTCAAAATAAAGTGTTTGTTGTCAGTAAGCGTTTGAGGCTGGCTACTGAAACCCCCCTAACTTTTCACTCTCAGAAAAATTTCTGCCAAGAAAATTCGCCACCACTTTTTGCTTCTCACTTTTTAAAGAAGCTAAAAATGATGATGGCTGAAGCTATCTTGTGAAGCTATAGAAAATTAAAACAGTTGAAAATATAATATTTCTGAACGATGCAACTTATTATTTTTTATACTGGTATGAACAGGCAAAAGAACCAATAGTTCTTGTTACTAAAATCTCAATAGACTACCAGCTGCATGTAGTATACAAGATGCTGATCTGAAATAATTGGGTTTAAAAATAACGTAACATTTATTATAGTGGTCTAGAAGACTTTTTGCCTGTAAAATAACAATATATCTGGGAAACTGTTAGTCTTACATTGCAGACTAAGTTGTAAGCCTGCAAGGTATAGTCTGCAAGGCCTTTTGCTGCCCTGTCTGAAGAGGTGCAGAGTGCTGATTACTTAAAAGAAAATTATAATGCAACCTCTGCAACTGCATAGTCACTTGCGAAGGCATTTTGGAGAGATGAAGATGAACCATCATCTTGTGTGGATGCAAGAATGGCAACGACAACATCAAAATAATAATTTTTTTGTTACAATCACATTTACTTTTGTTGCTATTATTTCTCTAATGTTCATCATATATTTCTGATTAAAATTTTGTTGTCATTGAGTTTCTTAAAACTTGCTGTTCCATTAAATATTTTTAAAAAAATTTAAGAAAAGAAGATGCTTGTAGTCAATCAGAAGATGAAAAAAATGTTAAAGCAGGCTCTAAATGTCATCAAATTGATAAGTATCATCAGGTGTGTGTTCTTCTTTTTCAATAAATATTAAAAATTTATTTTTTTGTCATAGAATTTCTTGTAGATCAACTTTTATTTATATAATGTTTTTAAGTGATGGGGTTCATAACACTTTAATTCTCGCAGAAGGATTTGATTGAAGTGGAAAATGCTAATGAAGCATTTGCAGATTTTTCAATATTTGACCAAGAGTCTCAAAATGCCAATGGTGATTTTGCCAATTTTGAACAACTTGCCACTTGCAGTGAAGGTATTTGATACAGAGTTGATCAGTGTTAAAATAAATTTGAAAGAAATAGGGATACATGTTTTGCTATATGTTAGAAATAACAAATTATTTTTCATGTAGTTGTTAAAAAAAACCACAAACTGTGATACATTTTTCGATTTTTTTTGTCCGTATGACTTCTGTGTTTATGAGCCATTTAAGTATTTTCAATAATAAACTTAGTGATAATATTGATTTATTACAGTTTATAATTAGTTAGGATTGTACATTTATAAAGACAGAAAACATTATATTTGAACAGATAAAAAAGAAACAGTTGAATCAACAGCTGAAGTTTCTTCAGCACCACTAACTCATCTATTTGTGTTAAGTTTTATTCAATGCATTATAATCAACGTTCCCTCGAAGCTGTGCACACGCATCAAGTTTAATCCTGCCGCTCACTAAAATATTTACCGTGCAGTCAAATAAATATCGGCAAAAGTACAATTATTTACATGTATTAAAATTCAATTCGTAAACTTTGTGATTAATACCTTATCGGTTAACTTTAACATAAGCTCATTAAGACGGAGTTTCCATTGGGTAGCGGTTGGATGCATTTATATTTCATGGGGTTCCTCCTTCATCTCCAGAGTACATACCTATTAATGACTAAATACACATCTTGGATCTAAATTGACTATATATAATATAGTATATTAAGCTGTGTCAGAGCGTCAGGCTTTCAATGTTTTCAATCTGGTGTTCATCATTTCAGTTTCATTTCTAGAGCAGTTTCCAAAAAGTTAAAACTACAAGACTTATACATTTTTCTATAATGTTATTTTATATTATAATAAAATTTTAGTGAAATAATCAGTGGTGGATTAGACATTCCTGGTGAGGAAAATTTTCACCAAAAAAGCTGATGATCCTTGGGGGGTGGCGTTGTCAAAAGTATTTTTCCAAAATTTTTCAAAGAATCACTTTATCCACCTAAAAAAGCTCATGACAGGGGTAGTCGTAGGTATTTTTAAACAATTTTACTTTTAACCATGGTCATTTTTCAAAAACCATGTATTCTACCCATAGAAAAATGTAATTGATACTCTGGTGGGGCGATTGATTTTATTATTGCTTACAGTAACAACATGTTAATAAAATACTTTATAAAGTTTGCGCAGGTATTTTTTAAACCCGCTTAGTGCATGCTGTACTGCATGCAACTGCCGTGTCACCTTAGAGGGAACGTTGGTTTTAATAACTTATTAACATATGAGATGAATATTTATGAATTTTCTACGAACATCATCTATTCATCTGTTAAATAGTAGTATTTTTTAATTCTAATTTTATCTCAGTTTCGGCATATATATATATCTGCGTTCCGTAATCGTTATCCCGATATGAATCGAGATTTCAAAACGATACGGGAAATCCCGTATCGCTATTAAAACGATACAGCCTTCGGGGGAAGTCTCGTATCGAAATAAAATAGCGAGACTTAAATTTTGTTCTCGTATAAAGTCTTGAAAAAAAATCAAAGATTTAAAAAAAATATTTTTCAATAAATAGCGAATGTCATACATATTTAATTAACGATTGTCACAACTGTGAATATTTGCAATTGATTCATCAACATTGATTAATTAATCTACCTATTGACAGAAGTTTATAGCTATTTAACTATTATTATCCCCACTTTAAATTCGGTTTTTCTAACAGCCTGTAGCCCCATTATTTACTATTTTTAGTCTGGGAACCGGCAACATATTTCAATATATATATATATATATATATATATATATATATATATATATATATATATATATATATATATAACATATATAAAACCAGCTCTTCTCTGTTCTATAGCTTTTTTTTAGTGCCATATTGAGAATAGTAATCAAAGATATCTAAAGCAGAGGTTAAGCCACACCCTTCTTAGGCTGCTAGTCGACCTCTGCATACTTCCATTTAGAAATATGCGAACCGGCATCAACGGTTGGCAAGGCAATCGTACTCGCTGACATCAATGACTATTATTAATATCATTCTATGTTTATGTTTTGGTTTAGTCTGTTTGATAAATTTATTTTGTCAAATTTGTTATGTAGAATTGGAATGATTATTTTAGTGTTTCGATATCCGTAATTGACCCTAATAGTAGCTCATCTAAGATATATCTTTATAATCTCGATTATATTCTTGGTTGTATGTGAGTATGTGTGTGTCACCTGTAGTATGCACGTCGTCTGCAGCTGGAATTCGAAACTTTCTCAGCTTCTTTCTTGCCAACCGGATTCGCCGTCGCCTATAAATAAACCCGCTGGGTTTTCTTCACTTTTTTAATTCTTGCATACAGTTACTTTCTAGCGTTTGTCATCATTTAAAGTCTAAATTTAGACAAATAGATGTACCGAAACTAAACAAATGAAACTTATTTCAAGTTTAAAGAAAAAAATAAATTTTGTAAATTTTTATAAAATTTGAAATTTTTTTTAATATTTAAATATTTTTTTTCAATGAATTCCTTTATTGTAGTTATTAATATTGTCTGTCGCGTATAGTTCATCATTCTATGTTATCTCGTTTTATTCGAGAAAAAATTTCCACAGTTGACATTTCAGTCGAGATCCCGATATCGTATCGTATCGGATTTGTCTCGTTATTGGTCGAGGCGTCTCGTATCGTTTCAAAAAAATAACTGTAAGCAGAATCCTAATATATATATATATATATATATATATATATATATATATATATATATATATATACAGTGGCGGATCTAAACTTTTTTGGCGGGGAGGGCAAACAAATGGCAGCAGGGGCCAAAAACGGCGGAAAAAACAAACATTTGATCTTATATCCACAAACTTCACTGGAAAACCACTGCCAGATGCTAAAAAAAATTTAATTTACCTAAAAACTAGTCCAAATTTTTTTAGTATTTAAAAAAAAGTAAATTTTGAAATCCACAGGGGCCCATGGCCCCTCCCGGCCCACCCTTGATCTGCTACTATCTGTATATATATATATATATATATATATATATATATATACAGTATCAAACAGATTAATTGAAACAAAAAATTTTTTTGCATCTCTTGCTTTGGCAATATTTTTATTATTTGTAATGGCAACACTGTCAGTTTTTTACTTCTTAACACAGTCTAGCGAGCGTTGCGCAGTGTGTAGCACGCGTTTTGTGATTGGTTGAGGGATTTAATAATGACAGATAAAAGAGTTTATAAAAAATTTCATCTTGTTTCAATTAATCTGTTCGATACTGTATATATATATATATATATATATATATATATATATATATTTTTAATAGTTGTGATTTGTGCTCAATTTAGCTCTCCCATAGTATCATCATCATCCAGCAATACAAACACAGATGAAACATTAAAAAGTAATGTGGATCTTCTTGAAGGACTGACACTTTCTCCTTCTTTTGCACCTCACAATTTTTTACAAATGCACAATAGTCCTGGTCAGTTTATTCACATTTTTAAGTCTACAAAGTTTCATTTTTTGAGTTAATCAACTCTGAAAAGTAAAGAACATTGATTTGATCAAATATTTATACTTTTTTTATTTGTAAGTTGCCATGAATGGAACTAATCAATACCCACATACGGGAATGCTGATGATGATGATACCACAACCCTCTATCATGGTGAGCCATTTTTTAAGAACACATTTTTTTAATTGTCGCATATATGTCGAAAAGTTTCATGGCTGCTCTGAGTAGTCAATCGCAAGCCTAATAAAAACGAAGTTTATAGGTGGTCAGTTAATTTAAGATTTTGAGTCAGTAAGGCAAGTGAACTTCATTTAGCATGAAGTTGTGTTTTGTTATCTTTGTGTGCTATGTGGTTTTAGATTTAACAAGTAAAGAAAAAACGAGTTTTTCAACACAAACTTTTATTTCAAATACACTCGATTTAGAAATATGAAAGATGTTCAAATTTAGTTGTTTTTTTTTAATCATGTATTGACATTCAATATAAAGCTATGTATGCTGAAAGTTTCAGCTTCCTAGCTAGTCAAAAAGCTGGTTAAATTTTACTTGCAAGATTTGCGTACAGAGAAAGACAAACACAAACAGAGATTGTAACCTAAATAAAAGTTTGTAAAAAGATATAAAAAAGCAGCTTGAATTTTTTTCATTATTTGTATAAGATATTGTTATTATTAATATAAAATATTTTGTATTATTAATATAACATAGTTTGTATTATTTATATAAGATAATTTGTATTATTAATATAAGATAATTCTTATTATAATTTGTTCAATTTGACATTGAAAAATTATTTTTCTAAGTGTTATATGTTTTCTGAGTTTTTTGACTAAATATTGTTTTTAGTTCAATTAATTTTAATTTCAATTATTTAAGTTTTGTGATTTAGCTTTGGCTTTTATTCAGAGGCGTGGATTCAGCAAAATGTTGAGGGGGCGAAGATTTTTTAACTTAAACCCAGAGAATCTTCAAACAAAAATTACCATCCCAATATACATTTGTATGTTGTATTTTCATGTAAGTCATCATATTAGTTAAAAAAACAGTTCAAAAAAGTTAACTTTTATTTAATATTGAATGCAGACAAAAAGCGTTTAAATTATAAATGTAACAAAGGGTATCGACGTTTTTCATTTTTACAAAATTGTCCACTTAATCATCAAGATAAAATAGACTAAGGGTACTAAAAGATTGAAAAATAATAGCAGAGATTTAAGTAACTAGATATTAATCAACAAGTATGATAAATACTGTTTTCATCAACTAATCTAAATTCTCAATCGTGTGTTAGCTAATAAAAATAATTTAAAATGAATTATAAAAATCTTGGTGAGAGAGCTTAAGCAACCGGTTAGGATAAGAATATGCTAATTGTTCCTTAAGCTAGGACAGATACAAGGTTCTAAATTTCATACGAGTTTGATCGGATGGACCGAAAGCAAGCAATCAATCAATCAATCCATTAAATTTCTATAGCGCTATTTCCTTGGTGTTCAAGAGTGCTCGGACACGAACTTATTAAACAGATACGTTTTAAGCCCCGACAGAAAACAGTGAGAGAAGTAGATTTAGTAACAGAAGTAGGAAGAGAGTTCCTGAGAAAGGAACCATAGTAGGAAAAAGAGCGTTTAGCAAAAAAACGCTGAACTGAAAAAAAGAGTGGAGAAGAGCAATTTTCAATTTTAAACATTAGTAAGCAAATTTTAAAAATCACCCTATATCTAAGAGGAAGCCAGAGAAGAAGAAAAAGATATGGAGAGATATGAGAAAAGTAAGAGGCACGAGAAACTAAGCACTAAAAGATAAAAAACTATTAGCTGTAGATCATAAGTAATATAATTCAAATGCCATGGCCCCCTCAACGCCCCCCCAATCACGCCTCTGCTTTTATTATTATTATTTGGGGTTTGAATAGTAAGTAATTGCCAATTGTATTTGTTAATAAAACTTTGGTTTTAACTGTTTTCCTCCAAATATCTGGCTGAAAATTTGTTATTTTTTTGTTAAAGTTTAAATAAATGATGAAAAATTCATAGATATTGTGTATGTTTCGAGTTAAATTTTTATTTCTTTATTTATTTGTTTATTGGGATGATGGACACAAAACACAATAAAAAGAACAAAAATAAATAAATACATAAATAAACATCACCCAAAAGGAGTCTCCCAAAGGAATTACTTCCCATCTAGGGGATATCCTTATAGCAGATAGAAATAATAAGCAGCAAACAAAAAAAAACACAAAATTAACTCATCTATATATATAAAAGAACATGTCCTGACTGACAGATGACTGACTCATAATCAACGCCGAGCTCAAACGCCTCATCCTAGGAACGTGAAATTTGGAACTTATATTACTTTTATAGCGTAAACATCCGCTAAGAAAGGATTTTTGAAAATTTTGCTCCTGAGGGGAAAAAACTGGAAAACAAACTTTTTTCTAAAACAATGTATATCTCGAAAACCAAAAATGAAGAGATTTTGAAATTTGGTATATAGATTCTTTTTGAAAAATAAAAAGATACGTGTTTCACCATTTTTTGAAAATTCGGTTTCCCGGACCTCAAATGTGGGCTGGAAAATTGGGTTATTTGGTTTTTAAAGTAGCTTCTACTCAAAAACAGTAAATACCACAGATGTAAAAATTATTATTTAGTTTCTTTTCTAAAAATAAAGATATACGTGTTTCACCATTTTTTACAAATTTGGTTTCCCGGACCTCAAATGTGGGTTGGAAAATTGGGTTATTTGGTTTTTAAAATTTTGTAGCTTCTACTCGAAAACTGTTAATGCTACAAAAGTAAAAATTAGTATTTAGTTTCTACTCTAAAAATAATGATATACGGGTTTCACAATTTTTTGAAAATTTGGTTTCCAGGACTTCAAATGTGGGGTGGAAAATAGGGTTATTTGGTTTTTAAAGTAACTGCTACTCAAAAACTGTAGATGCTACAGGAGTAAAAATTAGTATTTGGTTTCGACTCCAAAAATAATGATATACGTGTTTTACCATTTTTTGAAAATTTGGTTTCCAGGAATTCAAATATGGGGTGGAAAATAGGGTTACTTGGTTTTTAAAGTAACTGCTACTCAAAAACTGTAAATGCTACAAAAGTAAAATTAGTATTTAGTTTCTACTCTAAAAATAATGATATACGTATTTCACCATTTTTTGAAAATTTGGTTTCCAGGACCTCAAATGTGAAGTGGAAAAAGGGTTATTTGATTTTAAAATAACTGCTACTCAAAAACTGTAAGTGCTACAGATGTGAAAATTAGTATTTTGAGGTTTTGTGCCGGTTAAAAGTAGATGAGTTCAGTTTATCACCGGACGGACGGGCCAAGCCGTTATTTTAGGGTCTTCATACGGCCCTGCCCAAACCTTGAATCAAGGTGGGACGGGCCAATATTTTTAACCAAGTATATAGACATTTTAGTGATTTTAGGGTGTTCAGACGGGCCGGGCTAAACCTGAAGTCAAGGTGGGACGGGCCGAAGTTTTTCATCAAGTATATAGAACTTCTAGGCCTGTAAAAAAGGGGCCGGGCCAGGAATTTTGGTTTTTGAAACGGGCTGGGCCAAGTTGTCGACGGGCCGAGCCGAGACCTAAAAAATTGATCCGTGCAGTACTCTACTATGTAAGCACGGTTCAAATTCTCTAATTTCATGCGAGCGAAGCCGCTACGGGCACTGCTAGTTAAAGAAATAAAAGATTTCAGATGTCATAATAATAATAGTAATAATGAAGTGGTTCAATATTTAAAATTATAATATTGATAATGTACAGTTATTTTCTTTATTTTGATTCTTACTTTTTTAATACTTTTTGTGTATTAGTTTTTTTAAAGTGTTTTATTTGGTTCACAACTTCATTTTGTACCCCTTCCGGCCCTTCCTATTATTCAATCTGTCCCAAATTGTACACACAAGTTTGGTTTCCATGACATGATCCAGCATAAAAACTTTGAAGTTCTAACATGCAACATTTAATTTGAATAAAGTGTTTTGATTTATATTATATAGACAAATGTGTTTCGACTATGGCAATTTAAATGTCTCAGATAACTTTCGAAAGCAATTCTGTTTCAATTTGAGAAATTTTTAATAAAGCGCTGTTTTTATTTTTTAAAACTATTAAACAACAGCTATTTAACTATACACTTATTAAATGCTTCACTTTTTTCTCTTTCAGTCCCAAACTGCAAACAATAACAACTATCTTTGTAGCGTAAGTGTTAACTTACTTATAACATTTTAACTTACTTACTTTATTAGAACATAAACTCATTTTTAAATTATTATTTCTATAATTTTATTATAGAATTGATTGAAACACATTGATATGGCCCATAATACTCTTATTTCTAATAAGATTTGAGTGGTTTGTAAGATAGTGTTTTTCTGTTTTACAGCTGTCACCTCCAGCTTGCTACAACAAGCCATCTATGTACAAATCTGCAAAAGTTGGTGCAACTTGTGTTCTAGATTATAAATAGTTTTTTTTGTTATATCTACAAATAAATGTTATGTTAAGAAATCTATTAAATATCACAGCTGATGTGTTCAGGCAGATGATAAAATGCAGCTCTCACGAATGTGGTGAGGTGCTGCAAATGCATTTCTTATGAAACTCTTCCCTCTGGGAAAGCGTTGTTGAAGATTGTAAAATACAACTTTGATTAAGGGAATTATCTTTTATTAAAGCAGATATTATAGAAGAAAACAGTAAACAAATCAGGCATCCTCTGTTAACGTATAAAAAACAACCTCATACTTGAGACTCAATGCTCTTATATTTGCCTTTAAACATAAGAAATCTCATGTCATAATGTTCACTTAGCTACAATGTAAACTGTGCAAAAGACTTCAAGTAATAAACATTATTTTAACAAAGTTTATTTTGTCACTAAGTAAACTAATTGTTGGTTTTTCAAACATTTAAATTTCTAAAAATGTCTCTCCAATGATGACTCTCTTTATGCCAAATTTGGTCCTGATTTGTCCAGATGTTCAGTTTGCATAAAGAAGAAACACAAATACTATCCCCTTTGTAAAATATAATCTGTATTTGTTTGTTTATCAATTTAATAATATCAATATTTCGAACCTGAGGGTTACATGCCTGCTTTTACAGATCGCACCGAATCAATCTGCGATGTAAATGAAAGTTGTTTTTCTGCAGCTATTCTTCAAAAAAGACTCCACAGCTTAGACAAAACTAAATCGATGGGTCTTGACGGTTTGCACCCACGCGTTCTCAGCAATTGCGCAGCTGCCTTTGCCACACCCCTGGCTCTCATCTACAAGCGCTGCTTCATGTCCGGAGTTATACCGGACACATGGAGAAAATCAAATGTTTCCCCTATCTTCAAAAAAGGCAGCAAGCTCAAGCCTTCTAACTACAGGCCTGTCTCTCTCACTCCTGTGCCCTGTAAAGTAATGGAAGGCATTCTACATGAACACATCATGCAGCACTGCGTCGTCAACGGCTTAATCAGCAAACATTAACATGGTTTTCTCAAGAAAAAAAGCTGCTTGACAAATCTACTTGAAACTCGCGACATACTCACTGAAGCTGTTCATTGCGGCTATGTGGCTGACGTAGTATATACAGATTTTGCCAAAGCATTCGACAGAGTACCTCACAAACGCCTACTGCATAAACTAAAAGCTTATGGCATCCGTGGTATGCTACTCACATGGATCGAAGCGTGGCTGAAAGATAGGAAGCAGCGCGTTTTGATTGAAGGCTGCGAGTCCGAGTGGAAGAATGTGACAAGTGGCGTTCCTCAAGGCTCTGTTCTTGGTCCACTACTTTTTGTGTTATATATTAACGACTTACCGGACACTATCACACACCAAATCAAAATGTACGCAGACGACAGCAAAATCATCGGCATCATCAAGTCAGCTTCCGACATTTCATCTCTCCAGGCTGACATTGACCGTGCAGTTGAGTGGTCATTCACTTGGTTAATGCACTTCAATGTCGAGAAATGCAAAATCATGCATGTCGGTCGCTCACACAGAATAACCCAGCAATACTCTATGAGACATATTGACGGCACGCGGCGACCACTCGAAGTCACAAAAATCGAACGTGATCTTGGTGTTCTCGTCTCAGATGATCTAAAGGTCCGAGCACAGGTCGAAAAAGCAGCGTCATCAGCCAATCATATGCTCAGCCGACTCAGAAAAGCTTTCCGCAGCCGCAGCTTCATACTGTGGCGTACACTTTACCTCTCCTACGTCCGCCCACATCTTGAATTTGCTGTTCAATCTTGGTCGCCTTATCAAAAGGGCGATATTAACCTTCTTGAGCAGGTCCAGCGTCGGGCAACAAAAATCATTGCAGCAATAAAACATCAGCCCTATGAACATCGTCTGCAACAGCTTGGGATCACAACGCTACAAGACCGCCGTTCGAGAGGTGACCTGATCGAGCAGTTCAAAATCGCCCGCAACATCGACGACGTCAGCTTTTCCGTTCCGCAAACTCGAGCAGCCGGCTACACGGCATACAACCTGCGTGGCCACAACTGCAAATTAGAGCGCCAATATGTCAGAGATTGCGAAGAGCGATACAATTTTTTCACAAACCGGATTGTCGCTCCATGGAATGCGCTTTCGCAATACACAATTGACGCCCCGACAGTAAACGCTTTCAAGGACCGCATCTCTTAGGAGTCGCGAGTCCTCCAGCTTCTGTCAGTATAGAGGAGCCTGATGTAGCTCCTCTTCATCAAAAATATAACTTTCAGACATTAATTTTTTATGGCTTGATTCTATAGACTTTTTTTTTTCTATATTTTTGGTTCTGATAATAAACAAATTCAAATTCAAATTTCTTGTTTGTAAAAGCTACTAAGTGAATATTTTTGTCATTGATATTTGCATTTTTCTCAATCTTCAGATGGAGAAATTGCCAAGCACTTGGCAGAATCCTGGTGTCAACATAAACCTTGATGATTTAAATCTATCGGGTCACCTTCACAAACCTGTGGCTCCTCCAATCAACTTCCTTCTTCAGCAACAGCTTCAGCAGCAACAGCAGTTTCAGCACCACAATTCAGTCAATCTCAACTACATTCCAACTTCATATACTCATATTCTACAGACCAATGGTACAAATTATAAAACTTTTATAAACTTATTTTTAAGTTTGGGGAAGTAAATCGAAAATGTTTCAATAGTATTTATGTTTTTATATATAAAATAGACTACTGTATAATTAAAAAGTCATTATCTTCAAGTGTTTATAAAGTAAATTTATAAAGTAAGTTTATATTCAGTACGATGTATACATATCGTTCTGATTCAGGTGCAACAGTTTTAAATAAATATCACTTCTGATCTGTTAGTAGTTGTGGAAATTTTGTCAAATCTAGCTTCTGATTTATAAATTAAAGCAGCTTGGCTTAAAAGTAAAATTTTTAACCAAAATTTAATGCTATTTAATGTATTATTGTGAATTTTTCAAATTAATAATTTATAACTATGAAAATAAATTCTTCAAAAGACAGATCTTATTAGGCTTAATGGAAATTTCATATTAATATTCGTATCAAATTATTGTACTTAAAATATGCAAGACAAGTATCAAAGCATTTTGTGGGTACTTTCACTAAGCACTGGACGAATATACTTTTACACATGCTCATAGGAGTTTTAGTAATGTTGTTGTTAAATATCTGATTTGATTATTTATTTTCAGGAAATCCGACTTATAGTAGTATGCAGTTCAACCAGGACAGATAAAATAAAATAATATAATATATTTCAAACTCATCATATTAAAATTTGATTTGAATCAATGAAAATAGTCTCGTCGTTTTGAATGATTTTTTTATCAATTTCCTGCTTATATAGATTATTGTTGAAGTAATAAGTTTAGATCTGTTTTAAAAATGAATTAAACGTCTTTTTCAAACATTGATTTAAATTTTTGCTATTTTTGGCACTGATAGGTAATAATTTATATTACTGTGGCACATTATGACCAAAAGTTACACTTAGGAGTATTTATATGTTTAATGAATAACCTTTTTTAATAATATTTTTTCTTAGGCAGTGATGCCATTAAAATTTAATTAGTTTTGTTGTAATATTATATTGCTTTTTCAGTCTGTTATTTTATAGTGTCTTCAGCCTAACAATAATTAGAGACTAACTAGTAAAGTCACTTGGTTGTTATTTCTGATCGACTTAATTTTATTTACTACATGTAATAATTGAAATTGAGCTTTTGTGGTTTTCGGATTGCTATTGATTGTTATTTATATTTTAAAATTTGTTTTTCAATTTAAATTAAGTTGTTACTTTTCAAAATAATATTTTTTTTTAAGTTTCCTAAAACTTTATTGTTGTCTCATGGGCTAACAACATGTATTTTATGTTTTCATTTTGTATTAGGGAAGTTATTTATTTGATTTTCAGTCATTCTCAAGCATTTGCATTGTCATTTTAAGAGCTTTTTGGCTTTGTTTTAAAAGAATTTATATTTTTTTTATGATTTGTTTTGAAATATTGCTATATTCTTGGTGTGTTTTTGTGTTCCATTAATGTAATCTTCATTTTAAGTCGGATTGCTTCAAGTTTTGCTTTGTGGTTTTTATGCTACATAGAGTTTGACAGTTTTTTTATATTAAAAAGTAAATTACTGGAAATTGTTTTAAGAGTTAAATTGTATACCATGGTGCCTATGAGCAACAGGCACACTGTTATCAACTGTGCGTCTTAAAACACATGGTGTAAAAGACTATAAACTATAATAAAAAAAAAAATGTTATCAACTGTCTCAATTTGGGAAACCTTTATTACCACAATGATTGTGATAGGTATATGATAGATAGGCAACTTTCTTTAGAGCATACAAATTTGTTTCTTTTTCTTCAGCATAAAATCTTAGCTTCCATACTTTGCTCCAATGTTCTGAAAAACATGTTTGCATTACAAAAATCACAATTATTAGTGTTAAACATATCTTTAAAAGGCTTTATTCATCATTATTTATGGAATGGGAAGCAGTAAATTACTCCCCTATTGACAGTCTAATGTGTGGAAAGTAGAGAGTGATACGGGGACAACATTTCTTCCCCATCCCCACCCCGCAAAGAAAACTTCCCGTCCCCTCGCCCCATGTCCCCATTCCCTCAATATCTGTCCCCATCCCCGCAGCTATCATTCTCAAACCCTCATTGCTCCCCGCATTTTAAATTTTTATGCAAGTTTATTTTTAAAAAAATTTGCAAAAAGATAGTTATGTTTTAAATGAAATAAGAAAGTAGAAAATATTAGTTCTTCAATCCATGTAGAAAAATTAAATCATCAATGCAATCTTCAATTAGCTGTGTTCTTATTTCTTCTAATATTCTGCCAGCCAATGAAAACACCCTTTCAGATGAGGTTTCAGTAGCAAGTAGCAGGCACACACAGAATAGCCTTGGCAATTGTCGATCATTTCGGTCATAAGACGATAAAACAAAGTAAAAAAAAATATTTTGAATTTTTAAAAATTAGTTTAATACTTCATTACCGTTCCCGCGGAATTACCATCAACATTTTCCCCATTACCGCAACTTTTTTTCCCTGTTACCGCGCGGTAATGGTGAAATTATTGAAATTTGTTCCCGTTACCGCGGTCGGTATTACCGTGTCACTCTCTAATGGAAAGTTCGCCCCTGGAAAAATTCGTTCTCATTTTTCCGTCCCCGGTGTTTGCTCATGAAAAAGTTTGTTCCCGGTATTTCGTTTTTGTAAAATTTAATTTAACTACCACATGTCGCTTCTGGCTTTTTGCCAACAACTCCTCATCCCGAAAATGTTAGCGCCTGAAAATTTTCGTTCCCAGATGTTTGTTCTTAGAAAGTGTGTTCCTACGACTTTCACCCTGGACTTCTTACCAGTGGCGTAGCTAGCGTGGGTGACACTCGGGCGCGGATATCGATAGTGTCACCCCTCGAAAATGGTTAAAATCAACATTATTTAAAAGAAATAATCAGGTAAACGTAAAGTCTGATTTTAATACAACAATTGAATAAATATTTGAAAAATTATAAGTCATTATGATCATCAAATTACAAAACTATCAATCGAGTGGCCTATCGTTAACATATTTAGAAGAAACTTGCAAAAACTGTTTTTAAATATTTCAAGTATTATCTCTTCTTTCTAGCTTGCACAACTGCAAACTCGGAAATCACATCTTCAAAATTAATTTAAATTAATACATTTTTGCCTTGTTCTCGATCGTTAACATTGCAAGATTGATTAACCTCGTGTAGCTAATTGTTGACCATAAGTAGTTTTCTATTAATTTTAATTAATTTACCAAAACTCCTCTTGACAAAGCAACAGATATGAAAATCGTCATAAATAACTTTAGTGCTACAATAATGTTCGGAAAGGATTATGTAAAATTCCATTCCATAATGAATTTAAAACAGTCTACGAATACTTAATCAGACACTGTATCATTGGTTGCTTTTAAACATCTTCTCAATCTTGGTATCTCTAAAAAAAGTTTTACTTCTGATATCTGATACTTTATTATCAGGCGCTATCTCAGGATTTTCTGGCGGGGGATGATAAATTTTTTATTTATTAGTAGGTAGTCTTATATTATATATTTCTTTGTTATAGAGTTTAAAGTTATCACCTAAAAAATTATCACTTTTGGATGTGTTGTAAGAAAATTGCGTTTTTAAACATAAAAAATGTGTATATTCCTATTCAATCTCCCTACAAATACATTACAAAATAACATTTATATCGTGCCCTCCTAATAAAAAAAATTCTTTCGCAAAAGCGCGCAGTTCATCAACATGTCCTAATCAAAAAACGTATTAAAAAATGTCTTTGGCCTAATTTTAACTTGTTTAATATCCTATAGAGTGACGAACATGCACTCTCCTTCAACCTCAGTAAAAGCAAATGCAATATTCAAAGAGTGTAAGGTTTGAAACGAAAATTTGAGTTTTGTTGGTCAAGTTCTACTCAAATGTATTTTCGTTCTTCGAGAATACGATAGGTACAACAAGTAGATAAATGACAATCTTGTTGTTTACGGTTTGATGTTTGGCTAGAACTTTTGCATTCTCAATGCTCAGGGGGTGCCGATTTAAAGAATGACGTAATCTTAATGAAGTTGCTGCAGCGCAATTTTTGCTGAAATTTCAAGATTTTTGCTTGACATCTTCAACAAAATAATTGGAGTTTGTGCAGTTGCATTAGTAAAACAAATATTGATTTATGAATTAAAAAATTATGTACTTCACAGAAAACAGTTGGTGTTTTCCTTTTTCAATTAATATGGGTACCTATATAGAATAGCTAGAGTTCTAAACTCGCACGAATTCAAATTTTCGCAAAAAATTTTAACGATTAACGCCAGCAAACCCGAATGAGAATCGCCTAAGCTGGATATATCCTCATTTATGAGGTTAGATAGATAGTTGGCGTTTGGCGGAGGGTTGTTTGGTAGTACGTTTTTATTCATTGAAAAAATTGAGCTGAGGCTGGTGGGGGGCATTCAACCCCCATCATCCCCAATGGTGGGACCGCGTCTGTTTCCAAGTTATGTAAGAGTTTGAAAGAAACCCTACAAATCGTCACAATAAACACTTAAATATTTAGTTAACTGGTGATGCAGATTTAAAATATATCATTTCTTTCAGCCTCCTGCGTTGGCCAGAGGATGGAGGAATTTTTTCCCCATGTCCACTGTTCACTCTTCCACCACGTTGAGGTGCAGGTAGGACTTTGGAAGAGGCAGAGGTGCTTTAAGTTTTAGGGATTGAGATCAAAACATGTCCCCGAAACCCGAAAAGTTGCATGCATATTAAAAAGTTTGGTTAGATTTAAGTTTAATTTGAAAGGGTTCCTAAAGTTTGGTTAGATTTAAGTTTAATTTGAATGGGTTTCTAAAGTTTGGTTAGATTATAAGTTTGATTTGAAAGGGTTTCTAAAATTTGGTTAGATTTAAGTTTAATTTGAAAGGGTTTCTAAAGTTTGGTTAGATTTAAGTTTAATTTGAAAGGGTTTATAAAATTTGGTTAGATTTAAGTTTAATTTGAAAGAGTTTCTAAAGTTTGGTAAGATATAATTTTAATTTGAAAGGGTTTCTAAAATTTGGTTAGATTTAAGTTTAATTTGAAAGGGTTTCTAAAGTTTTGTAAGTTTAATTTGAAAGGGTTTCTAAAGTTTTGTAAGTTAAATTTGACAGGGTTTCTAAAACATTTGTTTAAAAGCACCTCGGCAGCGAAAAAAAAACTAAAAAATAATTAAAATAATTGTGAAAAACGGTTATGATGACGACGTGACAATAGTAAAACTAAATTTAAATTAAATCAATAAAAACAAAAAACTATTCTTTGACGTTTCCATCTGACTGTGATAGTTCTCGTTTGTTCATCTGACCAGTGAGTTCGCCTGACCTGTTTGTTCATCAGATGAGTTCAAGCCCTGAAAAAAAACTTTTCAATATCAGAAATTAAACCAATCAATAACCCGAAACAATCTGCTTTTTATTGTGATCAAAAGTAAAACCTTAAAAATGTTTCTATCCAGGAAGTCACTCATTACATTAACATCACCGGCATTCTTTCAGGCTGAGATCTGGACAAACTGCACTGCACTGCTGGTAAAAAAATATACTAAACAATCTGATAAGTTATTCTTATTCAAATAATTTTTGACAAGTTCAAAGTATATTTCTACATTAATAAAACGTTTGCTTTATCATCAAATGTGACCATTTATATAGCGCTTTCGAGTTTCATGATGATTCACTACGATGCCCCCGTTCCGCCCTTGACGGTGACTGGCAGCAATTGGTTTTGAGCTTTGGCAATGGCGGCTCATACTCGCCATGTGACAGAGTCGTCGCGGAACTATGTGGATTTTTAACGGCAGAAGGTGCAACCAAAACACCCAACACCTCCACGTTCTGGTAACTCTGCCGAAACAACGAAAGCGCTCAAATGCCCTGCAGAAAACGATTTGACTCGTCAGTTCTGGAGGCATTTAATCTTGCGAGGCGCCTGAGAGTTGAACCAGAGCCTAGTTATTTAATTAGTTAAAATAACTAGACGTTGAATTGACATTAACTAATAGTTCACTAATCTTTAAAGTAGTTAAAGTCAACCGCTCAACTGTCGACAGCCATCGAAGCACTCAGAGCACATTAAATCGAAATTTCCTATGCTCCACCAGGAATTCACTAACCTAACGCAAACGTTTTATAATCTCAATAAATAATTAAATTAGAAAATTTTAATAATTAAATCAAAAACGCTGAATGTTGTCTTTCAAGAAATTCTTGCTTCAAATCGTCGAAGCGTTGAGCTCGTCTCGTCTCTCAAACAGCTCTAAAATTTAATATCAACCAAATTCACGTTCAATAATTTATTAAATAGAATTTATATACAATCAATTGAATCTATCTAAATACAAACCGCTTAATTCATTCTGATTTTCTTACTTCAAATCGTCGAAGAGCTGAGCACGATAGCCTTCCTCCATGCAGTTTTTCAAATAAAATGGCATGGCGGATTACCGAATAGACGTTGCGTCGTTAAGTTGCACAAAAGATACTAATAAGTATTTTAAATCAAATATTATTCAATTTATTAAAAAATATAGACTAGACTAGACTAGACTAGATTGGCCTTCAAGAACCATTCTCAACTACTTAAAAATAATGGTTAAATTTTTGTGTGCGTGCTTAGCGCTGCATATGGTACCTAGGTAGGAAAAATTTACTTGATCAGATTTCAGATCATGTCCATCGGGGTGTTCTAAGATTTCCTTGTTACAAGAAAGGCTTTTCGAAAAACAAATTAATTAATTTCTGGACTGCTTGAAATATTAAAATAAAATTACAACTTATTACAACTTTTTTACTACTTTAAAATCATTTTCAAAATAAGGCAGTGCAAGTACCAAGTGGCTAATTTCGCCAGCCCTGTTGTGCAGAAGTCTAATTTCAATACTTCGGTATTTCATACAAGCCAGTTAAAGTTGATAAAGATAATTTCAACTCCTCGATGTTTGCCGAAAGCAAAGTATTTGTCTGGACAACCTAGAACGATAAAGCTAACATCTTCATTCAATAGATTTTGATCTAGTTCGAAGTTTCGTACTGAATCGGTCGAGATTCCAACATATCTATTTAATTTTCAGCTGTCATCGTTTTTCCTGCCAATTCGTTTTAACAAAGAATTCTATTTACAAACTTTTATTTAGGTTACAATCTCTGTTTGTGTGTGTGTGTGGCTTTCTATGAACACAAATCTTGCAAGTGAAATTTAACCAGCTTTTTGACTAGCTAGAAAGCTGAAATTTTCAGCATAGATTTATATTGGATGACAATACATAATTCAATTTAAAAAAAAACTTAATTTGAACATCTTTTATATTTATAAATCGAGTGTATTTGAAATTAAAGTTTGAGTTAAAAAAGACTCATTTTTTCCTTTACGTGTTTACTAGCCGGGTACCCGGCGTTGCCCGGGGTTTTTAGAGGTTTTTCTATCGTTTTTCTCTCTTTCTCCCGTTCCCTTCACCGCTTGCTCTCCCGCTCCCGGTCGCTTTCCCGCTCTCGGTCGCTTTCTCGTTCTTGGTCGTTTTCCCGCTCCCAGTCGCTTTCCCGCTCCAGGTCGCTTTTACGTTTTCCTGCTCCAGCTTGCTCTCCTCTTCCTGGTCACTTTTCCTTCTCGCTTTTTTCGATCTCGGTTGCTTTTCCGCTCACACTTAAGTAAGATAATCAAGTGGTGGTTTGTGTCAAGTCTGACAAAAAAATTTTAATACGTTGGTGTTTTATGGACAAAAAAACGTTTTAGTCAGCGGTTGCCCGGGGATTTTAGAGGTTTTTCTATAGTTTTTATCTTGCTCCGGCAGAGGCGTGGATTCAGCAAAATCTTGAGGGGGGCGAAGATTTTTTAAATTTAACCTAGAGAATCTTCAAATTAAAATGAACATGCCAATATACACTAGCATGTTGCATTTTCATGTAAGACATATATTAATTAAAAAAACAGTATACAAAAGTATTAACTTTTATTTAATATTGAACGCAGACAAAAAAACTTTTAAATTATGAATGTAACAAAGGGTATCGATGTTCCTTAATTTTGGCAAAATTGTTCACTAAATCATCAAGATCAAATGTTTTTTCTAAGTCATGTTCCACTGCCATCAGTAATGAAATATTAAGTCTCTCGTCGCCACACGTTGATCGGTTCAATTCCGGGTTCGATTCCAGGTTCGGGCACGTAGTTTCCTTTAACTAGAAATCAACTCACACTGTTCAAGCCAACTCAGCCTTTCATTCTTCACTGGTCGATAAATGAGTACCAGTTTCACGACTGGGGTGTAATAGAGTTCGGCATATTCCGATTTCGGATACATGTGTGGGTGGCAGGAAACTATGTAATCCCATATGCACGAGCCGTTCCCGGCACCTCTGAAGTTTCATAACACTACAGTGCGCCTTACAAATTTTCTACTACTGATACTACTTAGATAAGTCTTCACATGTTTTAAAACTGAACAAAATTGTTCATTTGCTGCAATGCTAACAGGTAATGTCAGCACAATTTTTAATAATTTTAGAACTTCTGAATAAGCACATGGAAATTGCTCTAGTTGTGATTTAACTCAGCAAGATCCAAAAACTTTCCTTCAGACTGACGACAGGTTCCATGAAACGATTTTGCAGCTTATGTATTTGTGATCGAAAACTACTTCATCATAAATTGGCAAGAGTTTCGCATTTTTCCACATCTAAAAATTGCTTACAGTTATGATGGTCAAAAGCTTGAATTGTTCAATAGCATTAAAAACGACCTATTTTATGCAAAAGGCCAATTAAACTCAGCTACAAATCTATCCAAAATGCTATAATATAATCTTTACATTTTTTTTCAAAAAAGCTAAGTGTTTGGCCTGTTACATCTCTTTTTCCCATAGTGCTGCTTGTGCTTGATAAATAATCTTTCAAAAATGATGAGATTTTTTTGATCGTCTTGGTAGAACTGATGCTGCATCTGATGTGCTCGTATCAAAATCAATTTCGATTTCGGCAAATTTTTCAAATTTCATTGCCTGTTTTAATAATAAATTCCATGCAGTTTCAGATCTTTCGGCTTCAAGATATTAGCAGAAATATATGATAACTAAGTAGATATAATTCAAAAGGTATGAAAAATTTTTCGTTTATCAACTAGTCTAAATACTCAATTGTGAGTGAGCTAATAAAAAGTTTTTCTATTTGGTAGAAAAATCTTGGGGGGGGCCGTGGCCCCCCTCAGCCCCCCCCAATCCACGCCTCTGTGCTCCGGTTTCCTTCACCGCTTGCTTTCCCGTTCCCGTTCGCTTTCCCACTCCCGGTCGCTTTTCCGCTCCCGGTCGCTTTTCCGCTCCCGGTCGCTTTCTCGGTCGGCCGCTTTCCCGCTCCCAGTTTCTTTCCCGCTCCCGTTCGCTTTCCGGCTCTCGGTCGCTTTCCCGCTCTAGCTTGCTCTCCTCTTCCTGGTCACTTTTCCTGCTCGCTCTTTCGCTCACAGTGGGTATATATATATATATATATATATATATATATATATATATATATATATATATATATATATATATATATATATATATATATATATATATATATATATATATATATATATATATATATATATATATATATATATATATATATATATATATATATATATATATATATATATATATATATATATATATATATTATAAGGAAACATAGCGTTGATATGTTTTTACGAGCCACATATATCAGAAACTTGGATGGCTTACAATCCACCACGAAATAACTCAAATATAAATGTCTCAACTTCAGACTCGAACCCACGACTGTCGGATGGGCAACACCGCCTCGCATCATGCCAACTACCTTACCATCTGCGCCACTTCCACCGCCATAAAAACAGTGGTTGTTAAGCGCTTTTGTTGGGGTATGTTGAACACAACACTCGACTATGAATGGGTACGAATCAATGCTCGATAGTATATATAAGTTGGACGGCTAACATTCCGTCACTAGCTAATTTAATAGCTATCGAAGATATATGTTTTATGATATATATTATAAGGAATATATATGTTTTTATGGCGGTGGAAGTGGCGCAGATGGTAAGGTAGTTGGCATGATGCGAGGCGGTGTTGCCCATCCGACAGTCGTGGGCTCGAGTCTGAAGTTGAGACATTTATATTTGCGTTATTTCGTGGTGGATTGTAAGCCATCCAAGTTTCTGATATATGTGGCTCGTAAAAACATATCAACGCTATGTTTCCTTATAATATATATCTTAAAACATATATCTTCGATAGCTATTAAATTAGCTAGTGACGGAATGTTAGCCGTCCAACTTATATATACTATCGAGCATTGATTCGTACCCATTCATAGTCGAGTGTTGTGTTCAACATACCCCAACAAAAGCGCTTAACAACCACTGTTTTTATGGCGGTGGAAGTGGCGCAGATGGTAAGGTAGTTGGCATGATGCGAGGCGGTGTTGCCCATCCGACAGTCGTGGGTTCGAGTCTGAAGTTGAGACATATATATATATATATATATATATACGACTCTACTAGGAATCGAACCCACGTGTCTACGGCAACACCGCCTCGCCTAAATGCAAGCGCTCTTATATATATATATATATATATATATATATATATAACTTACAACTTACAAATTACAACGCTGACCAAAAGTTTTTTTCCATAAAACACCAACGGATAAACAAATTTTTTTCAACCTTCACACAAACCACCGGCTGGTTATTTTTCATAATTTTGCCAAATATCAATAAAATCAGTTCGGCGGCTTTCATTTGATATACAAACATACAAACATTGACTTTTATATATAAGGTATTGGAAATAGAGAATGCCCGTCATTTTTGACGGGCATTCTCTATTTTTTAAATCCCACTATATATTAGTTCGCGCATTGTACAATTGCGTAATAACTTTTAATACACGCCTGCGCGCACTAATTTGATCAACTGCTTGAAGCCTTCAAACGTTGTTACGTCAACTAAAGTTGAATTTTATTACGCTGTTATTTTTTATGGTCCTACATAGGCACTTTTGGCCTGGAAATTTTTTTTGCCCCCCTGGGCCAGGAGATCGGAGTAGGACGTCCAAACCTTTTTAACTTTCTTCCCCTGTATGAGAACTACCTCCTTGCTAAATTTCATCAAGATCGCTCCAACGGTTTAGATTTCTATAAAAGATAACCAGGCTCACAAAAATTCATTTTTGTATATATAAATAAAGACAAAATAGCCACTATTATTATAGCTAACTGGTCAATACTCAAGCCTTTACTTTGAAATGCAATTTGAGTGCAATTTTATTTTCTTAGTACATCATTCCAAGAGAAGAGGTAACAAAGAAAAGTTAAATTACATACCTCTGGCGTCTACATTTTTTTTGTTTATTACAAAATTCCTAGATTGCAGCCACAACCTCATCAAAATGAGCACCCCAGCCTAGACATGTATATTGGTTTCTTAGAATTTTAGCCGTTATTTCATTTTATGGAGTTTGTGTAAGGTTTTTTTAATTGCAGCTGGGTGTCACTCCCAAAAGAGTGGATTGCCCCCGTCGCCCCACGCTAGCTACGCCACTGCTTCTTACGCCCAGCTTTTATCACTAGAAAATTTCTTCTTGGTTTTTCCCCTTCGGTTTTGCACCTTTACTTTCTCTTTACAGTTTTTACTCCTAGCTCTAAAAATTTCTGGAAAAACTTACCGTGACTATTTGCTCTTGTCCTGGCTTTGGCTAATCGTTGTTCTTTTAACGCCCTAAAGTTAATAGTACTGTGATGCTAAATTAAAAAAAAATACGATTCGTGGTGTGTTGAGGGACTAATAGGAATGGAGAAAACTGAGTCTTGTGACCCTGTTCTAGCTCGCTTTGCTGTTTTTGCGATTGTCTTGTCAAAATATGTAACATAATATTAATGAATGCGATGATAATTTTAAAAATTAAAGCATTTTTTAGATATGTTGAAATTTTGAGTTTCCCGATCAGGGAGCGAGGTCCGCGAGGTCATTTAAGAATTTTTAAAAATGTATTTGTAGTTTTTGGACTTCTCATAATATGTTTAAATTGTAAACAAGTGGGCTGTGCTTTAACGGGGTTGACACTTCTATGAGTCAATGAGGTTTGATTTATTTAATGTTAAAGTTGGTTTTTGTATTATTTTTTTTGTTTTAAATTTAGTATCAAGTTTGATGACGTTTTTGTTTGATGGGTTTAATAAATCAATCAAACGTGGAGGCTAGTGGAGAGTTTCAAAATGATTGTACTTCATTAGAATTAGAATCATTAGGTATATTGTATAATGATTATACAATATATAATAATTAATAATACAACCAGACTATCACAATCACATCTCACATTTATTTTATTGTTTATAAGATTATGTTTATGTAACAGTTGTAACACAAGCTTGTGCTTGTTGGATTTTTTTCAGTAATTTTTTTATGGATGGAATTGAGCTTGATGATAGGGACAATGCAGATGTGAGTCATCAAGATGCTTCTGTCAAAGATCAAAACGGCCTGTCTGATGATGTGTACCAGTCATCTGTTTCACATGATAAATTCCAAGGTAAGTAATACCACAAATCTGATGGAAATTTTCAATTTATTGTTATATTTTTAAAAATTTCGTGATTGTTTTTATGTATATTCAAGCTTAAGTATCTAGATAATTTGATACAATATAAAAAAATTGTCAGCATCATTATTAGTTTTCAGGTGAAAAGTTTTTCTGTTTTCTTTCTGCCTTGATCTCTATCAAAGTCATGCAAATCTGTACATAGATGTCTTGTCTAGTCTGGCTTAACTTTAAAACACAATTCATTGAATACGTACATGCACACACAAAAACTCTTGTTCTGTATCTCAACTTATTTTATTTGATCCCATTTTTTTCTTCCAAGGACCTCAGTGGATATTTTAAAATTATAAATCATGAAGCAATTTTTTTGATTGGGACAAGGTTTTAGTATGCTTATTAGCAGGCCATAGTCAAAGGAGGGCAATAGGTGTGTTTGTCAATAAATGTCCCCTATTGTGAGCCTGGAAAAATAATATACTGGCACCCTCATGTAAGATTTAAAAAAAATGAAGTTGAAGTATCTTTGGGAATGGTGAATGTGGTTCTAAAATCTTATGATTGAGTTCCTACATAACTGTAAACAGTCTACTGCTATTTTGAGGAACTGAGTGTAATGGACTGTAGATAAAATCACCGCGCTGGAGTTTTGAGTTTTGACACTTCAGCAACACAATGCTATGTTATAAGTGAGAGCTTTTAAATATAGTTTACAATTTACATATCAAAATTGCCTTTGCTTGCAGATTATTTTCAATATTATTTGTATATAGAATTAAAGTAAGCCATGTAGAACTTGTGGATTATTACGCCGAATCTGTCAAGTGAAGTGCTGCCTTAATGAGCAGTGCACTCGTACCCTAGTTCAGGCTTTCGTCATCTCAAGAGTAGACTACTGCAACTCAGTGCTGGCTGGTCTACCATCACCGTCTTTAAAACTCTTTACTTCTGTACTCCATGAGGCTGCTCGGCTTGTCAAAGATCTCGGTCCCCGAGACCACACCACCTCAACTTTACGTCAACTTCACTGGCTTCCTATCCCTGCTAGAATAAATTTTAAAATATGCCTCTTAATGTTTAATATATTCTTCGGATTAAAACTAGATTAAAAACTTATCTCTTTAGTAAGTCCTCTGATTAGGAGATATTGTTGAACTGCGCGCTTTTGCGAAAGACTTGTTTTTTATAAGGACGCATTATAAATTTTACTTTGTATTGTATAAGTGAGAGCTTTTAAATATAGTTTACAATTTACATATCAAAATTGCCTTTGGTTGCAGATTATTTTCAATATTATTTGTATATAGAATTAAAATAAGCCATGTAGAACTTGTGGATTATTTTCAATATTATTTGTATATAGAATTAAAATAAGCCATATAAAATTTTTTCACGACTTCTGAGTTTGATGAGTGGAGGACATGGTTTAAAAAAAAATTTGATTTTCTATTTTTCTAAAACATTTACATGTTTAGACATTTTGCTTTGGTGTTTTTTTAATTTTTCTTACATGCATATGTTGCCTACTGATTGGAGTTCTGCATATGTCACTGTTATCCACAGAAAATGGTGCAGTGAAATAGCGATAGATGACTTTCGTCGGATCCCAGGTTCAATCTTACACCGTCTTACTTAGAAAAGGAATTCACTACTGTGGTTCAGGCTTTAAGAAGATTGTTAAAACAATACCAGATTTAAACATCTTTGGCTGAGTTTCCTTCAGAATAGCTACTTGATAAATGACCTTTGTTTTTTTTACAGTATCAGGCATGGCTTGGTTAATTATGAGTATATTGGTCTGTCAAAGTTTTTCCAGCTCAATTAACTCAGGGTTACATATTTCATTTAAGACAATAAAAATCTTCTTGTGACATCAGACAGCCTTTTTTTACCAACTGAGTTTTAAAATCTGTGTATTCGCTTCCAGGTAAAATGATTAGCACTTCAATATGAGCTGTTTCTTTCATATTTCATAAAATCAAGTTTAAATGTTTGAATGTTTAGTTTCTCTCATCTGTTTTTAACATACCTGCATTTTGTTTCAAAGGTGCTTCATTTTGTGTCTAAAAAAATAAATTGAGAACTACATTTGGTTTCCGTTGTAATATTTTTTATGTTTTACTTTTTTATACACTTTTTTACTTAACTTCATCATGGAGTTCGTTAGCTGTTAATCTTGTCATCGATTTCTCACTTCCCATTCTCAGATTGAGCTGAAATTTAGCATAGGTATTAGTTTTTGATAATAATATTTAATTTGATTATCAAAAATAAATTACTTTTAAATTTTGTTTTTTATTACTTGTATTAGGCTTGTGTGCTGCATTAATTTAGTAGTTTATAAATAGCAGTTATGGCTTTTGGTGTTCATGTAAGATTTATAAGATGTATGAATAAATTTGTGAAGAACAAAAAAAATTGAAATAAAAATAAATTAAAAAACTTAAAAAAACATTCTTTCTTCGAAATGCACTAAAAAAGAAAAGATAATTTTTGTTATCTGATTATTTCTTTCTATGATTGGCAGAGTTTATATAAAATTAAAATATAATTTTATATTTTGTCAAACTATTTAAGAGATATAATTGGATAACAGAGAAGAAATTATTTCTTTCTTTTTAGTGCATTTCAGAGTAAAAATGTTTTTTTTAACAAAGTTGTTTATTTACATTTATTTATGCCGATTTTCATTTATAAGGAGTTTTTATTTTTGCTGCTTTGTTTTTCTGAAACTCAATATGATTTGGTTTGCATTGCCATGTTTAGTTATCATTTGAAGACTATGCTATTAAATTATTTTGCTATGTGACTGTTATGATGGGGTGGTTGCTTAGAAAAATGGTATGCTGATTATTGAATGCTGTCATTTGAGAATAGAGAAAGTAAAACTTAACCAGTATTTTTGTTATGAAAATTAAACAAGGAAAATAAGCAAATAAATAAATAAAACAGTAGCAATCAAAGTTTCATTTAAATTAAACATTGATTAGGGTGATATTATTTAACACATTTCAATTTTAATTTGTTTCGGCTGAAGGAAATGCCACTAATTTATGTTACTCTTATCAACAGACAAGAATTAAAGTTAAATTTTAAGGTATTAGTTATACATTTAATAAGCTTTAGAACCAATTTCATTGTTGTTCCATCGATTCAAAATAATTGTATTTGAAATTTAAATTGTGGATGAAATCTCTTAGGGTCATCAAGTTTAATGGAAGCATTAGAAGAACTGCCACCAGGGATTGGTCAATACGATGACTTTCACACGATTGATTGGTTGAGAGACATATCCCGGGATCGCATGAGGCATCGCCACATAGTTAAGAGAAGACAAGAAGGATGTTTCCAGAAGATGAAAAGTGCACATGATGCATGGTCAGGATGGGTTTGTGTCTTGCTGGTAGGATGCGCTGCCGGTTGGTGTTATTGTTATTATTATTATTAGAAGTATTAATTGTTTAATTTTATTTTTTGTTTCTAATGTTAATTTGTTTCATATGTGTTTTTCTACATGTATAATGCTGACGCTACTGAACTAAAAAAAGTGGCATTTTAAAGTTTAGAGTTTGACAATGTTTAACGTGGTGGTAATCGTTAGACTTCTAAGCCATAAATCATGTTATCCAACTTTTACTCACTCGTGGGACCATTTAGACAGAACAACCAGAGTCAGTCATCTATAGGGGCCTAACCACACCCCTTGCAGACGCTGGTGATGCCAGCAGGATTTGAACCACCTACTCTCAGGCCTTCTCGCTATAACACAAGCACTTGCCCCTCAAATATATACTTATGTTACGTCACAAATGTTTTTTTCTGGAATCAGGAATTTTGCAAATTGTTATCACTGTCATTATTATTATTATTATGCATAAAATTGCCTTTTTATCCAATTTTTTTATAATTACTTTGAAAATTTTCACATTTAAACAATTTTAATTGAAAAAATTGACATATTATATAAGGCTGGGCCCGATTAATCGGCGTACGCATAATCGGGGCCGATTATTGACATATCGGCATAATTGGTTATCGGGAAAAATAATCGGTGCTGATTAAAAAATTTTTTAAAATTGGCTCGTATATTATCTAGTGAAAGTACGGCAACTGATAATTTCAGTATCCCTATTTAGCAAAAATAGCTAGACGCTATTTATCTGCACCAGCGTGCCAAGTGAGCAGCTCTTCAAAGGCGCTGGAGAAATTTTTTCGGATCGGCGTGGATCGTTGCTCGTCAAGAAGGGAGAAATGTTATTATCTTATATATAAAAATGAAATGTTTGTTTGTTTGTTTGTTCGGACATAAAATGTAAACGGCCGAACAGATTTAATTGAAATTTGGCACACTTATGTATCTTATTCAAGCGGTGGTTCCTGTAAAATTTTAAATAAATTGGTTTCTCCGTTGATGTTTTATGGACAAAAAACGTTTTGGTCAGCGGTAGTAAGTTGGAGTAAATTTTTTTTCTACAAAATAAAATAAAATTAATTTATAGTTAAATTATACAAAATATTTTTAATTTTTTTGTTAATTTTTAAAGGTTTTAAATATAAATATTAAATTAAATAAATATGTGTGTTGTTTAGTGCCGCCCATAGATATCTATGGTGCCGCCGGATACCTTTGTTTTGATTTCATAGAGCTCATTGAGGCTCATTCTCTTCCGAACCTCCGATACGACAGCTCTGCTATCGGTAAACTTTATATTTGATTTTAGCAACTTATTTTTTAAATCTAGATAACTTTGGATTTCAGGACTAATCAATAAATTGCAGGTGGAATTTCTTCTATTTAGAGATATTTTGTGCTTCACAAAAAGAGTTCCAGACTTAACAAATTAAAATTAAATCAAATTAGAAATTCATTGTTCATATCTCCCATTCAAAAGTAAGTGGCAAAGCTTTGGTAATTTGTTTTTAGTTTTTAAAATCATGATTTACTGTGTATCTTTCAATTTGTTTCGTTTGTTGCATTGCACGTGTTTAATTATGTTATATTATTATTAATTATTATAAGATTATCATTATGCTCTAACATTTTGTGTTTTACAAAAAGGAGTTGCAGATTGGAAAAATAAATTTAAATTCATTGTTCATATTTATCGTTCAAGGCTTCTGACTTCAATTGTTCCTCATCTAATATTGTTGAGCGACGAGCTTGCTATCAGCCTATCAGTAAATGAGAAATTTTTTTGGGCAGGTAAGTTTTTTTTTATGTGATGGCATTACAACCATTATTATTCACGAGTAGTTATGACTATAAGATTATGAATTAATTTATCGGTCTTATTTTATTTTTTACTTTTCAGACGAAATTAGAATATTACATTTTAAAGAAAATCTTACATGCAACACCAATTTATTGTAAAAGTTTCACTGATATATGAGGTGCATGAAATTTGAAAGAAATGAAAGCAAGTGCAGTATTTTTGTGTTTCAACAAAATCATGAACAAAGTTCTCAAGCCAGCCTATCAATCTGCTGCTGTTTTGTTCAATTTATAATTGCATCATTTGCTAAATAAAAGTGGTACTCTTCGATTGTTCCAAATTGATGATCTCAGAAAACTCTCGGAAAATTCATTAAGTTAATGCTTTGAAGGTTTTTAATATTATTATTACTTCATGTTTTATTTCAATCTGTGTTTTATATCACATTTTTCAAAGCCACGGGTCAACATTTATTAACATGCCACATGTAGCGTTATATGCTTTCTGTAGACATGACACTTAAAAACTAAGAACAACTCAAAAACTAAGACTAGCGATTTTACGAAAAGCAGCTGTTGAACAGTGTGTGGTAAATCTATTGTAAGCATTTATAATCTTACAAGTATTTAAAATAAATATAACCTGTTGAGATATATGAGCGGATTTTAACATTATTGCAGCCGTTAACTAATAAATTCTTTTTTTTCAGCTTCAGTCAATCATAATAAGCCTTTGCAGAAGATCACACTTGCAGAGTGGAACCAACACATTAAAGAACACTAATTAAAATTGAGGAAGTTCAGACGTAACTAAACGAGCAAACAAAACAACAAAGTGTTAACGAGAGAACAGATCAATTTTGATGACTGTGCACAGCATTCCGCTACAGCCCATCTAAGCCACATTGGGAAGGCTCTAAAATTTAATGGAGGAACAGAAGAGCGAAAAGAAGAGCAAGCTGGAGCGGTAAAGCGTAAAAGCAACCGGGATCGGAAAAGTAAAAGAGACCGGGGCCGGAAAAGCGACCGTGAGCAGAAATGCGACCAGGAGTGAGAAAGCGACGTGGAACGGGAAAGCAAGCGGTTAAGGAAACGGGAGCCAGAGAGAAAACGATAAAAAGCCTTTAAAATCCCCGGGCAACGCCGGGTAACCCAGCTAGTTACTTAAATATAACTTACCTCAACTTGGCTTGAATTATTTTATTAACTCTTGAACTGTAGCTATCTTCAATATAAATTTTTATCCATTTTGTATTTTTATTAGTTTAGAATTAATTACTGGATTATTATTTTATTCTTTTCAATACTATTATTAGTTTTAACATTGAATGACTTGACAAAATTTTCTGGATTTTTAATAAATAATTATTGTTCTATGGTTGTGTGAACGTTGGTTGAATTATCACGGCTAGCGCATGCAAGCAGCAAAACACGCGCTTGTATTATGGCGATATGTTTCGGAAGAAGCATTTTCAATAAAGAAATAGTAATTATAAAATAATCGGCATCATAATCGGTATCGGCAATTTTAATAATCGGCTATACGCGGTATCG
The DNA here is from genome assembly GCA_963978895.1 of Erpobdella octoculata. Classification (NCBI taxonomy): domain Eukaryota; kingdom Metazoa; phylum Annelida; class Clitellata; order Hirudinida; family Erpobdellidae; genus Erpobdella; species Erpobdella octoculata. Next base: position 11,684,887 of record OZ022247.1, read on the forward strand.
GCATAATCGGCAAAAAGTCATATCGGAACAGCCTTAATATTATATTTGCTGCTTTCAACAATGTTTTTGAATGTTATTTTTATTTCTTTATGCCCGTCATCCAATTGCTGTACGATCTTTTATTAACTTTTTTTCTTACGTTCACATTTTTGATTTTTTGAGTTTTAAATCATTTTGAGCAGTAAAATTTAAACTTATTAAAGCTATTTGAAAGAAATCTGGACAGGAAAGTTTGATGATAAAGATTTTCATTGTCGTTAATTTTTCTTAATGATTTCATCTTAAAGGTGTGTGTGCAGCCATTGTAGACATCGGTGCAACGTGGATGTCCGATCTGAAGGAAGGCGTCTGCTTTGAAGCTTTTTGGCTCAATCGAGAGCACTGCTGCTGGGCTGCTAATGATACATCATTTGATCAGGATGAGTGCTCGCAAGTACTAATTCCTTATTTTTGTATTGCATATATAAAGGTTAAGATTCCGATCAGATTATAGTGGTGTTATACCGACGAATCGATTTCAAGACCACTACGATACAGGCAGCCGTATTCAGTGCCTCAATCAATTTATCTAAAATAATGTGATATTTAATGATAAACTATTTCATAAAAACTGAAAAGTTTTTATGAAATAGTAGTTGTTAAAATTAAAAAGATTTTTTACGTATTCAAGTTTTGATTGATTTTTTTTAAAAATCTTTGATTACTCGTATTTTCAAAGTATTATACTGGGTGCAGAGCCAAACTGGCTACCACGTGGTGATGACTAGTCAGGTTTGTCTGGGGGTTATTGAATTATCAGTGGTCATATATTATGTTAATTGGATTTATGAAATCATAATTTTATTATTTTATATTAGCAACTTTATTTTCAATTTTAAAGTGGAAGACATGGCCGCAGCTCTTTGGAGTTATTACAAAAGAAGGTGCTGGAGTATACATATTGAGTTATTTAATGTACATTGCTTGGGCACTTATTTTTGCTTTTTTGGCTGCCATGCTAGTCAAAGTTTTTGCTCCATATGCCTGTGGTTCGGGAATTCCAGAGGTATTACTTCTAGATTAATTTGATTTTAATTTACATTATTAATGTGCATTATATTTGATTATTTAAATTTTTTTTAAAGATTAAAACAATCTTAAGTGGTTTCATTATAAGAGGATATCTGGGCAAATGGACATTGATAATAAAATCTATCGGTATGATGTTTTCCGTTTCTGCCGGCCTGAGTCTCGGCAAGGAAGGTCCGTTCGTTCACATCGCAAGTTGTTGTGGAAATATATTATCTCATCTCTTTCCAAAATATGATAAGAATGAAGCCAAGAAGAGAGAGGTGTAGATTACAAATTTGTAGAATTTTTTGTGAAATATCATAAATGATACATGTTTAACATGTGTATGTTATAAATATCACAAATGATACATGTTTGACATGCGTATCTTATAAATATCACAAATGATGCATGTTTAACATGTGTATCTTATAAATATCACAAATGATGCATGTTTGATGTGTGTATCTTATAAATATCACAAATGATGCATGTTTGATGTGTATATCTTATAAATATCACAAATGATACATGTTTAACATGTGTATCTTATAAATATCACAAATGATACATGTTTAACATGTGTATCTTATAAATATCACAAATGATGCATGTTTAACATGTGTATCTTATAAATATCACAAATGATGCATGTTTGATGTGTGTATCTTATAAATATCACAAATGATGCATGTTTGATGTGTATATCTTATAAATATCACAAATGATACATGTTTAACATGTGTATCTTATAAATATCACAAATGATGCATATTTAACATATATTTTTGTGAAAATTACTTATTATAAATTTTGATACATATTTAACATATGCATCTTATGAGTATTATGTATTATACACGTTCCTTCCTCGCTTGCTCTCCCACTCCTGGCCGCTTTCCCATTCCCACTTGCATTCTCGTTCCCAGTCGCTTTCCTATTTCTGGTCGCTTGCCATCTCCTGCTTGCTTTCCCGGTCACTTTCCTTTTTCGCTCGCTCTTTCGCTCCCGGTCACATTTCCGTTCCCGCTTGCTTTCACATTCCAGTTCATTCTCCAGTTTCCGTTCGCTCTCCCGCTTCGCTCATTTTGTGACCGATTTTAATTTTTTTTTCACAAAAACATTCCTCTATTGACTCTCAAGGTAGTATGATCGGATGAATGGTGTTCCAATGCATAAAGGACATACATACATACACACACATCTTTATATATATAGTTATAATGGTTTTAAATGATCATTTTTGCAGATATTGTCAGCAGCTGCAGCAGCAGGTGTGAGTGTTGCATTTGGTGCTCCGATAGGTGGTGTTCTATTCAGTCTTGAGGAGGTTATAATTAAGTTACTATTTTATTTATTTCAATCTGTTTATGTTTCTCTGAAAATAATATTCGTTCTCATTTTATTATTTAATTCTAAATAGGTTTTATAATTTATTCCATGAAAAAGTCTCATTGTATATCAAATAAACTATTTTAAATCAAGTGTAGACTAATAAGTAATTTTTTTTATATATTTCTTGAGTTTTCGGAGACTGTATATGTATACTAGCAGGTTACCCGGTGTTGCATGGGTTTTTAGAGGTTTTTCTTGTTGTATTTCTCTCTTTTAATTTTTCTCTAGTCGTAACCCTAGACTAAACCCTAGCCCTAGGGTTAGCATACCTGTTGTGATTGGGGTACGGGTCGAAACTTTCTCTAAACTACTTGTTGCTAAATTTTGTCTAGGAGTGTTTTGAGGAAAATTCAATAAAATGGGATTGCTGTTTTGTTATTCAGGTGAGTTATTATTTCCCTCTGAAAACCTTATGGAGATCTTTTTTCTGCGCTCTTGCTGCTGCATTTGTTCTTCGTTCTTTCAATCCATTTGGAAATGATCATCTGGTTATGTTTTACATCGAATACCACAATCCTTGGTATCTCATTGAACTTGCTGCTTTCATTTTGCTTGGAGTTTTTGGGGTAAAAATGTTTTATTTTATCTTGTTAATTTGCATGTATGAGTTTTCAGCTGAGTATTGAGATTTACATTTCAGGGTATCTGGGGAACGATATTTATTCGAGCAAATATTAAATGGTGCCATTACAGAAAGACAAGCATTCTCGGAAAATACAACATTACCGAGGTTGACTTAATTTTACTTTCATACTTACAATTTCTATACTTTTCTGGACTGTTGAAATGGTTATGTTAGAATAACTGTGTTTTTTTTTTATTAATACAAATATTTTTGCAGGTACTTGTTGTTACCTTGATAACTGCAGTTCTGGCCTACCCAAACAAATACACACGGTACTTCCTGTTTATTTATTTGCTTGTTTGTTTTCCGATTAACTGTTTAATCAATTTTTTTTTAATTTCGAGAATGATCGACAAGTTGATCTTTTAAAAATATTAATTTTTTATTTATAATGTTTAAAGTAAGTAAAGAATAAAACCATTGATGTTTATAAGTAAAAAAGTTTTGGATCTTTATTATTATTATTATTATTATTATTATTATTATTATTATTATTAAACAGTTGATAATGCAACTTTAGGACTGATGGTGTACAATTGCTTAATAACTTGTATTACATGCCTGAACGAACTAATTTTATCAACCGCTGACCCTTGCGTTATGCAAATTGCTAACATATATACATACACAAATGCATGCAGACATAGAAAATTATGTATGTAGATTATTCTAACTATCAGCTAGAAATTCTTAGTATTTTCAGAAGTTAATAAAATTTTTGACTTTAATGGACAACAAATTTGTTTTTTTTTTAATGTAGAATGAATACAAGTTCTCTGATAAAGTTGCTTGTCAGCATGTGTAGACCGGAAGATGAAACTGCTTTATGGTGAGTGTTTTTGATGTACATTTTCAATTTTTTTTTGTTTCAAGAATATTATAATATTTCTGTAAATTCTGCTTTTTTTGTGTATATCTGTATATTTTGCTCTTTTCATATTATAATATATCTGTAAATTCCGCTGGGGACCGAAAGTTTGAGGTTTGTCTTTGTAATTGTCTTCTACTAGTGGATTCCACTGTGACCACAATTGATTGGTTCTGATAGGTTTACAAAGCAAACTTGAAGGTCGACAGTTAGAATTTCACTGGCATCTCTAGCATCTGTAGTGATGTGGTTAGGTGCATGAAAAATAGCTGCCACTGGTTGAATGGACCCACAAGTTGTAGATAACAGTGGTTTGACTGTCTGAAGATAAATCAAATAAAAATTGAAATGATAGACAGATTCATATTTTAACCATTATTATTATTATTTTCATTTGATTAGTTGAAGTTTAATATTTTCAATAATTTTGAAATGCTTGTATATTTATTGCATTATTTATCTTTCTTCTTTTTCCGTTTTACATCCATTTTTCCGTGCTTGCACGGGCTGGACGGTTCCTTCCTATTCGGCATCTCCATTCATCTCTATCCTGTGCCAGCTCAGCCCTAAGGCCCAGACTGCGCAGATCATGGCTGACACATTCTTGTTGACCCAACCACCTCAAAGTCTCTACAAGCAGAACCTTGATGAACCCCCAACTTTCACAGCAAACCCCTTGCTCACTTTATTATTCAACTTTATCATTGTTGATGCATACATGGCTCTTAACACATAAACCAGCCATTCATCCACACCTACACTTCTGAGAGCCCACCACAAGACCTCCCTTGCATTTGTAGCTTTCCTCCCTGCCATAAAACGCGCTGCATATCATCAATCTTGACAATCCTCTTCAATCTGGCATCCACCACCCTCTCCAAGATCTTCATCACATGTTCCAACAACCTTATTCCTCTGTATGAACCACATTCCAAAGCATCTCCTTTACCCTTGTAGATATTCATCATGGAGCTCCTGCACCAGTCCTCAGGTATCTTGCCGTCTCTTTCAACTGCATTACAAACATCTGTAACCCATACTGTGCTTGCATCACCTGCTCCCTTGAGCATATCTGATACTATGCCTGTTGGACCTGCAGCTTTACTCCTCCTCATCTTTTTAAGTGCTGCCCGAACCTCAGCAGCAGTATTTTTTGAGTTGTCATTTAATAATTATATTTAAGAAATTAACTATATGGAAAACATTTTTCAGCTGTTTCAAATTTTAATTCAATTAAAGATTCAACCATTATAACTTTCAACATGCAAACAAATATGTTTTTTTACTGGATATTAAAATAATTATTTTTTAGATTATTTTGGTAAAGTGAACAGGAAAAGAATTGTCAGCTTAATATACAATATATAATGTTTTTTCTCGATCCCGTTTCCTTCCCCGCTTGCTCTCCCATTCCCGGTTGCTTTCCCGCTCCCGGTCACTTTCCCGCTTTTGGTGACTTTGCCACTCTCGGTAGCTTTCCCGCTCCCGGTCACGTTCTCTTTCACTCTCAGTCGATTTTCCATTTCCGCTTGCTTTCCCCTTTTCGCTCACGCTCCCGCTTCGCTCATTTTGTGACCAATTTCAATTTTTTTCACTATAATTGTCTCCCATTGACTCACAAGGTTGTGTGAAAATGGTGTAGCAATGCATAAAGAACACACAGAGTTTTTTGTCTGTCTGTCTGTGTGTCCTTTGTGCATTGCTACACCATTCATCCGACCGTAATGAAATTTTCACACAACCTTGAAAGTCAATAGAGGAAAGTTTTTGTGAAAAAATTGAGATCGGCCACAAAGTGACGGGAGAGTAAGCAAGAACGGGAAAGGGAGAGGAAACGGGAAAGCGATTGGGAACGGGAGATTGACCGGAGCGGGAGAACAAGTGCGGAAGAAAACGGGAGGGAGCGAGAAAAACAATAGAAAAACCTCTAAAAACCTGGGCAACGCCAGGTACCACGCTAGTTGGTTTAATAAAAATTCTATTAAAGGTTATTTAGTTTAATTAGTTTTCATTGGGCTGTGATTATTGCTTGTCTGGGTTTTTCAGTTAGTTTTTTTATATATTACATTTCAGTGAATACCAAAGAAACGTGACAGATATTAACACAGACATGATCAGTGCACCACTTGGGCCAAATGCCATCAATGCAATGTGGCAGCTTTTTCTAGCTCTTGTCTTCAAAATGATTTTTACTGTGTTCACCTTTGGAATCAAGGTTTTTAAATAAAGCATTTAAGCTCTGTACAACTTATTCTATGAATATGAATTAAATGTTATATTAATGTGTATATATATATATATTAGGGATGTCACGGGTACCCGAACCCGAGTTCGGTACTACCCGGTCTTTTTCTGATACCCGAACTCGAACCCGAACGTGTGAAAATTTGATACCCGAACCCGAAAATGTGAAAACTTGATACCCGAACCCGAACCCGAAAATGAGAAAACTTGATACCCGAACCCGAACTCGAACCCGAAAATGTGAAAACTTGATACCCGAACCCGAAAATTCATAAGCTTAATACCCGAACTCGGAGTTGTAAACAAATAAATTTTTTTAGTAAATAAATATTTATTCCAGTTTTAAAAATAGCAACACAAACAGAGTTTTCATAACTTTTCTAGTTTATTAAAAATGAAATAGTATTAGGAACCGATTTATTAGTGATTGTGTAAGCTAGACCACTAATCCGTTTGATTATCAGGCGGACCGAGCCGCGAACGAACTAAAATAATTAAGCCTCCTTCGGTCAAAGAAATCGCGGATAGCCATGATTCTAAACTTTTTACTTCAGTTATATAACCTTATATTTATTCATTCATATACTTAAAGTTTTTCTGATATAACAAAGACCCTTTGTTATAAAGATAATCTTGCATAATCCTAAACTTTAACTGGCAAAGTCTATAAATGATCTATGCGTCACAGTCATTTTATTGGGAAATGTGTAAGCTAGAACACTAATCCGCCTGATTACCCGACCGGACCGAGTCGCGAAAAAAATTAATAAAACAGAATAATTTATGAGGTAACGTATTATACTAATCACAAGCCATACATATTTTGTATTATCACCTTTGCGTAACAAATAACACAAATAGGTCATTTTATTGGTGAATGTGTAAAAATTATTAAGCCTCCTTCGGTCAAAGAAATCGCGGATAGCCATGATTCTAAACTTTTTACTTCAGTTATATAACCTTATATTTATTCATTCATATACTTAAAGTTTTTCTGATATAACAAAGACCCTTTGTTATAAAGATAATCTTGCATAATCCTAAACTTTAACTGGCAAAGTCTATAAATGATCTATGCGTCACAGTCATTTTATTGGCAAATGTGTAAGCTAGAACACTAATCCGCCTGATTACCCGACCGGACCGAGTCGCGAAAAAAATTAATAAAACAGAATAATTTATGAGGTAACGTATTATACTAATCACAAGCCATACATGTTTTGTATTATCACCTTTGCGTAACAAATAACACAAATAGGTCATTTTATTGGTGAGTGTGTAAGCTAGACCACTAATCCGCCTGATTATCTGGCCGGACCGAGCCGCGATCGAACTAAAACAATTAAGCCTCATTCGGCCAAAGAAATCACATTATTTGGAAAGCTAAGAAAATAACTTATTATGTTTATTCAATACGTGTAATGTCCAATGGACGAATTGATCGCTCTCGTTTGTATATGTATATACACTAGGTAAATTTAAAATCAATCCAGGAATTTGAAATCATAAGCCAGTACTCGAACCCGAACCCGGTTTTTTGAAAACTACAAACCGAAAAATTGAGTTTTACAAACCCGAACCCGAAAACTCTAGTTTCACAAACCCGAACCCGAACCCGAAAACTCTAGTTTCACAAACCCGAACTCGAAAACTCCAAAAAGTACTACCCGTGACATCCCTAATATATATATATATATATATATATATATATATATATATATATATATATATATATAAACTGTATGTGTAATTTCATTTTCAGAATATATCTGCTATATATGAAGGGCTACCTATAAAATATATATTTATTAATGGGCTGTTATTAAAAGAAGTTTCAAGAAAAATTTTTAATATTTGCAGGTTCCTGCTGGTCTTTTCATTCCAAGCATGGCGATTGGAGCGATTGCAGGAAGATTGGTTGGAATTGGAGTTGAACAACTTGCATAGTTGGTTTAATTTATTGTTATTTATTTTAGTAGTTGGTTTAATTTATTGCTGTTTATTTGAGTAGTTGGTTCAATTTATTGTTGTTTATTTGAGTAGTTGTTTCAATTTCTTGTTGTTTATTTGAGTAGTTGTTTCAATTTATTGTTGTTTATTTGAGTAGTTGGTTCAATTTATTGTTGTTTATTTGAGCAGTTGTTTCAATTTCTTGTTGTTTATTTGAGTAGTTGTTTCAATTTCTTGTTGTTTATCTCTGTGTACTTGTTACGATGTTTATTTAATGAAATGTTATTAATGGTACTTTCTGTATAAAATGTTCAGTGCCAATCAAGATCACTACATGTTCAAAGAGATGTGCACTAGTGGGCACACCTGTGTAACACCTGGATTGTATGCCATGGTTGGAGCGTGTGCTGCTCTGGGAGGTGTCACAAGAATGACAGGTTTTTATATTTTCTGTGGTGTCCACTAGACTACTTGAGCCTGTGAACCGTTGACCTCTCTATGCGTACTCATTTTTAAATTTTTTGGATCACTGCTCTGCTCCCCCATTAATGTGCTGTTACTCCATGATTTATTATTAAAAACTAATTATTAAAAAAAGAAAAAATATGGCATACAGAAGTAATACAAAAAAATATGGCATACAGAAGTAATACAAAAAAATATGGCATACAGAAGTAATACAAAAAAATATGGCATATGTAAAATAGTCAAAAAATATCATAAATAAAAGCACAGGTTTTTAATTGAGTGTGAATAAAGGTTGGGAGATATTCTGAAAGGAGAAATTGTAAATACAAATAAGATGTGCCTGTTGAAATTGGGAAATGCAGATTGGTAACAAGTTTTCAAAATCATATTGAGAATATCTTTTATCCATTTACATTTCCCAATTTTAAAGATCCACATCTCTTTAGAGCCTCTCTAAGTGCATGTTATATGCTCTAAAATATAGTAATTAATAATGGATTCTTTTCTATATAAATGTTTTTTTTATAGATTCTCGTATGTTTAATTAATACTGGTTCTTTTCAATGAGTGTTTTTATTTTTTTTAGATGAAAATTTTTTATTTTGTGTTATTTTTCATAGTATCTCTGGTTGTTATTATGTTTGAGCTTACGGGTGGACTTCAATACATTGTTCCTCTCATGGCTGCTGCTATGACAGCAAAATGGGTTGGAGATTCTCTTCACAAAGAAGGAATGTATCCTTTCTTGAACATTATTAGTTTTTCAGTTTCTTCATTAAACAAATGTTTTAGATCTGTTTCTACGCATTTCCTTAGTGATATTTAAGATATGATGCTCACATACATTTGAATGGTTATCCATATCTTGATTGTAAAGAAGAGTTCACGCACACGACATTAGCCATGGATGTCATGAAGCCAAGGTGAAATGTTAATTTTATTTGTACATTTTTTTGTAAATGAAATACTTACAAATATAATAATAATATCATTAAAGTAAACTAAAAAAAGTTTTTTTAATTTCTAATTATTAAACTCTGAAATAAGTCTGCTAATTAAAAAATTTATTAACAAATTAAGTTTTTCTACAAGCTGATTAATTGTGTTTCTTATTTTTTACTGTAAAAGTATGCTTTAATTAGTTCTCTATTTATATTTGCTTGTATTTGTTATCTTCAAAGAAGTCACGAGCAGCCCTTATGCACTGTGACTCAAGATTCAATGACTGTGGGAGACATCGGTGAGTTGTCATTTTTATTATTTTTGATAATTGAAATAATTAGGATTGTTTTCAATCAAATGTCATATATCTGATAAGTGTGTTTTCAAATAATCTTCACTTTTAAAATAAAAATATGTTCTGTTATTTAGAAACTCTGTTGAGAGATACAGATCACAATGGTTTTCCTGTCATAATATCTCATGAATCACAGTTCCTAGTTGGGTTTGTACTAAGGAGAGATCTCATCATTGCTATAAGTTTGATTTTTTTTTGTTATTTGTAATCTATATAAATGAATATTTAAAAGCAACCTCTACTTTTGTGTTTGTTAGGTAATGCCAGAAAGATGAGCGAAGGTATCGTGAGCAAGTCGGTTGTTTACTTCTCAAACACAACTCCATCGAACAGTAAAATTGTAGGACCGGAACCATTGAAGTTGAAAAAGATCGTTGATATGGTGAGAATATAGACAAATTATTTATTTGAAATAATAACTGGAATTAATCACAGCTTCTCAGTTCAACATAGAAATGGTTTTAATTCGGTCTGAAAAAAGTGGATTAGCTTAAACAAGTTTTTGTGTCATCAGCGAAAGTCGATATAGAATTATTTGCTCATTATGATGAATTAAAAGTTTATATGATGCTTTGAACTCAGTAAATTGTATTTACATAAAAGAATATTTTTCTTATTATTATAAACATGGTTTTGATTTTTTTATTGGTCTACCGCCTATGCTTTGTTAACGTCTAACCATATAATTATAATCTATTTTATTGGATACTTAAGATATGTATTTATATAGAATTCCATGTTATATGTTTGCAAGTAAGCACACACACAACATGCCAGTATAATCTGCATATGAGCACAAGCTGTCATAAAGGCACACACATGCAGCACACTGATAGAAGTATGCACTTATGCACACTAGCCCCCACATAAACACACACCCAGACAACATACCAGAGATGTAGTCCTCAAGGACAAAGTCTTGGTCTCAAGACTCCTCGAGGACTAGAAAATACAGTCTTGGTTCTGGAAGAAAAAGTCTTGGTCTTGAGCTTAGTCTTGAGAAATAGGCATTGGTCTTGAGCTGAAAGTCTTGTCAAATTTGCAGACATGTTTTTATAAGTACACTAGGTGCTATTCATATTGAATTATTTATAATTACTAATACATTAAAACATAAACACAGAAACTTACAAATATGCACAGTGCACACACACTTCCATATGCAGCATGTAATTGTGTGGAAAATCGTATATAGCTATATGGCTTGTTCTACATATATATACACACAACTGAACAATTGAATCAAAAGACAGTTGTTTTAAAACTAACTGATTTATTGAAATTACCCTAAACCATTTACTTTCACCACTATGAAACAAAACGACCAAATATTAGACACATTGGTCTTGAGGAAAAAGTCTTGATCTTGGTCTTAGGGTCAAAGTCCTGGCCACAAACTTGGTCTCACAAACAAAATCTTGACTACATCTCTGCAATATACTGATAGAAGCATGCACACGAACATTCACACATACAATCATTCACACATACAATCATTCACCCATACAATCATTCACACATACAATCATTCACACATACAATCATTCACACATACAATCATTCACACATACAATCATTCACACATACAATCATTCACACATACAATATTTCACATACAATCATTCACACATACAATATTTCACATACAATAATTCACACATACAATCATTCACACATACAATCATCGCACTACATCACTTAACTCCTAAAACATGCAGAGGTCGACATTCTTTCTCAAATAAATTTGATAATTGTTGTAAGTGAATTTTTTTTTAAGTAATACTGCAACATGCACTCCTAAAGGTATACACACACACATAAAGCATGCACAACCAATATACTGTTGGAACTGTGCATGTGAACACCCACACGCACACAACATTCTAAATAATATTTCAGATGTCAAAAACTATGTTGGTAAAATGCTTCTTTGTGTGTGTGTGTGTGGATATGATGCCTAATGTTGCTTAATTGAAGTTTAGTGATGTGCTTAATGACAGTTGACCTTTTTAAGTCATTTAAGCATTCAGTATTGTGTGATTGAGTGAGTGTGAGTGAGTGATGCTAAGAGATTTTATAAATAGACTAGAAATAGCTCGATAAAATGACGGATGTTTTAAGTCTCATTATATATTATTTCTCGATTGTAGCGCCACCTCTTTTGATCATTAGGACTGACAGTGTATACATTTACATAATAACTTTTATTGCACGCCTGCCCTGCGAGCACTAATTTTAGCAACTGCGGCTGCCGAGTTATGCGAAATTGCTTACATACATACATACAGACTTACAGACATAGGAAATTATGTATGTAGATATTATGCGAAGTGAATCTAACTTTTCAATAGTATTCTTTCAACAGTTTATAAATTTCCTCAAAAAATCTATCAATTGCACCATCACTAGCCAAACAGTCACATCAATGTTTGAATGGTAGCAATTGAGATATTCCAGTGAAAATTTTCTCTTTGCCTCTAAGGCTCACAAAAATAATAACTTTGCTTTGTTCCTACAAATTTTAATTTTCTGTTTTACAGGTTTATTTAGAATTTTATATTTTATTTCTTTAATAATAAATAATTGTATTAATAAATAATAATAAAACATTGCAATAATAAATACTTACTTTCTTACTAATCAGTACTTTTGTGAAAAATGAATTTCTATTTAAGAGTTCCTTTGAGTGAATAGAAAAGAATTTAGAAAAATAAATAAATAAACTTGACTTTTTCAGTCTGTTTAAATTTATCCAGGCTCCTGTTACAATAACCGACCAGACTCCTATGGAAACCGTAATTGACATGTTTAGAAAACTGGGATTACGACAAACACTAGTCACCAGAAATGGGTTAGTTTTAATTCTAAACTATTTTTTCACGAGCATAAATGTTAAAAAAAATTCATCTCAGCAATATCAGATGCATCTATCTTGTTTTCTTAATTTCTGTTATATAAACACATTTTAATATGGTTCTAACATAAGTGTTTTTTAAATAGTCGTTTGTTGGGAATTATAACGAAGAAAGACATTCTGAGACACATTGCTCAGCTTGAGAATGAAGATCCTGCTTCAATTCTCTTCAATTGAATTGTTATTGTTTGCCTGTTTTTATCATTATCGTGCTGATTTTTTTTATTTCCAATAATGACATCTATCTGCAATTGTAAATCTGTATATTATCCTAATAGATCCTCTGTATAGTATTTTATTGAATATCAAACCTTCAAGGTTACATTATTAGAATAACAAAATGTAGCAGTTTTCTTAATGTAGCAAATGAAATAGGAACTGTGTATTGCAGAATTTTTTTTATATATTGTTATTGTGTCTAATGCTTATTTAACTTGTTTGACAGAAAAGCGTGATTATTCTGACATGCGTTCACACATTTACCTAGTCTCAGTTTATCATTCTTGAATCTGTACCTCGATTGGAATTGTGGTTCTGGAACTGTCAGAAATCGATTAATTCGTAAGAAAGGTTGTAATAAAATGATTGAAAAGAAACCATCATTAGTTCTTTGAAATAAGGTCTAGGATAGCTGGTTTTTTAAGCCGTGGGTTTCTTATCGTCTGGCTAGTAGCTAGCTGCTTTTGCTACACGATACGGATATGATAAATACTCAAGAGTTTTTGGTAAAAGGATTATAAGGGATATGTTTTGGATTTAATATCTGCTAAAGCACTCAGGTAAGTTTGACACAGAAATGAAAAGTAGTTTCTTTATAGATTTATAAATGTCGCCTCAAGAACCGGGGATCTGAGTTTGTAACCACTGTTAACCACAGTTAACCTCACCAGTATTGCAAAGCAACATGGCATCCAGGTTCATTCGTATGCAAGTGACAGCTTTACATTTATTTAAAGTTGAAAGATATGCAGCTCTAGCAAAGGAAAAACTTATTTCCTGTGTAGGGGAAATCCAATCATGGCGTGCCTCAATGCGAATAAACCTTGAGAGTCAATGGGGGATGATTTTTGTGGAAAAAAATTGATATTGGTCACAAAATGAGCGAGAGAGCGAGCGGATACGGGAACTGAAGAATGAACGGGAACGGAAAAGCCACCACCGAGAGCAAGATAGCAAGCTGGAAAAGGAAAGGGAACGGGAAAGCGACCGGGAGCGAGAGAGAATAACGATAGAAAAACCTCTAAGAATCCTGGACAACGCCGGGTACCCCCCCAGTAAACATTGTAACCACTTTGTAACGTTTCTTAACCGTTCATTTTCGGTTACAAGAAACGCGTTTCTTTTCGGTTGTTTTGCTCATCGGCTGTGCGTTAAAGAAACGTTTCCTGAGTAACATTTTAGAAACGTTTCCCGTGTAACGTTTCAGAAACGTTTCCCGTGTAACGTTTTAGAAACGTTTCCCGTGTAACGTTTTAGAAACGTTTACAATGTAACGCTTTAGAAACCTCCTCTATTATTTGCTCATGCAAATTATTATCACTTCAAATACGTTCATCAATAGACAAAACTAAAACAATATTTGCAAATTTATAAAAAAGTTTATTTAAAAAAAGTCTTTTGAGCTCTATATAAATGTCATTTCTTCTCCTTGCGGTTCAGCCTCTCATGTGCAAACTTTATCCACTTCTTTGTCACAACCTCAATTTCCTTGACTGACGAATCGTGGAAGCGTCTATTGGTTTGGAGAGTTTCTGAGAAATAGTTTAAAAAAATAGTTGTTAGATATCTAATGTTTTTAAAATGACTTTGCTAATAGTTTAGTTAAGCTAACTAATGATAAGTTCTTTGAAAAAGGTGCTTTCTATTTTTCTTTTACCACCACTCCCTTTCCAATTGAACTTTTCAGCCAGCCCATCATCCATGGTGTACCGGAGCAGCCTACGACACGCCTCTGCCATTGTGTCTCCCCCAAGCTTTTGTAAGTCAATCACCTATACAAATGTTTGAATTTATGATAGTGATAACCTAATACAAAAATTTTAGATATCTAAGTACATGCTGTAATTGACTTACCAGAGCATCAAATAATTCTTTAGATTCTAATTTTGAATCCAACTGGTCAAATTGTACCATGGAGTGCATGGGGAAATGAACGTTTTCCGGAACTGCCGTATTAACTGCTGTCGTTGGCGGACTGACAAGAAGAGCCAGATTACTTTTAATTTCTTTCAAAACTTCACATATATTAGTAAGTAAACTGTCCAACAACATATCTGCTAAATTATCGGCTCTAATTTTATCTAACTGCTCTTCATATTGTAACAAAGTTTCGATCAAAAAATCTAACACAACGAATTTAACTGATTATTATAACACAATGAGAATGAACTAAACTCGTTAGATGTTAGCAAATGCAGACAAAGCACGATAGATTTACTGAAACAACAACGGCGTGACCTCACAACAAACAGATTTTTCGCGCACTTTCAGACTATATATAAGTTGTTCGTAATTGGTATGGAGGCGGAGCTTACCAACTTGCCAGCCAATGTCAAAGAGCCTCAACTTTGGCTTATTTACATTACCTCATTCTTTTAACAAAAAGATTATGTTTCTTGTCAAGATTTAGCAAGAATGAACATAAGGAACAAGAAACAAACAATATTAGTTCTGTGAAAGGCATTAAACAAGAGCCAGATTTAGCTCCTTGCTTTCTTTCCAATGTGTTATACCTGCAGAAATTACACCTCCTGGTAAAGGGTTCGAAGTTAAAACTCAAACAGTTTATGAAAAAATGCTGATGGGGAAGAGTGAAAGGTGTCTATGACTACCCACGGGTTGGTAGACACTTGTGACATCAAGCAATTCGCTGGTCAAGCAAGAAGAATGTCTCACCTGAGAATATGGCCATTTAGATTATGTCAGTGTGAATGAAAGTGAAATGTTTACAAATGAGTATGACCACGTAATGATAAATCATGGTCATATTCTTCGCAAGAGGAAACATGATTTTGTACTCCCTTCAATGCAACATCACTCTGCTAGTTTTGCTTGTAACTTTATTATTAGAATGCTCTTCTATGACTCTTACTAACCTAACTTCTTTCAACTCTATTAGCTGATTCAATAACGTTATTCTATTATTATTGTCTAAAATTAACTATTGCCAGTCATTATAATTAGCGGAATATTGAATGTTCGTTATAGACTAGACAGACTTTCTTTTAATTTCTTGTTTTTTTGCTTATTTTTTATGATTTCCTGCGTTCTGTCAGGTCTTCTCTTAAAACACGAATGAATAAATAAAATAAAAATTCACAAACAGCGCAGGGGTAGTAGTGCAGCAGGAAGCAGAGGTTTCAAATGGTTTAAAAATCTAATGTTTCGAATTGATTGGTGATTTTTAACCAGTATAGTTTGTTTTGTACCTTCAAATTATTTCTAACACAAGAGCTGTAGAAGCGAGTCGTTAATTAACTTTTGATTAGCATCTTATCTCATCCCAGGCGACTCGTTCGACGCTCTCAGTGAACCGATGAGATAGAACAAAATCTAGGAAAATATAATACGACACAATGCAAATACCATTTATTAAGCGTCTTTATTAAATGCTTTTTAGCAATTGAGTTTTATAAATAAACAAACACTTTACTTTTTCTATAAAATTATATATGCTATAAAAGATTTTTATATTATCCGTAATAATAAAACCATAGATATCTATGAATAAAACAAATCGTTACATTTTGGCTGCATTAGAAACGTTGTAGTAACTTCTTTTTAGTCGCAAATTACATGTTACTTTTACGTTACATTGGAAACGTTACAGAAACGTTTCTTTTTAGTCGCAAATTACACGTTACTTTTCCGTTACATTGGAAACGTTACAGAAACGTTTCTTTTTAGTCGCAAATTACACGTTACTTTTCCGTTACATTGGAAACGTTACAGAAACGTTTCTTTTTAGTCGCAAATTACATGTTACTTTTTCGTTACGTTGGAAACGTTGCAGAAACGTTTCTTTTTAGTCGCAAATTACATGTTACTTTTTCGTTACATTGGAAACGTTGCAGAAACGTTTCTTTTTAGTTGCTTTGGGCCAGGTAACCTTTTCATAACCAGGTAACTGAAAAGTAACGGACAAGAAACGTTACAAAATGGTTACCATGTTTACTGGGCCGCTAGTATAGATATAAAAGGTAATTACACCTTACACCTTAGTCTTACCTACAAGTTGCCAACATTGTAAAGTTGCCGCTGGTCTGTTCAATAAGTGGCACTCAAAAATGAATGTACTTTAACTTTTAGTGTATGTATTTGTGATGAGCAGGGACGTCATTTCAGCAAAACCTTAGGGGGGGGCAAGATGTTTTAGGGGCCCACTCAAGGACGTAGCTAGGGTCTTCTGCGCCCAGAGACAAAACACAAAATCTGTGTCCCCTGCATAACATCTTTTGTTTTTTGCTCCCAAAAAACCTGATGACCGGGGGGGGGGGGGGGTAGTTGTAGCCATATTTCACATTTTTTTCGAAAACCTCGTTTTATTTTTCCTCCCTAAAATTCTTATTACGAAAATAATCTGATTACCAGCCACCAATAAACACGGAAGTCTTGAATCTAGAAATAGAATGAGTCTAACTAATACAAAATGTAAAATTTAGTGTTTAACTATTAAAACAACGGATAACGTTTTTGACGCATATTATAAAAAAATGTTAATAACTTTTTTGACGTCAACTCCCTGAACCTCTTCTTGTAGATGAATAGCCAATACGAGCAGATCGCTCAAACGTTCATCGCCACAGCGAGTTCGGATTAAGTTTTAACTCTTTTCATGCAGCTAAACGTTCGTTCTATCATATTGCAGAATGCATTTGGCATTTTTGCTAAGTGAAAACGCAAGTCTTCCAAATTAAGAATAGGATTTTGCAGTGAAGAAACGTTCGATTTTGCAGTGCCAGCTTCAACTTCAACCACGAGAGGGTCGATATCCAAAGTTGGATAAAGCTTTGCAAGTGTGTTTCTTTAGCATCTGCAGAGATGAAATCATTGCGAATTGAAGGAATTCAGGCATGCAAGAAGATCACCGTTTTGTGTAAATCATGCGTTCAACTTGGACAAAATACAATCAATGCATGCATACAAAATCTGTGACCTATCTCGTTCCACTTTGGACTGCTCATAACTTTTTCAACACCTATTTAGCATCTCGTCTCTCTTTTATGTTATATAGTATTATATAGACAGCCTTCTCAGCCAGGCTATGAATAACGCTAACCATCCTTATAACCGGGGCCCAGTTAAGTGCAGAGGCTCACGTAAGAGTGGAGCCCACTTAAAAACGTGGGGCCCAGTTTAGTTCTGGGGGATCCCTTGAGTGCGTGGGGCCCACTTCAGTGCCGGGGCCCCCTTAAATGCGTGGGACCCACTTTAGTGCCGGGGGCCCACTTTATTGCCTGGGGCCCACTGAAAAGTCCGGAAAAAACCACTTAAAAATCAGGAAAACCCCATGTAGGTGCCGATGGCCCACTTAAGTGCGGAGGGGCCACGTAAGGGCTAGCCTACTTAAGTGCGTGGGGCCTACTTTAGTGGCTGAGGCCCACTTTTGTGACTGAATCCCACTTAACTGCGTGGGGCATACTTTAGTGCCGGGGGCCCACTGAAAAGTCAGGGGGCGATGGCCCCCTGCCCCCCCCCTTATTGACGTCCCTGTTTGTGAGGGCATTCACTTATCACATTCAAACCCAGAGACGAGGACGACAAAATTAATCAAATTTTTTTAGATATATAACTTGAAAATTGAACTTTTTAAAGCATATTCTGATCTCACATTTGTCATTTTGTTCTTGCTTCAAATATAGATTACCCAACCAGCAACACCACATCAAAAATGCAATAAAAGGTTATTGAAAAGATTAAATTGTCAACTTTATTTATTTAAATGCTAGAATAACTTGTTGATGTCCAGATGCATACCAGCGTTGCAAAATCTACAAAATGTCTATTTTAACCTTGCTGTAGATGTGGAGTAAAGCCGGTGCAAAAAAAAGATTTGGTCTGCAGGTGCTTCGCAGCCGTGTCTTAAGGCACTTTAGCGCGGACAAAATCTGGATAAATGATTTTTTAAATTTCTTGTTACAGCTTCTTTGGGTCACTTTATGTGCCATTTTTTCAGTTCCTGAGACCAAATTTGCCGACTGATCAGCCAACTTTTTCAGGTCCTTTTCTTCCATGGCAGTTGGCAGCAAAAGAGTTTCTTTAAACAATGTAACTTGGTCATCTAAAAATAGTTCATTTAATTCATGTAACAAATGGCCGAAATGGATAAAGCATGTTCACTATTGTTCACACAAAAAATGATTTTTAATAGACCAGAGGCGTAACTAGGGTATGTGCCCTGGGCGCCACCTGAAGAGGGGCGCAAAAAAAGCGCCTAACGTGTAAATACGCAAATGAAAATTAAAAAAATATTTTTATAGATATAAATATGTTTATCAATAAAGAAGAAGTAATGATGGTAACTTTTTTCGGAACCATCGATGCGCTTTATGTTTTCTTCTCTCGTTCAATCCAGCGTTGAGAAATGCTCAAAGCTGTTGTAGGTACCTGTGGCTTTAAAGTCTGACTCCGATACCAGGTGGAGCGCAAAAACGGAATCAGTAAAACCTGTTAACAAATAGCTCGAGCAAATAGTGGACGTTTTCCAGAACATAACGGACGATGAAAGCGCGACTAGTGAAACTAAAAGCGACGCAAAGCAACTCTATAATCGAATACTAACATATGACTTTCTAAGGTTGCAAGGTTTTTGGAACAAGATCTTAATTCGTATCGGTATTGACCGCGTTCAAAAGAGGTTGCAGGACCCTAAAATAAACTTTCATGAAGAAGCTTTAAATTTAAAAGTTTTCCAAAATTCTTTTCATGATGAAAGAGAAGTGTTAGTTAGTGATTCACTGAAAAAATAAATTCGAATTGGCAATGAATAGGACATTGAATTTGAAAAACGTCAAAGAAGAAAGAAAAGAATGGATGGAGAAACATCGAGAGATGCTGGTTTATCAGCTAAAAAATAAAATGGAAAGAGTTATGAAAGGGACTGTCGACCGTCTATTCAATGAATTAAAAAGTAGAAACGTTCGTTTACAAGAAATTGATGAAAAATTTGGATTTTTCTTGATATGGAAGGGTTGTGTTTCAAAGCCGAAACAAGCTACTTAAAAGATCGTTGTGAAAAATTTGGAAAAGCCTACAGTTGTGATGTGGATGGGCAAGAATTATATGAAGAAAGTTTGGATTTTAGAACGCTGCTCACAAGCCGTACAAAAAAATATCAAGCCCCGAACAATTACGTAATTTTATAGTTGAGTATGGAGATGGAAACTTTTTCCCCAATATGCGTATAGCATTGCAAATATTGCTGACAATCGCGGTTTCTATTGCCAGTTGCGAAAGATCATTTGGCAAATTAAAATTGATACATTCACATCTGAGAGCCTCGATGGGCCAAAGTCGATTATGTGATCTTGCTTTACTTAGCATAGCATAGAACGAGAAAAGCCCGAAGAAATTGACTTTGATATATAATTAAACAATTTGCGTCAGCTAAAGAAAGAAAAATAAATTTGTAATAAAGTTTTAATAGATTTAACTTGTGTGATTTTTTTACCCAATTCTAGAGTAGTTTTGTTTTAGAAAATAAAACGTTAGTAACTTATCGTCGGAGAGGGGCGCAAGATCGGTGTTTGCCATAGGCGCCATTTACCCTAGGTATGCCACTGAAATAGACTGTTGGAGCATTTGCGCTATTCCTCTGTTTCGCAGTGATTCTGGGACCTGTTGGTTTGATTGCAATATGGCGGGACTTGTTTGTGGATTTTACATAAATCTCAGAGAAAGAAAATCAAGTGAGTTTGATTATCGCAGTCCAGACCAGAAAAACCCTAATGTATTTTATATTTCATTTATTTTTTTTATCTTAAATCAAATTTTTACCGAGAACACGTCCTCGGTGTCAGAGGCGCAGCCAGGAGAGGCTGGCCCCCCCAAAGCTTGTCTATGCTGATGTTGAAGTGACGCGCGTGCCCGTGCATTAGGAGGCATATCTGAGTTAACAATAATTTTGAAAATTAAATATTTAATAAGTTATCAAAAATTTTAGGGTGAAAGTTGTTCACAACTCCCACCCTAACATTTTTGATAATTTATTAAATATGTAAGCCGCAAAGTAATTGTTAACTCAAATATGTCTCGAAAACACGGGCACGCGCGTCGCTTCAACATCAACATTGGCAAGGTTTCCCTTCCCCTGGCTGCGCCCCTGACCGTCATCGACATTTTTTCACAGAAAAAACGTCGGCTGAATGTTATTCAAATGTCTCATAGTTTGTTATTACAAATTATTATTAAAACTGTTGTTAAGCTTTGACTTCTGCGGATCGTAAATTTTTCAGTAAAACTCCTTACAAATCTATGATTTCTCCAATATTCCCCATCAAGTCTATGGTCGGAGCCCGCTTGTTTATTTTGATTGTTTTTCTAGTCGTCTTGTTTATATTAGTTTTATATATAAGTAGTTTTTACTTTTTACACTCGTTTCAACATTTTTATGAATTGAAATTTGTTTCCGTAGCTGAAAAGGTTTGATGATTGCAATTTTGAGTTTGTTTTATTATTATAATCTTATTGTCATATTTTATTTACAAATTTACGAGGTATTTCATTTCTTTAATTAAATATTTAGCATTTTATCTATAATATAGATAAAATATAAATAAATATATATAAATATAAATAATATATATAAAAATCTCGTGTCATGACTCCGAAACGGCTGAACCGATTTTTATGAAATTTTTTGTGTACATTTAGTAGGTCTGAGGATAGGTTGTTGGCTATTTAGGATATTTTTTTAAAATTATTTTAAAAGTTATAATGGAAAAACAAAGAGGTGCAATTATGTCCTTTTCATAGGAAAATGCAACAGACAGAAATGCATATATATAAATATATATATATAATAATATATATATATATATATATATATATATATATATATATATATATATATATATGTATAAATAAGATTATGTGTGTGTGTGTGGGTAAATAACTTATGCGTTGCTACACCATTCATCCGATCGTAATGAAATTTTTACACAAGCTTGAGAGTCATTAGAGGAAGGTTTTAGTGAAAAAAAAATCGGTCACAAAATGAGCGGAGCGGGAGAGTAAGCGGGAACTATATATATACATATAGACATACATATACATAAATGAGCGGAAACGGGAACGGAAAAGCAACTGAGAGCGAAAGAGCGAGCGGGAAAAGGAAAGCAAGCTAAAGCGGGAAAGCGACCGAGATTAAAAGAGCAAGCGGGAAAGAGAAAGTGACCGGGAGCGAGAAAGCGACCGGGAACGGGAGAGCAAGCGGGGAAAGAAACGGGAGCGAGAGACAAACATGAGAAAAACCTCTAAAAACCCCGTGCAACGCCGGGCACCTCGCTAGTATATATATATATATATATATATATATATATATATATATATATATATATATATATATATATATATATAATATATATATATATATATATATATACAAAAATAAATTAATAAAAACGGCACTGCTTTTAGGTATTTCTGCTTAAAGTCACTTTTAAAGGTGTTATTCTTTAAAAATATTCTTTTTCATATGTTCTAATAATGTTCTGTGCTTGTTTTATTAACACATTTTAAAAACAGGGTTTTATATCAAAATTGGCCCAGGCTTCTAAACTAGGAGATTAACAAAAATGTTATAATAAATAAAATAGAATTAGTGTTTTTATTTTAATGTGATTAACTAAGGATTTATATATTTTTCATTTTTTCGTTTGGAGGAGAAAATCTTGAATTCAGTTGTGTAGTAAATATGATCAAAATCACTCATAGTTAGAAAACTTCAGATTAATGATTATTATATTTTTATTATATTGTCCAATATAATAATGACATCTTTAGAAATGTTTTTATACATTCTTGATGCCCAAAGTACAATTAAATGATCAGAAATTATTTACAGTAATTCGTGATGTCAACAGAAAGTGTTTATAACTTGCTGCAAGACCTGTGTCGTCATCACCTCAAAGTGGCTGGAAACAAATCTGGAAAAGTTAAATTTCATACAAAAAAGCTCCATCTATTGTGTTACCAAATTTTATTAACTAATGTTAAACACAATAAGTGAGTTTCTTAGACTGCTGTTTTGTTATCTGACTGAAAGTTTCACTAGGCGGGTTCGACGTACAAATCTTTCTGTATTTTTTTAATCTCAGAGAAGAAGGTGTGATACTAAATAGTTATGAAAAGTTGTTGAGCCACGCAGCAGATATGAATATTAAAGGAGCTCATTGGAAAGCTCAAAGACTTGATATTTTAACTTTGAAACTGCTCACTAATGCAGGTGCGTTCATTTTATTGTTTGTTTACAATTACTAAATGTTTGTTCTTTTGAATCATGACTGACTTAAACAACTGATGACTGCCTTCAACTTTAGCCTTAAGTTGCAGAAATGGACATGATAAAATAAGTGATGAATATAAAAAGAAAATTATGATGTAGGTTAGAGTAAGTGCATTAATTAGGGTGCTGCTTTTGAACCAAAGCTCTTATTTACAGCACCAGCTTGTGCATGCGCATATATGATTGCACGATTTTAGACTGACACTATCACCTGTGTTTGAAATTAGAATGTGTCGAACCCTCTCATTTGTCAAACTGGTACTCATTTACCGGAATGTGCTGCACTCAGACCGATAACCTGTTGGTCGTGGCCTGACTCACACGTTGTTTTAAATTATTTCATCTGATTGAGAATGTACCAACTGATTTTGATTTACTTATTTCAATTATGCAGGTGCAGGAGATGTCAAGGAAACTTTGAATGTTTTTTCACTGCTAGTGCTGTTATTAAATACTGGAACCCACACGCCTCCTTCTTGCAAAGTTTGATATATTGTTAATTATTTTAACACAACTTTATTGGCTATCTTATTTTTTCATTCTGTAAAAATAATAGAGTTCAAAAATCTGTATTTTAATTTAAGTAAAGTTCTTGCATTTAAATGAATTTTGCATTGGGAAACAGCTGTCAATACTTTTCTTATAAAACTTTATGCTTCAAATTAGTTTATTGGTTCTTGATTGCTTAATATTGATTGGATAGATTTTTTTAACTAGAAGCTCTGTGATCTTGGCTGATAGAATAGAGCACCCTCTCATGTAAAAAGCAATTATAAGAAGGTTTGCAAGAAATAAGTGGGTCAAAACTATAATTAAAATTATTATTATTTGTTAGCTAAAATAGAAATTAATTAATTTTCTAAAATGAAATAATCAGGGAATAATCTGTTGCAGAAATAATTTGGGTTTTAGTTTCCATTTCTTCTGTTTTGCAACCAGAATTATTATTACGGTTTCAGTTTTGAATTTTTAATATTTAGGGTTCGATTTCAGTTAATAAATAATAATAATCATATTATTTATAGTTTTATTTCTACCCAATTATTTCTAAAGTTGAAGTCAACCACATTTAAGAATTTTTTCTTCAGTTTAAAAACTTGCATTTGAAAAATTTTGCTTCAATCTTCTTTCCCTGTCCATCACTAATCAAACCACATTAGGGAAAACTTCTCTCTATATATGCCTGTAATGCAGATGCCGCAAGTTGGTCCAAGGCAAAGGTTGAAAGCAGCGGGTACAAAGACCGTTGGGTGGGTCAAAACTAGAGATCTGCCAAATTAGAATGTTGCCAAATAATAACTGCCGAATCCAAATAGTAACAAATGAATCAATGCTCAAATCAAAGTTCACAGGTTCCTAATTGAAACTCTATGACATCTTGGTCAACACTAGATTGATGAACTTCTTCAATATACAGGCATAGATAGCTGTGTCTGGGTTTTTACCAGGCAGTTGAAAACCACATTGCGATATTCGGTTATAATCTTTATTAGCATTGTATAATTTTTTGCTTAGAAAAAATTTTATATTTAGTGGCATTTTATTTAAACTAATGCCAAACCAAACTTTTGCATTTACGACCTGCACGGAATTTTGACAAGCTTGTACTGGTTTTGGACATTGCTCACAAAATATTGAATGACAAACAAAAGTAAACACGATGAGGCAATGTAACAGATAACAGATCTTGGAATGGAAAGAAAGGACCAGTACAGTTATAAAAGCATGCAAAAATGTATAAATATCGTTTTAATTTTTATTTCCGTTAAAAAAAATAATCCCTGGCCTGGACAGTAACATTTTAAAATAGTGATGATAAGTAGTTAGATTGGTTTATGTTGATAAGAAGTTAGATTGCTTTATGTGAAACCAAAACTGACTGGCTGAGATATTTTCTTTGCAATATTCTTCTGAGTTTCATTAACAGATTAAAGGATGTTTTTTTTTTAATTTCAAGGAACTTAAATTTCGAGGAAATTACTTGAATGGGAGTTCTGATCTTTCTTACTCTCAGTACAATGAATCTGACTTCAGTTTTATTCCTAGTGACTGCTTTCAGTATGAATTGGACTACAACAACAACAAAAAGGAAGAAGTTGGTTTATTATTATTATTTTTGATTTGTTTTATGTTTATTTTTGATTATCTGGTTCATTATTAAATTCCTTATATTAACTTCACTGCCAGTCTTGCTTGTTTACTTGGTTGCTTGCTTGAACGTTTTCAAACCTTGAAAGTGGAAATTAACTAACATCCAACCAAGCTGAAATTTGAAATTTGACAATGCATTCTATTAAAGTTTGAAAATCAATAGATGTTTAAATTTAAAAAAAATCTTTTTACAAGAAATTTTTTGCAATAAATGAAGAGCAGGCAAATCCTGAAATATAAGGGATTTGTGAAAAAACCTGGTTTTGTACGGCTTACTTGTTGATTGAATTGTTGCTTGATTGTTATTGATTAGTTGGTTGAATATTATTATTGATTGGTTGGTTGGTTATAATAATATTGATTGGTTGGCTGGTTGAATATTATTATTGGTTTATTATTTTTTATTAGCTGTTATATTATTTTTGTATATTACTCATTATAGACTAGATTTTTTTTCGTATAAATCACACTTATTCTTCTACCACTCACATTCCATAAATATCCACATACTTTCAAATTGAAATGATAAAATGTTGAAACTAAAAGTTAAGATGAAGAATAATGAAGATGTTAAACAAAAATGAATACAAAGATTTTATACTACATGTGATACTAATTTATTTGTATGTAGTTATTTACTAAATAAGGACTAAACCATGAGTAACAAATAAACAAGATTGATTTTTTTAAAGCTTCTTTTGAGCTAATGTTCCACTCTTGCTGATTCTGTGACATTTTTTCCATGCAGATCTCTAAATCATTTGCACCATCAGATGCTTTTTCAAGTTATGAAAGCTCGAATAGCATGTGGGAGTTGACATCAAAACTTATTAACCACAAAAGATATTCTTGGGAAGAATTAGGAAGGTTTGAAGCTTTTATTTGTATAAGATTTATTTTATGCTATAATCTTCTAAATCAGACTGAGATCTTGCAAAAGTCAATTTTTTTTAATGAATTTGTTTCTCTTTTCTATCAGATGTGACATTTTGATTGAACGTCCCTTCATTACAGAGCTGCCTGCTACTAAGATTGTAACACAGCTAACTCAGTTTACACCTTCTTTAGTAAATGATGTTGTTAAGCTTCTCGTTGGAGTGCCTTCTAAATTATTTCAGTGGAATGAGGTTTGTTGAAGCTTTTTGTAAGAAATAATTTTGGTTATTATTTGTGGATTTTTTATTTGTATTGCATTCAGGACAAGTTTTTCTTTGTTCAATCAAACAAAAATGAAGGTCCTATTTTAGGCAATGTATGCAAAGATTTTTTGGAGATTGGAAATTGCTTCAAAAAGCTCACAGAATTTACTTGCAAATTCTCAAAGTGTCTTGGTAAGGTGTTTTCTTCTTCACTCTAGATCAAATTTAAGATAACATTTAATTTTATCATTAAATTTGCAAAAAATTTTTATCACTTCTCTTTTACGACAAAAGAATTGTTGTGAACAGAACTACTAATCTTCGTTTTATGTATGATGCAAAAAACAGACATGTCACAATATAATATCTGTAGTTTGTATATGTGTGAGAATTCTTAAAAAATATTTGTTATCTTAGCAGAGATGCTAGTTGGCAAGTTTGTGTAAATGATCTAGCAAAAACCCTTTATAGATTTTAATTTTTTTTAGCTTCAGTCCAAGGAGCTTTTGGGAAAGCCCTGGAAGATTTTCTTTTTTTGTATTCTTTCTTTGTATCTTCCATAAATAAAAATTGCTACTCATTTGCTCAAATCAAGTTCAGATACAGAAAGATCTTCAAACAGCTGAGGTAACTTACTATAATTATTATTATCAAATTCAGTTTATGATGAACATGCATGCACACGTGCAAATATTATTTACTTAATACTTATTATCATCATTTATAATGTTGATTATCTACAAACCATTTATTGGCAGATATTTGAAAAAGTTTTGTGAAACTCTCTTCTTACATGGAAATGCTGGTACCTCGGTTGTGAATGTGGGTTTTTCCGAAAGTATAAAAATAGAATTTAATTTATTTGCATTAGGTGATATATATATAAAGCATTTTTTGACTTAATCTGTGTGGAATAACATGACACAAAAATTTCTCTCATTGAAAACTCATAACCATGTTTTATTAAATTATTTCATTTGCTGTTATTTTAAAATGCAGGCTTCAGATCTTCTTGGGAAATTGTATGAAAATTGTTTGATGGTGGAAGGCGATGATGATTTGAAACAACTTTCCATTTTTTTGTTCAAATCAGCATGTTGTCCTTATTTCAAGTAATTTGTTTAGTGAAAGAAATTTATTTTTTAGTATTTAAGTTAATTTTTATTGTATTATTAAATATTTTATATGTTGAAAAATGCTCATGCATTTTTCATTTACAAGCTATTCATGTAGTCATTTGTTTTAATCAAAGCTCCTCGATAAAATAGTTGAAAATAAAAACATTTACCTATCATGGTAACTTTAATTATTTATAGAATGCTGCAAGATTGGGTCTACCAAGGTGCTTGTCCTGATGATGATAATCAATTTATGATCACGTCTGAATTTTTTTTCAGTACTTGCAAAGGTAAACAATTTTTTAGGTTTTTCACCATCTGATCAAGTCATGGGTGGCTGAAGTCTGCAAAAAATTTTCAATGAATTACAATTGCTTTGAATTTGTTTTGGCATTTTGTGCCAGATGTTTCTGTCTTGTTTTATATTTTTATATGAATCTAAATTACTTTTAGTACGTTCCTGAGCATTTCTATTGGATGTATTCTGGTTTTGATGATAAAGATTTATAATTTTGTCTAGATGATTATTTTTGGACAAAAGGATTTGCACTAGAAAATGTTCCGTGCTTTCTCAGAAATGTAGCAGAAGTTATACTCACGTGTGGGAAATCTTTAAATCTTCTTAAATTATGTTGCGATCAAGTTAGTGTAAATAGCCTTCTAAAAATTGTAATATTTATATTATTAAGTTTAATATTTATAGAATATTTTGTGATTACAGCATTATTTGACGTGCAATCGTTCAGATACATCTCAATTACGTCCTCCGATTGATTTTGCTATGACTAATTCTTCACTGAAATTATATCAAAATAACTGCAAGGTTTACCTCGACCAAGTGCTTATAAAGAGATCTGAAGAATCTTATTTTCAGCCTGTAAAAAACTTAATTGATAAGAATGAAGTCAAACAAAAAAATGATTCCAATCTGCAAGAAGATGACAAAGTTTATTCAAGTTTTTCAGGTTCAGAAAATAATTCACCTTTACATCCAAGTGACTCTTCCAAGAAATCGAGAATATCCGATGAAGTATCTCAGCAAAATGCATTCGTACCAGATTTGCGCTCAAACTCTGAATCATGTGAACAGTTAGATGTTGTTTCAAAAGTCCAAAATGAACTTCATGGTGACAATCAAAATTCTGATGTTCCTTGTGATGTAAATTTAGATATTGCAACACAGTTAATTATGACAGAAGATGACTCAGAAACATTGCATCATAAGCAAAGCGATTACATACTATCTAATTCACCTTTACATCCAAGTGACTCTTCCAAGAAATTGCAAATATCTAATGAAGTATCTTTGCAAGATGAATTAGTACCAGCTTTGGACTCAGACTCTGGATCATGTGAACAGCTAGATAAAAATGGTGACAATCAAAATTTTGATGGATTTCAAAATTCTGATGTTCCTTGTGATGAAAATTTAGATTTTGGAGCACAATTAACGACAGAAGATGACTCAGAAACTTTGCTTCGTAAACAAAGTGATTACATACCATGCAGAAAGTTAGTTGCAGATAAACATGTGGGAATGGAATCAGATATATGGAATAATTCACCTTTACATCCAAGTGACTCTTCCAAGAAATTGTTAATATCTAATGAAGTATCTTTGCAAGATGAATTCGTATCAGCTTTGGATCAAAATTTTGATATATTTCAAAGTTCTGATGTTCCTTGTGATGAAAATTTAGATTTTGCAGCACAATTAACGACAGAAAAGGACTCAGAAACTTTGCTTGGTAAACAAAGTGATGACATACCACGCAGAAAGTTAGTTGTAGGTAAACATGTGGGAATGGAATCAGATAATTTCAAAGTGTTCAGTCAGGAAGATTTTAACGATGCTTCTCATCCTGAGATGTCGGGCAGAGTTCTCAATCAACATCATGATGATTTGTTAGATAATGCTTATATGAATGAATCAGGGTGTCATTCGGAGGAATTTTTAAAGTATTCTAA
Source organism: Erpobdella octoculata (assembly GCA_963978895.1). Lineage (NCBI taxonomy): Eukaryota > Metazoa > Annelida > Clitellata > Hirudinida > Erpobdellidae > Erpobdella > Erpobdella octoculata. Next base: position 11,714,578 of record OZ022247.1, read on the forward strand.
CTTTAAAGTTGATGAAAATTCCAGTTGTGATGTTACTAAGTCACAAAGTACAAATAAGGTTGAATCACCAAGTACAGCATGTAGTATAACTAAGATTGAATCACAAAGTACAGCATGTAGCATAAGTAAGATTGAATCAGATGTACTTCAGTCAAGGAATTCTTTCAAGGAGCTGTTTGATTTCGATTGCTTTGATACAAATATCTTCAGAACAAAAACCGATGAGGTATCAAAAAAAGCAGTAAATGAATCGGCCACAGATGTTGAAGATAGTATCATGTTTAGCATATGGGTAAAAGAGAGTTTGTTTCATTCAATTAAAATTCAAGCGTTTCTGGTGGATCAAGCACTATTGGATTATTTTTTACATACAATAAAGATGCATGAATATTTTGATGTATTTCAAAAGTACATCCTCCTTCAAGACGGGCATTTCGCTACGTCTCTCGTCGAACAACTGAGCAACAAATTTCACTCCGTGAAATCAACTTCATTCGTGGGACTTCAAGGTTCGAGAAAGCACGAAGTCTTCAACCCGGCTTATCTTAATTCTATCCTCCAGAAAATTCTGTCAACAGGCAGCACTAATCGAAGCAAATCCTCTTTGGATGTGTCGAACAGACTTACGTTCGTAATTTCTCGAAACTCTCGGGAAGTTTCCAATCCCGACGAGACAGATCCGCTGGGTTTCTTGCACTTGACTGCCGTTCTCGACTGGCCTGCTTGCATTGTAATTCAGAAGAAGCACATGCAGGCCTATCATTCCTTGTTTGCTTTTCTTTTTAAAATCAAAAGAGTTATGTGGTCACTCAATGAAATATATATTAATCTTAAAAGAGATGCATCTATTTTTAATGGAGGAAAACGCTTCCACGAACAGTATCAGATTCTTCACTTATTTAGACACAACATGCAACATTTTGCCCAGGTCATTCAAGATTACATTAGCAATCAGGTCATGGCAGTTTCATGGCAGGAATTCCAAAATAAACTCAATTCTTCATTGCAAGGACAAAAACCTAGAACGCAGCCATCTCCGGTTAAGAATTTAGACTCGTTAATCCGTTCTCATTCTGAATTTATTGAAAAGTGCACTTCGAGATGCCTGTTAAATAAAAATTCCTCTTCTGTTCTATCAGTTATTAATTCAATCCTCTGTTTGATTTTCTTATTCCACGACCAACTGAATTCGGAACCGTGGGCAACAATGGAAGTGGATGGTAATGTCGAAGTTTTCCATCCAAAATTTGAAATTCTCTTGAAGACTCACATGAAATTCCAACAGGGATGTACATTCCTACTTAGAGTACTCAGTAAACTTGAAGAGAAATGGCAGAGGCCGCACATCCAGGAATTATTACTCAGACTGAACTTTAATTATGCATTTTTCAAAAATAATTGAACAGCATCTTACAGAAATGATTTAAATGTTTTTTGTTTATATTCAAATTGTTACTTTATTGACAAATAGTAAGAAAATAGCCTTAAAATCAAAGGTTTTGCTTTTTTATTAACACAAATTCAAGAATTCTCTGAAGCAATGCAACAAAATAGACAACAAATTCTTATAAAAAATGTACTTTTATTAATTAACATTAGGATTAAACTTAACTTAAATATTCAAAAACAAATCTCTTTAAACCACTCTGTCAAAGATATAAACTTGCTGCAAAAATTATATTTCTTTTGATGAGTTGAATTCCTGCAAATAGAAATTATCAAATAAATAATAATCACATATATAATAATAATTATTGATTGATTGCAAATGTTTATAAATTCTTTTTTGATGTACCAATGCAAATGAGTACATCAAAAATGTAACAGTAAGGAACAAGATGACTAAAAAACAGCACAAGATTCCCCTGTAACAATGGCCCAGTATGATTTTATGCATTGTTTCTATTTAAATTTTTTCGACACTGGTGCTAAGCATATTAATTCATATAAGTATTATACAATAAGCAACTTAAGATGGAAAAAACTTCACCTTTTTCGAATTTTCCTTCCAGTTCAGCATTCCCGATGGTCCTCGTGGCCTGGAGAACTTGTCTGAGACATTCTTCGAGTCTCCTCATGCACCTGATTACGCTTCCTGCAAGACAAACAAATAAGTTTTGTTCATTGTACAAAAATCTGATTTTCTGAGGCTGATAAATTAAAACTAGATGAAAGATGAACCTTCGAAAACTGTCGTCAATTGGCATATCTGAGCAAATGAGGATCCCTTGGACCATGCATATACGACGTTCATTAGACCCGGTTTGAAAGATTCAACATACGAATCTTCATCCAAATCCATTCTCACATCTTTACTGATCTCAGCAATGCGATGAGCAGCATCCTAAACAAATTGATTTATTACAATATACAGATTTGTTTATGTAAATGAAAAAACTATGACAAATGTAATGTAAAAAACTGACCTGTAGTTGCTTGAGTGCGGAGGTCAAGGGCTCATTCAGTCTGACCATTTCAGAAGATTTTTCTTGGAATACAAAACAGCTGAGTAGAGCACAAGTTTCTTCTGCACTTAACTTGTTGAATACTCCATTAAATAGCAGTTCAGAAATGACAAGTTCATCAGTACTGTTGTAATAAAAAATAGGTAACATGCTTAGTAACAAGTAATAGTTATATTGTAACGATGTTAAGTAGATATGGAATGGCTTTAAATGGAACTAACCCGCTTATTTCACAGGCAACTCTTCCTTTGAGCTGGATGACATCCAAGGAATCAACGTATCCTAAAATTCGAAGGACCCTTTTTCGTTTTTTGAGTTCATCCATTTGAAGAAGAGACTTTTTTTGTCTCAGTTCCGCTTTCAATCTTTTCATCTCCTCACAGACCTTAACCACAAAATAATCATAAATAATTATAAAACTAACAATAATCTAAAGTGAAAATCTTAACAAAAAATACCCACCTTTTCTCTTTCTTCAAACTTTGCATAAGCATTAGCAAATGTTTCCTGATCATTTTGAGTATATGATTTCATTTTCTCTTGTAAATCCTTCACTCTCTGTGAAAATGTGAGCAGATAATATTATAATAAGCTGTTAAAGAAATGACGCTTAACTCGCAAAAATCTTGCAAACAAACCTTTGCAAGTAGAAGGAAATTATCCTCCTTTATTTTTATGTCTTCAATCGGATCAAGAAGTGGAATCCCATCTGGAAATTTAGACTGAATGTTCTGAAATAAAAGTATCAATTCAAATGTTAACACACACCGTCCTTTATTTCCAACTTGAAACATGCAAGCATCCACAGCTAGTCTTGAAATTACAAACGGCCAACCTTAACAGAACTGATTACTGCTTTCCTGGCATCCGAATTAATTAAATCCTTGGGAAGATACGCTCGGATGGTACTGAAGGCCACGAGGACAGAAAACTGTACAGGAACGATCTGCAACCATAAATAATATAAAAAAACATGTACATCAGAGTCAGATTGCACAAAATTAACCAAAATTTAAAATTATCAGCCCATTTAACTGGTGATTTTTAGCCATCACTAGAATGATGTACTGTATTATGATTATTATTATTATTAAATTAATAACAGTTTTTAAGCATACCTGAGCCTCGCCAACTTCATTGAGTGGACACGGTCGAATGTCATTCACATTACCCGTTTTTGCAGAGTTTTTTTCAAGATTCAAAAGCACCTCTGCGAAATAACCAGTTTCAGAAGATCCAAGACCAGTCTGGAATAAAGAGTAAGTTACATTACTATGAATCATCGTTAGTTATTTCCCCAGATTTCCCATTCCGTTTATAATTTACACTTCAAAGATATGATAGATTCTTATTTAAAAATGAAGATGATTTTTTACCTTCATGTTTTGGTTCGCTTTCTTTCTAAAATTGATAACAACTCCCCATCCAAAGTCAAGGTCATCGCTTACTACCTGCAAATATATATATATTATATTAAATTTATATATTATATGAAATTGATAAACAATTACTAAAAATTATCAAAAATAATAATAAAATTTTCATACTTTGACAAGTCTGCCAGGACTTAAGAATGAAAGTATATATTGAGGTTTCTGAATTGTTGAAAGCATTTTAGTTGTGCAGCTTTCTAGTTGCTTCTTTAGCTGGTAGTAATTCATCATTTTGCCCTCATCTGCAAATGTTATAGACGAATATTCCTTTTCGGCTTCCTTTAATCCTATTGAAAAAAGCACAAGGTTAAAAAGTTCTTAAACTAATTAATGTGATCATCATAGCTGTTGTATCACAATAGAGCTCGAAAAAAAAACACAAATATTCACTTACTTTCAAGCTTAGCCGGAATAGCTTCGTAATTTTGGAACTGGAAGAATGATTTTTCCAGCATGTACTCTGGATTGATTCCTTCAACTCTAAGCATGTTCAGAATCATATTGTAAGTTAGATGAAATGCACTGTTCAACGGGTCAGGTTGGCCCTGTAAAATAAAAATGGAAGCAAACAGTTAAGACAAAATATAGAGAAAGAAGAAAAGATTGAACAACGGTACTGATATGTTACCATGACGATCTGCTTTGCCGTTGTGTGGCTCATTTTTTCATCGAGCATTAAAATGACAATTCCTTTTTCATCCAAGCCTCTCCTGCCTGCTCGTCCGCTCATTTGAATGTATTCTCCAGATGATATCTTCAAAGAAATAGCGATATGTAGTAGTCATTGTTATCGTGTCATAGAAAAGGCAAAAAATTGCTAATAAAAGAACAAGAATTATTAATCTGAACATCATTGAAATTAATTTTCTCAAATAGCATCCATTATATTATATATAAAAATGATATAAAATAAAAATCATTTATGTTATATATAAATGATATAAAATAAAAATTATTTATATTATATATAAATGATATAAAATAAAAATCATTAACATACCCATCTAAAGTCTTTCCCATCAAACTTCCTGGCGCTTGTAAAAAGAACTGTGTGAGCAGGCATGTTTAGACCCATTGCAAATGTCTCTGTTGCACACAATGCCTGCAATATTCAAATGATCAGCTTATAAAATACAGAAAACTATCATAAGACAAATGTTTTAAAAATCATAACATTATTAAACCACCTTAATGAAACCTTCTGCAAAAAGAATTTCAATGATTTCTTTAATAATGGGAAGCAAACCAGAATGATGAATTCCAATGCCTTTCATCAGCAACGGGAGAACTTGCTCAACCTGACAAAAATGTTTTTAAATTTTAATTACGTTATTATTCTCTATACAGATAAGTTTGAGAAAAAAGAATGATATATCTGAATACAAGTTGAAAAAATAATATTAGTAGATTTCAACATACTGGAGAAAGTATGATATATACAAGTGTAAATGTATATACTAATTAAATAAGTTATATAAGATTTCAACATACTTGAGGTAGCTTCTTGTCTTCATCACATAAAGTATCAATTGCATTGTTATAGACAAGTTCCACCCATTTCTTTTCCTTATCTGCAAATAATAAAAATTTAGTGGATCCAATAACATTTAATTCTAACATTTTTTTTAATTGAACCCATTATGGATTTTTTACATACTCATTCAAATGGCACAAAAAAGAACAAACCAGAATTGAAGTCAAGCTTCGAGAGTTGGCGAGCATAAGCTTCACAATCTTTTCTGCTGAAACTAAAAATAATGACTGGTGCATAGTTCCTCTCCATGATCATCTTTACAATCTTGAAACAGCTTGACTCTCCTATAAAATTTTTAAAATTTCCAATGACATGGAAAAACATTTGATTGTAAAATATTTTTTTTGCACAGTTCATCGACTTACCTTTTGTTCCTCCCTTTCTACCTTTCTGGTCAACTTTACCAGAATCCTCCAACATCGCCATTGCTGTGTTGAAATTCTCCTCTCGAAATGAACCCTGTTTTTGAATTCAAATGTTATTTACTACATTCTTTTACCTCACAATTAAAAAGTAAAACGGTGAAAATGAACGTAAATAAACAAATTACATTTTCATCAACGACTAGATGAATGCCATCTCCATTTGCAGGAAAGATGTAATGCTGCAGAGGTGTCGGTCTGTAATCTGTGTATACGACGTGACACGGCTGTAATGAGAAAAATAAACAAATTTTATTAGCATTTCTACATCTTAATGTGAATTTCTTCAGATTATTTGGTTTCATTATTTTATATATAATAATTCTCTGTAAATGATTGATGTACCTGTTTGTGTAAATAACAAATCCATTCTGCAAACTGTCTAGCATTAGGTATTGTTGCAGAGAGAAACACGTGATGAACATTGTCAGGAAGTAAAATAATTGATTCTTCCCAAACCACTCCCCTTTCTGGAATCAAATAATAATTAATTTTACTAAAATGAGCATAAAAAATATTTATTATTAAATTTGAAAAAGTTTAAACCTTTATTTCTCATGTAGTGTATTTCATCAAAGATCACCCAAGCAACTTCGCGAATTACTTCCGATCCTCTGTACAACATGCTGCGCAGAATCTAACAAAACAAAACAATTAATTGTTACAACAATTAACATACGACAACTTGTATTAAAAGTGCCAGGTGAAAAACATCTAGAATAATGTGAAAAAAGACAACACGTAATAAAGATGGCAAAAATATAAAGCTATTTATTCCATTTATGTCTTGCATATAAGTTTCTTTCTTTTACTCTGATGTTTCCAACTGTTCATATAAAACTAAATAATTAATTAATGCACCTCAGTTGTCATGATCAAACAGCTGGCATCAGGATTGATGGTTACATCACCAGTCATCAATCCAACATCTTTAAATTCATCAGAAAATTCACGATACTTTTGATTGCTTAGAGCTTTGATGGGAGTAGTATAAATAACTCTTTGCTTTCTTTTCAAGGATAAAGCGACTGCATATCTATAAACACAAACAAACAAAATTAAAAATTTATACAATTAAGAAATAAATTGTAAACAAATAGAAAGTCTTACGTACTCTGCGACAACCGTCTTCCCAGCTGAAGTATGAGCAGACACAAGAACAGATTGATTATTTTCAATGCACAAAATCGCTTGTTTCTGAAAGGGATCAAGTAGAAAAGGGTACTCTTTTGCTGGTTTGCTGTTTGGATCGAGAGTTAGAGGCAGGTTTTCTTTGCCCGGAGGAAGAGCAACTTCATGTGTGCAAGCTTCCAATGTTTCCAGTTGATGAATCTGAATACGAGGAACATTGCTAGCAAAGCTGAAAAATTTATATAAAAAAATTACTCTCAATCCATGAAATTTTTATGAAAAAATTTGATATAAATATATACCTGTCATCATCTGAAAATTTCATTCTTTTAACTGCTTCTCCTTCAGTTTCAGCTGCATATCTATTTTAAAAAAGGATAAATTACACAAATGCAAATTCCAATAAAAAAAATTAAAATTACCAAACTAACCTTTTTTTAGAAACATTGTTAGCAAAATCATCTCCACTTTGATCTTCCACTTTATTAACAGAACCATCACAAATTTGATCTTTAGTCTTATCAAACACGGAAAAAATATCTTCGCCAAACATTCTGAAAGAATTTCATAAATGCCTACTTGATAATAATAGAACATTTAAAATATTGACACTAAAAATAATTGATTTTCTGAAGCATTGAAATGATTCTTAAGACTTAAAAAAATTTAATTTAACATTTTAATTGCTATATTTAAAATTAAAATTTTGTTTTAACTGTAGCTCGGTGAATCACATCGATTTGCATAAAGTCATAAAATTAGCAAACATTTGAATAATTTTTTTTTTAAATATATAAACATAAACGTCTAAAACATTTTACTATTTTTCTCTTGTGCCATTTTAATTAACGATAATAATCATGGGAGCATCCAACACAATTCCAACCCCCACACCCCTGTCACTTCTGTTTTTAAACTCAAGATTTAATTTTTGTTATACTAATAAGTATAACTTCATTTAAAGGATTTTTCTTAAAATAAGACGCTTAAGAAAGATTTCAAAAAGACAAACACTACTAATAACTAATCTAACACTCTAAGACGCTTAAAACAGAAAATTCTATTTAATAAATAATAGGATAAGACTAAGACGGAATACCAGGTAGTCAGGTAGAGGTAGGATTGTAGAAGTAAAAATAGAATCTACCTTCTATTTCTACATAAATTATATATATGTCATATATATATATATATATATATATATATATATATATATATATATATATATATATTTATATATATATATATATATATATATATATATATATATATATATATATATATATATATATATATATAGGTAAAAATAGAATTATATTATATATAATATATATATATATATATATAATTTATGTAACGACTCGTTTTCAGTAAAAAGCATAAAAAATTTTGATGTAAGCAAAAACTTCACGAATAAATTTTGCAAAAATGCAATTCTACCTTTAAAAATTATTATTTCAATGACTTTTCTGCCGACTTTTTAAAAATCATATCAAAACAAAAAGTTATGAAAACAATATTAGCAGAGATAAAACAGCACTAAGAATAGATTAAAAATTTAAAAATTTTAAAAATTATTTTTTTAATTTAATAATAATAACCATTACTAAGTTAAAATATATTTGTAAAACTATGTTTTTTATCAACTATTTAGTCTTTGTTTTCACTTCTAAGAATAATTATATTTCTTTGGTTTGGTGCCTTTAGCTTTGAGCGGTTAATTGTGTTACATTATTAGACTATTTAGTTCCAGAATAGTTTTTGCCATGGATGCTGAAAATAAGGAAGCTGATCGCAGTATGTATACTATGAGGGAAGAAATATTGGAAGAACGAAAAAGACTCAACGCCGAAGAGTTTCCGCATCTAGCGGAGCTAGTTGACAAAGGTACGATATTAAGTTTCTTTTTTTGTTCAAAAAGGTCGATTATAATCGCTTGCTGAACGTTGGAATAATGTATTATTTATCCAATATCTTGTTCCTAAATATCATTTATGTGCTTATTTGATATGTTGGGTGCGCATTTTTGTATCTTGTCCAATTAGCTGATTTTATCGCCCAGCGGTTGGGTGTTGTAAATAATGCTTTTCTATACCTGACACTTAAGTCATGGCAATGTTTTTTTTGAATGGATTGTATAAGTTTAAATTTGATTTTTTAAAAAGTTTAAAAAAAATTCACTGTTTTAAAATGGATGACATATTTTTGTAGCTGCTAGTATGGACTTATAGAGCATAGAATATAATCTCAACTCTTGCAAAAAAAAATTTCATTAGCATGATGGTTATTTTGCCATAATCGCAAATAACATTTAAGTTGAAATCAATCTAATATTCATGATCCTGCTGGACATTCTAACAAACAAATCCAATAGACTTTTAAGCATATAGGAACCCTGTCTTATCATAGATGAATTTTAAGTAGTATTGAACTACTGGTAATTATTAAACATGAAAGTTAAAATTCATTAAGAGATTGAATAAATTGGAAAGTGGTTCACAAAAATTTATATTTGCATTGTTTATTATTAAATATTTGAACATTTATGATTTTATGGCTATTAGGGCCAAGTTGTTCTAGGTTAATTGTTGTCCATTTTATTATAGACTATTTTATAGTTCTGTCATAATACTTTCCAATTGATTTTTTTAATCTAATCTTTATTTCAACATTTTGTCTACCAAAACTATTAAATAACATTTGTTAAATATTTTGACTACCGGTTTAAACTAAAAGTTTAATTTGCAGACATTGAATTAATGCAGACAGGACAAGAGAATGGAAAATTTGTAGACATTCTCTCACAAACACCCATAAAAATATCTTATAAACTTAGATTACCAGTAAAAGATAATCCTCAAGTACGTTTATTTTTTAAAACTTTAAAATATATAATTGAATATAAATAATAAAACTAGCAACTAAATAGTATGTATTTAAGGTCATATGTATATGCATGTATATATATTTATATATAATTAATTTTTATTGACTGCTCAGAAAAAAATCTTCTATATTTTTTTTTATTTCAGATCAGTTATGTTGGTCGAATTGTTGGCCAGGGGGGAAATACCGTCAAGCATCTACAGTCAATTACTGGTTGTAAAATATCTGTATTTGGCAAAGGATCTATTAGAGACAAGGCCAAGGTATGTCAAAAATGAGCTAGGTTCAGAGAACTGGTGAATTAAGTCCTACAAACAGCTAATTGACATAAATAGCTGCAATTTACTCAGAAATTAAAAATGTATTAATTTTCTTTTTAATCAAATTAAAGTTTATTACTTATCATTTAAAATCTGTTTTTAAATTATGGTCTGAGCAAGATACTTTCATATAATTCTTTTACTAAATGAAAGATCTGCTGATGGCAGAAACAATTCAACCATGGTCACACGGAATAGGCTTGTTTTCAGCCAAGAGCACTTACTGAATTTAGCCAATTATTTCTTAGGATTTTTTACATTTCATTGAGATTATTTTTCCCTAACATTTGCCATTTTTAATTGAATATTAATTTACACTTTCTATAATTTTTTTAGGAAGAAGAAATGAGACTGCAAGGTGGAAAATACAATCATTTAAACTTTGACCTTCATGCCACAGTAGAAACAATTGCTCCTCCACTTGTTGGATATAAAAAACTTATTCATGCCATGGAGCTAATTTCAGCATTAGTATCAAATGTAAGTTTCGCTTGTTTATTTTTTTCTATTTCATTACATACTATAATGATGTTGATTTTTTTAAAGGAATTTGTTGAAGGGACTGACCCTATCTCATTTCTTACGCTTCGTGGACAGTCGTCAGGGCCGTTAGCTGCCCCACAACCTCCATCGAGCTTTCGTCCTCCTGCAATTCCCTTCATGATGAGGAGACCCCCAATGATACCAACTCGTGGAAGAGGAGGTGTCATGGTTCCAAGGCAGCATGCACCTCAGCCCATGACTGGCTCTCCCAGTCAAAGGTAGTAACAGATTTTAAATTATTTGAAGTATTTAGTACTGATTTTTAATGACATTTTTATGATCAGGGGTGTTGTAAGAGGAGGAATGAAGGTTCTAAGAGGTGGCCCCACACTGAGAGGTGGAGTTCCAACACTGAGAGGTGCAGTTGCTGCACAGAGAGGTAGTGCCACATCTAGGGGTGGTGCCACATCCAGAGGAGGTGGAGCTGCTACCTCATGGTCTACTGGTGCAATGCCTGCTGTTGGTTCTGCTGGAGATATTTATGTATGTTTTTTTGTTTTATGTTTAAATATTTGATGATACCATATTAACTTAAATGTAATTATTTTTTGTTGCAGAGTGCCGCCGGCTATGATGGAAATGGTTATGAAGATCAGCAAACATATGATGACGGTTATGCCCAAAGTTATAACTACTCACAAGGTATGAGTTTGTAGTTTAATAACTTTTTAAGTTATTTTTTTTGTTAATGTGTGGCATCGATTGCAGATCCGTCTTCGTGGAGTCAAGATTCTTCATCGAATAATTATGGAAAAGTGATGTCATCTAGAACGCCTAGTGGGAACTTCAGGGTCCGACCGTATTAAGAATGCAAAACGTTTTGAACAGTCTCGTGTGTTCATAGCAACAAAACTAGTTTTATTTGTATTAATTTCAAGGTTTCTGTTTAATAAAGTAACTTTTTTGGTCTTGTATTATTCTCGTTTTGTTTTCACCAAGTGTATGTAAACGAATAATAGATGTCATGTTTTGAAATTAAAAAGCTCGAAGGAATCCCAGTGCCGGCTTATTTAGTATTCGCAGTCCCATGTCATTAGGTCAGGGAGCCACATTTAAAAGTCGTGTACCTACATTTTCAAATACCTTTATTAAAGGAACCTGACGAATGAGTACATGTATGTTAATTAAACAATTTATCTCAGTTATTTGTTCTTACTTCAGCTGCATCCACGTCTATCCCGTAGTTATTATGACATTTTCATTGGCACAGTAAAAAAATAAAGTGAAAATGATTATAATATGCGAACCTCAGCTTTTTGGCACTAAATAAATTATTTCATTTCAATTAAAATTGAGTTTTTGTCATCAAGAAGCGAGAGGTTAACATGCACAACCAATCACATAAAATGACGTATGTAGGTGATTTGTCAGTTTTACAAATTATTATGCGAGCATTTTTTCCATAGGCGTAGCATACATTTTGACTCCCAAAGAGTTACTAATTTTTCGGACAGGCGATACAAGTATATTAAAGGTCTTACAGTTTGTCAAAACTTGTGTATGTTGGTATTTTAAATTCAAAACAATGTTTTTGGAACTTTATTGAATACACATAACTTAAACTTATGATAATTTTCGTAATGGCGGTTGTTAAATATATATATATATATATATATCTGTCATCCGAATCTACTAAAAATCGCTATATATAATAAGCAACATAGAAATCAAATGTATCGTCATAAATTATTCTGTAGTATCAGTAGAGGATGCTGTGAAGATTCTTTTTCTGTGTTCCTGAACATTTGATTCGCCCGCAGTATGAGTGGCCTTGTATAATGCTGAATGTCTATTATTTTGAAACCATGAGATAACATATCTTTGTAGTTGAACATCTCTTATTTCTGGCACATTAATTTCAATGAAGAGAAGAAATCTAAGAGTTCCCTGCTGAAGCCTATTTCTACCGTCATATTGTTGTCGATTTTTGCAACCTCTACAAATTGTCTAGACTGTTTAGCATCTTCCTTTACTAATACGCCAAGATCTTTTTCTTCTTTTGTTTTTTTTCAGCTGTGTCGCTCCTAACTCGTATTTAATTCTTGGACTCCCTCCGCCCAAGTGCATAATGTGACACCAACATTGAACCGCATCTGCCATTCCTGCGACCATTTGAATAATTGCACAAGATTATTTTTCAGCATGTCAACATCGTTATTATTGCATACTGCTTTGCATAATTTCGTGATACTTTAACTGCTATCCCTTCCTCAAGGTCATTTATGTAGACAACAAAAAGAAGTGGTTTGACAATGTTTAACGTGGCGTCAGTCGCTAGACTTCTAGGCCACGAGGAAAGGGTTCTTTGCAGAGGCAGCCATTTATAGGCACCTACCCCTTTAGCAATGCGAGTGAACTTCTTGCTTAAGGGAGTTACGCTGGTGACGCCGGTGAGGTTTGAATTGTCGACCTAATGATCGACAGGCGAACGCTCTACCGCTCTGCCACCAGCTTGAGGCACAGACCTTGAAGCACTCCACTCGTTATCTTCATCCATTTTGAGAACCTTCCTCTCACTCCCACTTTTTGTCTTCTATCAAGCAACTAACGATTTATCCACTTCAACAGATTATCACACATACCAGCAGCTTTCAACTTTGTAGACAATTTTTGATGCGGTACCGTATCGAAAGCCTTGGCAAAATCTAAATATATCACATCCACAGACTGACATGCATCCATACCTCCATAAACCTCAAAAAATCCAACAAGTTTGACAAAAATGATCTTTTCTTCACAAATCCTTGCTGAATATCTGTAATCTATATATATAAATGAATGTTTGTATGTATATATGTATGTATGTCCTTTATGCATTGCTACACCATTCATCCGATCGTAATGAAATTTTTACACAACCTTGAGAGTCAAGGGGAATCAAATATAGAGAAAGAAAATTTGAAATCCGTCACAAACTGAGCGGAGCGGAGCGGGTGAGTGTGCGGAAACTATATACATATATACACATACATATACATACATAAATGAGCGAAAACGGGAACGGGAAGCCAACTGAGAGCGAAAGATAGAGCGGGAAAGGGAAAGCGACCGAGAACGGGAAAGCAACCGGGAGCGGGAAAGCGACCGGGAGCTGGAAAACGACCGAGAGCGGGAAAGCGACCGGGAGCAGAAAAGCGACCGGGAACGCGTCGGGGAAACGGGAGCGAGAGAAACAAACATTAGAAAAACCTCTAAAAACCCCGGGCAACGCCGGGTACCCCAGCTAGTCTATATATATAAAAGAACATGTCCTGACTGACTGATTGACTGACTGACTGACTGATAATCAACGCCGAGCTCAAACGCCTCATCCTAGGAAAGTGAAATTTGGAACTTATATTACTTTTATTGCGTCAGCATCCATTAAGAAAGGATTTTTGAAAATTTTGCTCCTGAGGGGAAAAAACTGGAAAACAAACTTTTTTTTCTAAAACAATGTATATCTCGAAAACCAAAAATGAGAAGATTTTGAAATTTGGTATATGGATTCATCTTGAAAAATAAAAAGATACGTGTTTCACCATTTTTTGAAAATTCGGTTTCCCGGACCTCAAATGTGGGTTGGAAAATTGGGTTTTTTGGTTTTTAAAGTAGCTGCTACTCAAAAACTGTGAATGCTACAGGAGTGAAAATTAGTATTTAGTTTCTACTCCAAAAATAATGAAATACGTGTTTTAGCATTTTTTGGAAATTTGGTTTCCAGGACTTCAAATGTGGGGTGGAAAATAGGGTTATTTGTTTTTTAAAGTAACTGCTACTCAAAAACTGTAAATACCACAGATGTAAAAATTAGTATTTAGTTTCTATTCTAAAAATAAAGATATACGTGTTTTACCATTTTTTAAAAATTTGGTTTCCAGGACCTCAAATGTGGGGTGGAAAATAAGGTTATTTGGTTTTTAATGTAACTGCTACTCGAAAACTGTAGATGCTACAGGAGTAAAAATTAGTATTTGGTTTCTACTCCAGAAATAATGATATACGTGATGTACCATTTTTTGAAAATTTGGTTTCCAGGATTTCAAATATGGGGTGGAAAATAGGGTTACTTGGGTTTTAAAGTAACTGCTACTCAAAAATTGTGAATGCTACAAAAGTAAAATTAGTATTTAGTTTCTACTCTTAAAATAATAATATACGTGTTTCACCATTTTTTGAAAATTTGGTTTCCAGGACCTCAAATGTGAAGTGGAAAAGGGTTATTTGATTTTAAAATAACTGCTACTCAAAAACTGTAAGTGCTACAGATGTGAAAATTAGTATTTTGAGGTTTTGTGCCGGTTAAAAGTAGCTGAATCCAGTTTATCACCGGTCGGGCCAAGCCGTTATTTTAGGGTCTTTTTACGGGCCAGGCTAAACCTTAAATCAAGGTGGTACGGGCCGAGGTTTTTCACTAAGCCTATAGACATTTTATTGATTTTAGGGTCTTCAGACGAGCCGGGCCAAACCTGAAGTCATGGTGGGACGGGCCGAAGTTTTTCATCAAGTAAAAACGGGCCGGACCCATATTAGACAGGCCGTGCCGGGCCAGGAATTTCGGTTTTTGAAACGGGCTGGGCCAAGTTGTCTACGGGCCGAGCCGAGACCTAAAAAATTGATCCGTGCATTACTCTACTATGTATGCACGGTTCAAATTCTCTAATTTCATGCGAGCGAAGCCGCTACGGGCACTGCTAGTTAGTTTATATTTCTGGAGATGAATCACAATTTCATTTTTGATCATTTTTTTCATAATTTTGCAAACAATACTAATACTTATTCGAATTAAGTGATATTATGTACAACTATAAAAAGGATTTTTAATAATATATACACATTTATTTACAGAACATATATATGAACAATATTTTATATAATTCTAGATATGGGCATAGAGACATATAGTTTGCGCCCATCATTTCCTTTTATGTTATGTTATGTTATGTTATGTAAGGCTAACTAGTAAATAAGAGGAAACTGTATTCAGTTGATTAACTTTTGAATTGTAGAGAAAATCAGTATTTCTATTATGAATTTTATGGCTTCATCATCCCAAAGCAAATCAAAAACCAATTTAATGGAAAAAATTACGAACTAACATAATTTGCATCCAAAAGATCTACCGGTATGAATTCTGATCCAGTTGTGGTGGACAACTTTGGCGCGTTTATTGTTTTGAAGTTTTACTATTAACTTTTATAATATCATCCTCTGTTTATGTTGGTAATTTTTTCTCTCCAGTTCTATAGATATTACTGCTTTTCATTCATATTTGACATTTTCAGGACCGCTACAGATTTTATCATTATAACACTTATTACTTCTGCCTAACCAAAACAGACTTGTTTTAATTATTTGTATAGTTAAATAATATAATTTTTAAAAGTTTATTTGAGCTATTGTTTTTTTATATTTTTTTAAAATAAACTGTTTGAATTTGGCATGATCCTAGAGTCACGCAGGCTTATTTCAGTGTGGATCACAAGCAGCTTATGTTACTTTTTAAGGCTAAAAAATTTGATCTATGTATACAATTTTTTTTATGTTTTCCCCATTTTACCTCAACACACCACAAATCATAATTTTGTTTTTATTATTTAATATTACAGCACTACCGGTCTTAAGGGGTTAAATTAACAAGACAACATGTTTATTTGTATTGCTTTTTCAACTTTGAAGCATAATATCATTCACGCAGATATGAAGACTCCACAACATTTTTCATCAGTGCAAATCTTTTTGTGTGAAACAGTAGCGTTAAAAAGATTCAAATTCAAAATCGAAAGACAAATCAAATCGGTGCTAGTTTCGCATATCGGCTTCAATAGTAGCCTCAATAGTCTAAACATATTTCGGGACAGCTAAAAAACTCTAACGTCCAGTATTATTTCAACAAAAATTCTAATTATAACGTCAAATGACAAAAGGATTAATGTGAAATGTGAAGTGATGGCTAGAGGGGAAGACAAAAGTCAAATTAGGTTGAAAGAAAAACTAAGAAATTAAACGGATAATACAAAGATAAAAAAAATAATAATTTCACCAAAACTAGAGACTTCGTCAAGTAGGTCGATTCAACAGAAGAGGGAATTACAACCTGTTTATGAGTCGGTTTAATGTGCTCTGCTGTTGGACATATGCACGTTTGATATGATGGACCAGCACTGGGTGTGGCTCTGGCGTTAGGGCGATACGAATCTAGCGACGATGTGTTTGTCAATACCCTAGATGATCTAGCGGACAATGTAGATTTAGTCCTGCGTGTTGTGCGAGTGAAAGTGGTTGTCCTCACTTTTGGCTTAAAGCAGACAGGAAGATGATCAAACGAGTAGTGCAGTCGTATAAGAGGGTAAATGGCATCTCGGCCTGCAGTTGAACATTCCTTCTTGGCAAATGTTTCGTAACATCTGATCAGGCCGTCAACCTGTGCGCTGAAATTGAAGTGATATGTTTTACTTAAGTCGTTTCAATACCAACAATATCAAATTCGTCGACTTACAATGCAGCTTTGGTAATGTTTTGATCTTTAGAATGGCACTTGAGTTGATACATGTATTGGTCTGTCGGTTCTTTGCCAAAGAGTTCCCTGCAGAAAGAGGGCTCGGTTGATTTAAGGATAGCTTCTTTGAAACATTGGAGATGTTCCAAGTAAACTGCATTGGTAATTTTTATTTATCAATTCTACAAAAATAACCTGCAAAATATCCGATTAGAAAAGTTTTCTAAATGTTTAGAAGCTGTTCTAATCTATCAAGATTTTCTCATTGATATAACGCATTATCTGTCAAGCCAGCCAGCTATGTTATTAAATCTAAAAATTTATATCTTTGTTTCCGAGAAAAAAAAATTTGTTCAAAACTTGCTTTTACAAGATGTATAAGTTAGCTTACCCACACATTTTTCACGCTGGGAAAATTTTACATTTATTTTAAACTAGCGGGGTTACCCGGCTTTGCCCGGGGTTTTTAGAAGTTTTTCTGTCGTTTTTATCTCTCGCTTTTTCTCTCTCTCGCTCCTGTTTCTTTAAATTTTGTTACGTAAACTAAATTTGAATTTGTCTACGCAATAACCTTTCATGTTCGTACATCGATACTTTTGGCCAAAGTGGTTTTTTGCTAATAAAAAATGAAATAATGAGCCGATTTTTTTAAATAGATAAACAAATTTCTTTATTATATCTGTTTTTAGTGTTTCTGTTTTTTGTTTAAAAAAACGTCAATTTGAAACTTTTCTATGGCTTATGCAAAACCGTATTTCAAATCTTTTTGAAACTCTAGTTTTAGAATTACAAAAACTCATAAGTGAACAAATTATTTGAATTAGTCTCACCGCCATCTGAATTTTCACAGATGTAAACTGCAACATCGTAATACTTCTTCCATTCAAACGAGACTCCATATATCTGATCAATTCCTTCTGGACAACTGTCTTGTATGGGGCCAATACATTCTTCGTATTTCCTAAGAGCACTGATATAAGAATAAAACAAAACTAGTCGTAAATTTCGAAAATTATTTCAAAAAAAGTTTCAGTCACATATTAAAAGAAAATAATACAATTTTGTATTTACTTGCACCACTCATCAATCGATTCAGTGGAGCTTTTGATAATGGCAAGCATGGAGGAATGAAAAACAACTCGAGAGTTGAAGAAATCTTTGTAACACAGCCTCATGGCTTCAGGAAATTCCGGTGAGCAATTGAGAGAATATTCGAAGCCTTTTCAAAAACACGAAATCATGTCAAAAGAGATGTTTGGTTAAACACAAATGTTTTATTAAATATTATATTATATTGAGTTAACTGCGCCAGTGATGTTGTTGACATGCGTTTCCTTAATTAGGATTTGTTGATGATAGGTGGTTCGAATCCGACTTGCATCTGTAACCTCCACTGATCAGACCCTGTGTCAAAATTTGTTAAGGCTTTCGGTGACAAAATATAGTCTAAGAAATCTGAACCACTATATTTTTATACCATTATTTACTTTTTTAAAATTTAAATTTTAAAAGTTTATGAGCTAAAGTAAGTTATTTAATTAACTTATTTGCAAAACAGCCGATAAGTAGCACACTGTTATCAAGTGGATTCTCCTGAGCTTCAAAAAGGCACCTCTCGATACTTTCAACGGTGGTTGGAGGTGACGTTGTGGACATCATCGTTATTGACGGCGTGCTCGGTATCGGGTCGGATGGGGATTGGTAGAAATTCGTCAACCACGTTTCTATGGCAACGGTGAGTCTAAAATTGGCCGGTATGCTCCCACAAGCTGACCTTACAAGTCTGTCTTCGCATGTCAGCCATTCATTTCTGTGCCTGTCCGTAACAGAACGGAGAAAACAATAAATACAACTATTTTTTAAATTATTCAAACACTGTGGATGGTGTTTACTTGCAAGAGTCCGTTTTTAACATCATCATTATGTAGCAGCCGTTGAACAAATGGTTGTCAACTGATTGGGTTTTTAAACAACTCAAGCTGCTTAGAATCTCTGTAGTATAAAAACGTGTTACTGTAGAAAGCTTACAATTCTTGCAAATATGATTTATCTAATGCACGAGTTAAAAGTGAAATTAATATACGTACTATCTTTCATCGACGTACAATATGGCAATATAACTGGTTGTTTACTTGTGTCTTCGAGA
Source organism: Erpobdella octoculata (assembly GCA_963978895.1). Classification (NCBI taxonomy): domain Eukaryota; kingdom Metazoa; phylum Annelida; class Clitellata; order Hirudinida; family Erpobdellidae; genus Erpobdella; species Erpobdella octoculata. Next base: position 11,733,936 of record OZ022247.1, read on the forward strand.
ATATTGATATTACATTTCACGCCGAGCGTTTGATTGCAGTAATGCCATGTTCGATAAATGCTACAGATTAAAAAAACACTTTTAAATAGCTATAAATCCAAATAAATAATTATGATAACAAATAAACAATAATCACGAATACAAATAAATAATCATGAATGCAAATAAATAATCATGAGTACAAATAAATAATCACGAATACAAATAAATAATCATGAATGCAAATAAATAATCAAAAATACAATTAAATAGTCATGGATACAAATAAATAATCATGATTCCCAATAAATAATCATGAATACAAATAAATAGTCATTAATACGGATAAATAATCATGAATACAAATAAATGATCACGAATACAAATAAATAATCATGAATACACTAAATACTCATGAATACAAGTAAATAATCATGAATACAAATAAATAATCATGAATACAAATAAATAATCATGAATACAAATAAATAATCATAAATACAAATAAATAATCATGAATACAAAAAAATAATTATGAATACAAATAAATAGTCGTGGATACAAATAAATCATAAAATGAATTTGGATTAGCAGTCGATTTTTGTAATAATGCTACATTCGCTGGATTACCGCTGCCTGAAATTGCTAGACTACAGGCTGTCGTCAATCCCGCTGCGCCGCTCGTTGGCGGCATCGGCAGGTGCCAACATATTACTCCAGTTCTGCGCGACCACCATCACGTTTTGAGAATCAACGAACGATTCTACTTTAAAGCTCTGTCTATACCCGTCTTTCAATGCCTTTGCGGGCTCGCGCCACCGTATCTGTGACGACGCATAAAACCTCTGGCTGATGATTCTAGCTGGCTGCGTCACAGATTGTCAAAGCCCTCGACGTCTTTGTTCCGCTCACACGTACTTGCATCGGCTATCACTTTTTCGAAGTTACTGGTTCTTTAGCTCTCTTCCACACTCAGTTGAAGAATCCAGAACTCTAGCAATTTTCAAAAAAACTTGTAAAAACTCACTTATACTTTCTTATCAAGTTGTTTAACTCTGTAAAGCGTCCTTTTAATAGGCCTAATATTGTTTATCAACGGCGCTATATAAATTGTCGTTTTTGCATTACATTACATTAAAAAAATATAATCACGAATACAAATAAATAATCATAAATATAAACAAATAACTAAGTGTATAAATAAATGATCATGAATACAGATAAATAATGATGAATTCAAATGACTAATCATAAATAGAAATAAATAATCATAAATACAAACAAATCATTAGTACAAATAAAAAATTGTTTATACAAATAAATAATATTAAATTAAAAATTACGATAATACAAATAAACAATCATAAATAAAAACTACCAAAAAAATAAAAAAACTCACTTGCATAAAGCTTCAAAATTCTCAATTGTTGGATGTTTAAGAAAACTCTCCCTAAATTGTCCCTCTTTGAGTAGTTGCGAATTCTTATTGCATTCATTTTTTTCTAACAGAAACGCACATTCGTCTGAATTACAAAAATTACTTTTTAATTTAAAAATTTTTCCCTTTATTTTTTTTAACTTTTTGTAAAACTAAATATTGAATAAACGTTGTTAAGTTTTGGATTAAATATTTTTAAAAAGTGTACAAAAAATATCTTCAACAGCGCTGATAAATTCATATGTTCTATAATGGTTCACGATAACGGACAATTTGATTGACAACTTCTAATGAAAACAGACAATGATGTAATGTTGAATGTTAAAAAATTTAAATGCTAATAAAATGCAAATGAAATGTCAACATTGAAGCTTATCGAAGCAGAAATCTCAAAAAGAGAATAAAAATTAGACAAATAAAAATCAGAAAAATACGAAAGATTTTATAAAGAAATCATTAGAGACGTCACATTGTCATCGTTATAAGAAATAGAGGAATTAAATAAAAACTCTACTACTTGATTTTCGTTATTTGCTAATTTGTACGCAGTGGCATGACTAGGGGGCTGCTGTCCGTACCGGGTAACACCGAGTAACACCATCATATGGGGTGGCATCAAAATACAAAATATTACTATGATTGACGCCCTATATTGCTGCGCCCATTGAATTTGGAAAAAACAGCCCTCGTAGTTTCTTATTTCTTTCATTCATTGTACCTAAAAACTAAGGGGCAACCGATAAATATTATTTAATCCGAAAAAGCATCCAGCCGTAAAGTTTTCTATTATTTTTGCGATCTTCAAATTGGTTCGATCTTTGAATGAAACCAGATACTAATTTCAATTTATATTAATTTCCATCTTCCTCGTTTTCACCCCCTCCCCGTTATAAATATGTTCAGTACATTTCAGCGTCTCTGAAGCAGCAGGTATTAATTTTATGTTCCCTTTTGTCTCAGAAATAGGTTGAAGCAAATTTTTAATAACCCCAGTTGCAATCCAGAAACTTGAATCCAAAATTTATTTTCAAGTGCATTATCACTGACATTTCCTGATATTTTAAAACTAATAAATTTAAAAAAATTATTAAAATAATTTTTAGAAAATTTCTACCAAGTGAAGAATTTCACTGGTAGAAACTTTCGTCAGGAAAGTTTCCGGAAATTTTTAACACTCCTAATGAAAAAAAAAATTGTTACTAAAAATAATAATTATTACTGTTTTAAAACAAATCAAATACAATTAAATAAATGTTTAAATATATAAACTCAAAAAATGTCATTAAATTTTTTTTTAATAAATGAAAAGCCGGCAAATCCAGAAATATAAGGTATTTGTAAAAAAAAACCTGGTTTTACGACTCACTTGTTATATTCACTACATGCCAATTTATACACTTAAAAAAAGATTTTAGCGCTTCAGTTCAAATGGCATCCAGAGACAAGTGTCCGCCTGCTCTCCATATCTACGCTTCTGCTTATTCCATAGAACTATTTCTGTACGTGATAAAAAAAAATCAACAAAAACCCAAGCAATTTACCTTGCTAGTATTAGTATATACACTTCCTACCTATATATTACACATCTCGCCAATATCTTATTCCTAATAATCAAAATCGGTATGAATTTTTTCAAAAGTTGTATATTTTTTGGAATATACATGAACGTTGTCAATAATTCTGTTCATATTAACTTATAATTTCAAACCTCTTTTGGTAGACCGGTTCTTGTTTTGCAAAATCATCTTAAATTATAATGTAGTAAAACGAATGAATTTATTTAGTCATAAAGTGTCATAAAATGGTTTTTGCCACATGTAAGTTTGCTGTTTAAGGAAATCAACTTCCTATTGCTGCGGATTCTTTAAAGGTTTTTCAAATCCCCCATATTAACTTGTTTGCTTGAATGTTTGCAAACTTTAAAATGAAAATTAACTACTTTGTCATCATCCAATCTAGCTGAAATTTAGATCATAGGCTCGCTTTTAATTACAATGTAATAACATTTGAAAATTAAAAAAAACTCATTTATATTTTAAATCTAAAAATTAATCATTGATTGAAACAACCGCAAATCAAAAATAATTATATAAATAACTCAGAGTGATTTGTTAGATTTTTTGCTAAATACGTGGTGACTATGGGCATGCCAAGTTTTTCAAGCTTTTAAAAATTCAGCCATAATTCCAAATTAATTTTGTGGCTTTAGAATTATTAAATACTCATTTTTCAAAAATCTTATTTGCAAGGCTTTATATTGCAATTAACCTTTTAGTTGTTCCAAACCAAATTAAATTGATGCTTACGAGGGACATTTTTATTAAGTACGGAATTAACAGACCTTTGATCACACAATGTATAGAATGTTAAAAATATAGAAAAAAATTATGGTTTTAATAATTATAGTAATTTTAAAATGCAAGTACCTATTTGTAAATAATTTGTCTCTAAGTATTTGACAAATATAAACAATTAAACCGTAAAAAACTTTCTTTATTAAAAATCCTTTATATATTTGAGATAAAAAAATACCAGTTTAATTCAAATATTTTTCATGAAGATATAAGTCTATAATTCAAAAAACTGCATAGGTAGAAGACTACATGAAAATTATCAAAAGAAATTGTCCTGAAATTGATTTCCACATCTGAATTAGAAATTTTGTTGCGCAACAAAATTTTATAGCATAAAAATTTTCAATGTTGCAGTCAATATTTTTACAAGCTTTTATTTAGGTTACAATCTCTGTTTTTCTGTGTGTGTGTGTCTCTCTCTCTCTCTCTCTCTCTCTCTCTCTCTCTCTCTCTCTCTCTCTCTCTCTCTCTCTCTCTCTCTCTCTTCTCTCTCTCTCTCTCTCTCTCTCTCTCTCTCTCTCTTTCTCTCTCTCTCTCTCACTCTCTCTCTCTTTCTCTCTCTCTCTCTCTCTCTCTCTCTCTCTCTCTCTGTGTCTCTGTACGCAAATCTTGCAAGTAAAATTTAATCAGCTATTTGACTAACTAGGAAACTGAAACTTTCAGCATAGCCTTATATTGGATGATAATACACGATTCAATTAAAAAAAACTTAATTTGAAAATCTTTTTTATTTCTAAATCGAGTGTATTTAAAATAAAAGTTTGTGTTGAAAAACTCGTTTTTTCCTTTACTTGTATTCAGTACAGTACAAGTCATAAAGTAAATAGAAAAATTAGTGTACACCAAACACCACTGATAAAATTCCTTTTATTGACGTCACTTGCTTGACTGCTTGAAAGTGAAAATTAATAAAGCTTCCTTCATCCAATGAACTTGAATTTTAAACATCCTCATGAATATGCATTCTATTAAATTTTTAAACTTTTTTACTTTTTTAACGTAAAAAGTTGTTTTATTTATCTTCTAAGGCTTGAGGGAAAGGACAAATCTAAAACCGTTTTTTTTTCGTTCTGTTATATTTTTCGTATGTCATTAGTAATCAAATAATAATTTATAATCAACTCTAACTTCCATTTCTAGCTGAGTTTTGAATTAAAAAAACTAAAAAACATAAAAATAACTAGCAGTGCCCGTCGTTTTCTTTTTTTCTTTTTTATAATAGTTTATAGTCCTTTACACCAAGTGTTTTAAGACTGAAACGACTGTGTCAGAAGCACCTAAATACTTCCAGTCGCGGATCATAATTTGATCCTTTTAACTTTTCCCTCCTCCTTTGTCCAGGCTTGGGACTGGCTCGCAAAAGCAAGGCGGAGTTGAGTGCCCGTCGTGGCTTTGTTTGCTTGAAATTAGAAAATTTGAACCGTAGTGTACTGCACGGGCGATTTTTTACGGCCGGCTTGACCCGGCACGTCGACATATAGATTAAAAACTTTTTTGGAAGATCTTAGGCTTCGGTATATCTGATAGTTACTTTAATTATCACTAAAATGTTTCGTCGACTATCGAGTGGTAAAATTTCTAATAGTTAGTAAATTTAATTAACTTTGATTAATAATATCAATATAATTTTCGTGGCACGTTAAAAAGTCGTCGAAATGAAACACAAAATAGAAATTGAAAACGACAAAACAGATTAGTTGATAATTTTGCTAATTTCCATTTTTAGAAGTGCTATTGAACTTTGAATATGCTAACTTAATTAACAAAACAGCAATTTGATTCTCAAATCCAGGATGTCTGATTCCTAAGCACAATCAATAAAAAGCCTGTTTAAAATGAATATTTTGTTTGTTTGTTTGTATGTATGTATGTATGTATGTATGTATGTATGTATGTATGTATGTATGTATGTATGTATGTATGTATGTATGTCTGTCTGCCTGTTTCTCTGTCTGTCTGTCTGTCTGTATGTACGTACGTATGTAAGTATTATGTATGTATGTATGTATGTATGTATTTATGTTTTTATGTATGTATGTATGTATGTATGTATATTTGTTTGTTTTTATAAAAATCTTAACGTTTTAACCGATCAAATTAAAAAGCGTTTTGTCTATTTTGAAGAAAACCTGCTATTAATTTTATGTTTAGCTGAATTATTTTTTTCAGGAAACCTAAAATCAATATAAATTTGCTTTATGTTTTTATTTATAACTTTTATTAAGTACTAGCGGGGGTACCCGGCGTTGCCCGGGGTTTTTAGAGGTTTTTCTAATGCTTGTCTTTCTCGCTCCCGTTTCCTTCCCCACTTTCTCTCCCGTTCCCGCTCGTTTTCTTGCTCCCGGTCAGTTTCTCGCTTTCGGTCGCTTTTCCGCTCTTGGTCGCTTTCATGCTCACGGTCGCTTTGCCGCTCCCGGTCGCTTTCCCGCTCCCGGTCGCTTTCCCGCTCCCGGTCGGTTTCCCGCTCCCGGTCGCTTTTCCGTTCCCGTTTGCTTTCCCATTCCCGTTCATTTATGTAATGTTCCCGTTCATAATGTTAAAAGAGAGCCAGCCAGAAAAAACAAAAATAACAAGAAAACCGTAAAAACAATTTTTTACACACTTTTACTTAACTTGACTTCTCTGTCTGTCGTCAAATTTTGCAATCAATTTTAAACTAACTTTCCAATTAGCTAGAAAATTTAAACATACCTCCAAACTAATTAATAATGCATTCTATCAAATTTTCGGATCGATTGGACAAAATTTAATTAAATAATTATTTTTGATATTTTTGTCAAACTATTTATTGTCTATGCTAATATGTTTGTGGTTTATGTAGTAAAAAAATTTTAAAAGTTTGTTTTTAAAAAATTTTGTTTTTGCTTCACTTGTTCACAAATTCCCTTATATTACATGATTTAATGCAAGTTTTTAAACGAAATTTCAAAAAATTATAAATGTAACTTATTTTATAATAATGTTTAATTTGTTGTTGCTTCAAAACATTGATAGTTATTAATTTAACTTGAAAAATAAAAAAATTTAGTAAGTTTTCAAAATTTAATAAAAAAAATTGTCTATATTCCAAATTTCAGTTTGATTGGAAGTCGGAAAGTTTGTCTGTTTTTAGTTTCAAGGTTTGCAAACAATCAATGCAAGCAAGACAGCTGTGATTTTAATATAAAGGATATGACTGTCACATTCAAGTTGTGATTGGAAGTTCGTATGTAAAACTATGCCCAGCTAAAACTTGAATAAAAATAGTTCATTTCAATATTATCTTAGATTTTTAAGAAATAATATGTTCTCAATATAGTGTAAATACAAATTGTTCTCAATATGTTAACAAAGAAATAAGTGCAGAAAAAGCCTGAAAAAAGATGGAAAGAAAAAATAAAGAAAGAAAGAAAAAGAGAAAGCTTCTGAAAAAAATATTAATTTTGCTAGCAGGCTGCCCAATAGGTCCAATTCATTAGAAATTTCTTAAACTTTGATGAAATTGTATTTTCGAGTCATAAAATATTCAGTAGATTAAAAAAAAGCTTTTTTGCGCAAATAAATATTTAATACAATTTTATTAAAAACTTTTTTTTTCAATTTTGATAATTTTTATATAAAGTAAAGTGTGTTTGATTGCTTATCACATTCAAACCGCTGGAGCAATTTAAACAACATTTTGCGTAGATGTAGGTTTTGTTAAGGAAAAAAAAATTTAAGCCATTAATGAAAAAAATTGGTTTATACTTTTACGTTTTAAAGTTGAAAAACACAACATAAAAAACTTGGAAAATGCCTAGTAGCCTTGCTAGTTAACCATTTAATAAATCAAATTAAACTACGTGTTATTGAATTTTTTTACCAAATTATACAAACTCTGTATTGAAAATCTCACCAGTCTTTCTTGTATAATTAAAGCTTACATGACGAACTTGCTAAGCATCGTAAAAATGTTATTTTTGCTATTTGCTGATCACAGTGGCACACTCGTGTTCATCATCTCTCTTTTGAGCTACAAGTCTCTACAAGATTTTAATAAACTATTATAAAAAAAATTGATATCGATATTTTATGGAAAATAAAATTTAGAAAACTTTTTAACTTCTGAATTTTTTAATGTTAAACTAAATTTTCAAAAATTATTTATTATCTGGCTTGCATCTTCGTCTGGCTACTTTCAAATAAAAAAACTTTAGTGCTACAGTTTTCAGTCAAATTAAGAAACCGTAGAAGTCGTAAAAGAACCATTATTCGTAGCTAATAATTATTTCCATGGAAACGAAGAGCAAAGCTCTTCGTAGAGGATTGACTGAATTTTTGCTTGTATGAAATACTGGCTTCAAGAACATTAGCTGAATGCTTAAATTGTGTGATCACCTGGTTCGAGTCCAGGTGCAAAAAATCTCATTTTCACTCAGTCCTTCATTCATTCATCATGGATTTATTTTTAGTAGACATTACAAAGTAGCAAGACATCCAAATAATTTTTTTAATGTTTTATGTCAATAAAAAATAAAAAATATTGAATTCGGATTCAAGCAGCATATTTCACATTCCAGTCTTCAATCGGATGATTTGAAACAAATTTTTACTTCAAACAACAATAGTACAATCTAGCCACACGCAATTCTTGATTCTTTTATAGTTCTTTCTTTATTTTTCTTCTGCACTGGTTACCTTTTAGACACAGTGTGATTTTCAAAATATGTATTTTTATGTTTAAAAATAATTATTGCACTTCTCTGCCACATTTAAAAGATTTTATTATGACCACCCATAAGTTAGGTTTAAGGTCTTCTAATTTAATCACTCTTCAGCTTTCTCTGTAAAGCACTCTTTTGTTAAACGTTCGTTTTCTTACTCGGGTCCCTTTCTCTGGAATTCTTTTCCACTTTTCTTTCACTACGTTTTCGTCTTTCACTTCTTTCTACCTTGTACTGAAAACCTTCTTCTTCGGTCAGTTTGCACGTACCCGAACGCTCTTGAACGCATCGTCGCAAAATGCGCTATATAAATTGACGCATCGATTGACTGATTGGCATAAAAAACTAAAATAATCTTCCTATAGATTGGTATTTAGAGAAAAAATTGTTTGTATTGTGTTACTTTTCAAGTTACAAAAACAATAACGAGTCGATTTTTAAATTCCAATAAATCACAATTTAAATAACTTTTCCGACCACAGGACGACCGATCTATCAGTTTACGTCTCTATTTGCTTGTCCACTCTCTTTGCTTGCCTTCAGTCCTGACTCACAACTATCGAAACGGGTTCCGCAGTTCGTAACATTTGTGTTAAACGATGGATGCAATGACAGCTATGTTACAAAAAGGCTTTTCGTGGCATCTCAATAATTAAAATTACATTAAATTAATATAAATTATAAAAAAAACAACTGTGGCAATTTTATATTCTGAATTTGATAAATGTCATAAATAACGTAAATGACATTAAAATAAAACATCAAAAATAAGATTGACTCGTGTGAATACAACATGTGAAACTCACGAGTTGCGTGTGATGAAAGAAAGAAAATTTTGAAAAATACAAGCAAACATAATGATCGTACAAGAATTGATCGATGCAGCCCTAAGAGACACGTTCCTTGTAAGATTGCACTAATAACAACTCGTTATTGGAGAGTCTTGTTTTTTTAAAATGAAGCTAATATTAAGAAAATTTTGTTTCTTAGTTTTTATATAAACGCATGTCAAGCCAATTTTGAATAAGATACTAAAGCCGAAATAAATCTCAACTTTGAGAGGGGGTCGGGTGTGGATTTTGCCCTGGGCCTCCTGCTTGTCTGAGGGCCCACCACAGTTAGAAAAAAACGCTACCAACGCTTACCTTTAATTGAAAAAATACCTTATAAATAAGTACAGTGTGATTTTGATCCACGACAGGAAGTACTTTTGTGCTTCCTACATACAGCTATTTTAGTTTTAAAACACCTGGTGTAAAGGACTATAAACTATTATAAAAAACAAAACAGGTATATGTACTTGCTCCGGCAATACATATATTAAGGTCAGTTCTAAAATTTAAATTACCATAAAAAATAAATTATAAATATAGTAAAGAAACAAAAAGCAAGCGTACGTAAATATATATATAGTACTAGTGGTTTTGTTCGCTCCAAGGACGATGTTTCAAAATTACGATGAACTTTGGATACATTTTTTAGATTAATATATGTTTATTAATTATTTTGTTATTTATTTATTTATTTATTTGTATGTTTGTTTGTTTGTTTGTTTGTTTGTTTGATTGTTTATTTATTTATTTATTTATTTATTTATTTATTTATTTATTTATTTACTTACTTACTTACTTACTTACTTACTTACTTACTTACTTACTTACTTACTTACTTACTTACTTATTTACTTATTTATTTATTTATTTATTTATTTATTTATTTATTTATTTATTTATTTATTTATTTATTTATTTATTTATTTATTTATTTATTTATTTATTTATTTATTTATTTATTTATTTATTTATTTATTTATTTATTTATTTATTTATTTATTTATTTATTTATTTATTTATTTATTTATTTATTTATTTATTTATTTATAACATTACAATGAAAAATTGTTTTATCGTTCGTATGCATTTCAAAACAAATGAAAACAAAAAAAAATAGATTAAAATATGAATAACTGTTTATATTTTTCAATTGATTTAAGTAAGGTAAATATTTTTTAATTTATTAAGTTATATAAAAATATATAAAAAAGTATTTGTATAATTATGTATTATATATAGATTAATTTGCCATAGATAGCAGATCGTCACACAAAAACGTCTTACACAGACATGGGCTATTATATATATTAATATATACAGTACATACTATCTATATATATATATTGTACATATCGTATATATATATATATATATATATATATATATAATATATATATATATATATATATATATATATATATAGTACATATAGTGTATATAGTATATATATAATTAATTAAAATTATATAATATATACAATTAATTAATTTGAAACAAAAATAAAAATTTAAAAAAAAATGTAAGGTTTTTTTGAGCATTTCAACGCGAAAAAAAACTTATATAAAATCTTTCAAAGTTTCAAGTTTAAATCTTAATTATAATCATTAATAATTTTTAAGCACATTTAATACTATTTTGTAATAATATAATGTTTAGTTATTATCTCTGAATTATATTAGACCGAAAAATTATTTTTGTTAAACTCAACAGGAACAGACCAACGAACCTGTAAGCTTTGCTGTTTCTATGGTGATACAACAAGTGCAAAAGTAATAAAGAATAATGGCGGAGAATCGACCTTCTGGAAACTTCCAACAGTCACTGAGCATGCCCAATTTTCTGTCTTCTCTGGGCACTGCTGCATCACTCCAAGTCCAAGTATCCGGTTACCTCTTACGTTGCAGAAATTCTAGACACGACTCGTTTTGTCTTTGAACAAATTTTTTTTTGTAATGACTTTCCATGGCATTGGAAACACTGCTTAAATGTCTTTTATCTAGCATGCAAAGAGCGTTCGCAACCCCACCTCGTCTCTTTTAACGTAATGCTATGCCGTTTAAAACATGTCCAAAATGAAATGAATCCAGACTTCTGGTCTTTACAGCGATACCGTCCCGCGGAAGCAACCACTTGAAACAACAGCAGATGAGAAGAATGAACCTTCTCTGTACGATACTGATAATAGCACGTGCATGTGCAATATACTTGAGCTCCTCGTAAGCTGTCGTATGCGTTGTTCAGCCTTCGCTTCGTATAAATGTCAAAGCTACATTTTTGTAATGGAAACCAGCCATATTGCAATCATGTAAATTAATTATTTTTACGATGTTATAGTTTTGTTAGCAGCAATTTTTTAGATAGAAGTATAGAGATTGTATAAAACAAAAGTGAAACAGTAAAATACCGAGTGAATATTTCTAAATGAAAATTTTTAAATGTTGAGATTTTTTGTTCGGAGGTGTTTTCCAATTGGTTTAAAGAAACAGAATCTGAGAACCAAATTACTCACAATAGTTACATTCTGCCAAAATATCAGCAATAATTAATAATTTTGTTATATCATGTATAAAAGTGGATTCGTGCGATCAAATGAAGATTTAATGCTTTCGTTTTAACGAACCGACATTGCGTTATGAACACACACACACACACACACACACACACACACACACACACACACACACACACACACACACACACACACACACACACACACACACACACACACACACACACACACACACACACACACACACACACACACACACACACACACACACACACACACACACACACACACACACACACACACACACACACACACACACACACACACACACACACACACACACACACACACACACACACACACACACGCGCGCGCGCGCTGTTAAACACAACACACATACATCTGAATAGCAAATGCCCATATAATGTTCCAAAAAAACACCCAGTGTGTTTCAAAGCATTAACAGTAGACTTCCTATTATTGTTTCTCTTCCAAGATACACGACTATGAGACCCCGCTGCTAGACTCCAACGATGGTCGGTTAATGCATACAGAGGAGGATCCAGGAATTTCTTAGGAGGGGACCCGAAAGTATATTTTTAGTTTTTTTAAATTTTGATTATAGTCGTTATGCAGCCCGTTGTAAGATATCTTGATTTTTTTTAATTCAGTAAAACCAAACTTAAATACAACTTTTTTGTGAACTCTCTCCCCCATTTTTCTCTTTTCCTTTCTTTCAATATTTTTTTTTCTGGAGCTATGTTAACACAAGACACTTCTTTATATCAAATACTTCAAAGCTGAAAATGACTTTTTAGCTGCAGTTTTAAATTTTAGTAGGATCGTGTAAATCAGACGGAAGAAAATTATACCTTATCACAAATGGCAAAATAATTTTTTCTAAAGAGAATGGTTTTTTATGTCCCTTGGTAGACACTTTTGTGGGAATGACTAAACAAGACTTCTCAAGTGGTAACTTCCAACTGGAACGATTCAAGCCAAACTCTACTACTTCTATGATTTTGGGCAGATATTTTCTCATGGCTACAAGGATAACTTTCTAGAGCGGTTGCGCTTATTTTGGAGAATTGTCCTCCTTCCAAAATCGTACCTTCAGCTGGTTGATGAAATGGTCCGAGATTGAAATGAAAATATTTGTTCTGTACTACTCTTCTGGACAACCCGCGAGAGAATTTGCATTGTAGTTCTTTTTTCAAATCCTTGGAATTGTTAGTTTTTCTCGATTATTATGTTATTTCTGATGCATTGCTGAAAACTCAATAGAATTTTTCATCCGCTATGCCTATTTTACCTTCAAAAACCTTCCGTATAGCTATGACCTGCAATATGGCATTTCCGATGTTTTGCAGTAAACCTTACAGAAACCTGATAAAAATACCGTTTTGGCCAGGCACGTTTTTAATATTTGCAGAAGCTCAGGAACCCGTAAAATTGTCTCCTGGCTGCGTTAGTGAACTGTTCAATCATTTTTACACCCTTTCGAAAAGAAAGAACACAATTACAAAACTAAAAATAATTACAAAGTTTGTTCATACATATGAACATATTCCTGACTGTCATCCCACATCACAGGTTTTGGAGCTTACAGAAACCTGCTACAAAAAACTGTGTTGGTCATTCAGTTTTTTACTATTTGCAGAGATTCAGGGACCCGTTAAACTGCCTTGTTTTGTGGCTGCGTCGGTGAGCTGTTAAATCTTTTTAACAGGCTTTGGAAAAAAAATTACAAAATGCGTTCGTACCTCTGAACATAATCCTGATTGTCGGATCATCACAGCTTTTGAAGCCAGCCAAGTTTAGGTGGTTGTTGAAGGAGATTATTGAATAAGAACAGATACTACCTAATACCTAATTATTTTTCACATGCCTCCCACATCGTCTTGTAAAATTCAAATGTCTAACAACAACATTTTTAATATTTATCAGATTAATTTCTTCCAAACTGGCATTTTCATGTATAAATATGATAATTTTATATTACCCTCATCATTCGATAACATGTTTGTAAAATTATCTGATGTTCATTCCCATGATCTGCGCCCCGGTCGCTGTTTTCGGACGGGTTTTGCTCGGACAACTCTTAAAACATTTCCTATTAAATGCTCTGACCCTCGTATTTATTCAACCATTCCATCTGTCTCCTCCTTGAAACGTATTTCGTTATTTAAGCAAGCTCTGAAATCTTACTTATTATTGTCACACTCATAACTGCTCAATACCTATTACCTTAGCATACCAATTTCAGTCTCTTTCTTGATAAGTTTATTGAACTACTATTTGAAATGTCTTAACTCAACCCACTCATTTTGGTTCTTTTTGTAATGGTTGTCCATTAAGCGGGTAGGAATTCCCTTCAGACGAACCTTTGGGGCACCTTATTCTTTTCTCAATTGATCGATTTTTTCTTTTTTTGAAATTTTGGTACTATATTTTTCTTGTCGTTTTGGTTATTTTATTTTGTTTAAGTTTAATACTTATGTTGGTGCTCAATAAATGAATATAAAAAAATACCTAATGATTGTTTTACACCCCTTGAACTTGTCTATTATAGCTTTAATACTTCGGTTATAAACAATAATTTATGGTTAGACCTACAGCCCATAAAATCAATAAAGTCAACAGCTGGGGTACTTGTTAAATCAGCGGCATGAAGAAGTACGGAAATATTTCTAATTTTGTTTCAGCTTTCATTCATATTAAAAATAATTGCTGCTGTATGGAGTGGACCGATGAGAAACTGCTTCAATTGAACATTGATCAGTCTTTTCAAAGAAAATTCGTGTTTTTATGACATAAAAGGTTCATTATATCATAATCCGGTGAAAAAGCGGCTTGCAGTTAAAACGATTGCCCAAAGCCTCGGAAGTACAGTTAGTGTGCTACGAAGTACTTTATGCTAAATAATTGGTAGTTTAAACAGTTTAGACACTACATGCCGCTGCTTTACCTCAAGTTATAATACGTTTGAAAATATATTTGGACTTTCGCTCACGCAACTCAGTTGTTTTAAAAACCGGCTAAGTGTTAGTGCGTCACGGTCTCTGGTTCCAAATAAATTATCATAATCTATGCAACAGTTTAGACTAACAGGAGCTGGATAAAAAAACCGGCCAGTGTTTACGCACTTTCAGGCTTCAGTTAAACAAAATGAAGTTGCAAGCTTATTAAAAATTAAAGATAATTTTTTTAAACCTCTAAAAGATGGCCCGGGGACCCCTAGATCTGCTGCTAAATGCATAGGTACCTACCTACCTACTTATCCACCTACATCCGTAAAATGATTTTTTTTTTCTAATTTATCAAATGAGAGTTAAAAACCGGAGTTTTTTTTATTTGAAAATGTTATAATATAAAATTTAAATATTTGAATTAAAATAATGATAAACAATTTTTTTTAAATTCAATAAAGATTTCGAAATAATTTCTAAAATTGGTGTTTTGGGAAATATTAGTCAAAAAGATAGCAGGACGGCGGTAGAAATAAACCAGAGCTAAAAAAATTAATTCAGTTAAAATTGGAAAGGTTGTATTGTGTAAGTTCTGTTCATTTTCTATCTATTTCATAAAAATAACCAAATCTGGTATGGATTAATATGTCCTTATTATAGAATAAAGTACCTAATGCTAATATGGCGAGCGTTCAGGATCGGTTTGGTCCATGAATTGATAATTTTCAGATTTTGTTTTACTTGAAATTATTATTATAGAAATGTGAACATGTTTAGGATTATCCCAACATTTTAGTTCAACTGCAATTTCTGCCACATTGCATGTTCTTCAGTTTATTTAATGCTCGCAACTTTAATAACACAGAAACTAAACCAGAAAAGCGTCAAAATGAGTTCAGCATTTCATATTTTCCATCTTCAAAACAGACATTCTCGTCAGCTTCACAGAAATTATTGCATGAATCATGCTTCTGCATGAGTCACCGTGACTAACTCGTATTTTTATTAGAGAATATATGATATTTATGTAAAAATATCAATTATTTATATGTTTACGATTGTAAATCTCATTAAAAAATAGTTTCTCATTTAAAAAAATTACGTGTCAGCAGGCAATATGCTGGAGATGATATTGTCAGGTAATGATATGCCTTTTAAAAGGTTGTTGCTTCACCGTGTGAATCGATCTTTGCGTGCAAAAACTGAACGACAGCATAAGTCTTGCTGCCTGTTGTATGGAATTGATGTTAGATCGATATGCTGCTGTGCTGTGTCCCAAGCAGTTGCTGCTGTGCTGTGTCCCAAGCAGTTGCTGCATGGAAATTTCATTGAGAGAAAACAAACGTGTTTTTTAAACATATATTTTTTTTTCTTTATAAAGCTGGTTTTGAAACTTAAAAAAGTTACGATTTAAGCAAGCTGTCTGAAAAGATAGTCAAAAAATAGTAATTGTTAAATAAATAATTTGATTTATAAATAATTTGATTTATAAACAATTTTATTTATAAACAATTTTATTTATAAATAAATTTATTTATGAATAATTTTATTTATTTATTACGACATTACGTAATCTTTTTAAAACCAACTACTTCGCGATTGGTCCGTACGGACTGTTTTTATACTGCCGCTAGCTTCTTCGATTCCGATTGTCGACATTTGAACTTCCAAATGCTTTAATAAATCGAGTCTATTAACTTTTGCTAACGCTTGACTCAACAAATCAGATTTATTAGCAGATCGACACATAACTTTGTTCCAGTTATGAAGCATCTCTAGATTTTTTTCAGAGTCAGATTTCTTTTGGTGTTTGGCATTGTTTTCAATGGTGTGCAAAATCACCGGAGAAAGACCGAGAGCGGCGCCAAGTTCTTGCCATTCCTGTCCTATCTCGTGAGATAATCTGAGCAGGTGTTCTGATTTCAGTTCGCATCCGCTGTCTCTGTAAATTATCGGAGCTTTCGCGAGCAATTTTCCGGCTAAAAGATCTTTGTTTTTTGGCAATGTTACCAAATGCTCCGAAAGAACAATGAATCGTTGACCCGCATCAGATTCTGACATCGATCTTGTGTGTTCTTGAAAGGAAAAAGGAGCCTGTTTGGAAGGAGTGGTTCCTGTGTTGAACTTTGATAGCTGTATAAAACCTCGATAGACGTCGTAACATTTCTGTACAAACAAATCGTTTTCCTTCAACGTGAGAAACATTATGCAATCGAAATTCACATTAAACATTGCTGTGAGATTCTCAGGTTGATCAAGACATTTCAGGTTTCCTCTGAAAGTTATGTTTATTCTTTCACCTTCGTTGAGCATGAATGTTTGGTCTTTGTTGTATGTAACGAGGAAGCCTCTTTCTTCCATCTGTGGCACATATTTATCCAGCTTTGCCACAGGGAGAACTGCTGCTATAAAATCTGATTGATAGTCTCTGTGTTGAGCTACAATGAAGTGAACGAGCTTCTTGCTTCTTATTTCTTCCAATCGAACTGCAATATTTTCTGCTTCTTTTGCGTTGATATTAGTAGTCGTTCGAAAAAGAATGAAATTCTCGAATGGCTCTTTTAGTGTTATTTCCACGACGTCCAAAAGTGATGTTCTCTCAATTTTAACGTTTTCAACAACCCACTTGTCTTTTTTCTTTCTCAATAAAAATATATTGTCCGATTCATCTTCACTTTCAATATCGTAAATACCCATGTACCATTTTATTGGGTTGTTTGAAATAGCGTTATGGAGTGGATTTTCTTCAAAGCTATTATCTCCGGCAATATCTCTCCTGTTCTGATCGTGAGGTTGAGATTCTTTTAAACTTGCGGTATCAATTTGTTGATTCTTTTGTGGTTTATTGTTTTCATCGTCTTTCATGCTTTTTGCTCTTGCCATCTTTTTCAAGACAATCGGATTCGGTGGAATCGGAATTGTAAGACAGATCGGTGATTCGAAAGTTTTGTTCACCCATGAAATTTTGAACATAACACTTGTACAAAGCAAATTATTTGCGCTGATCAAGATTTTTCGTAAATGTTTTAATATAATTTGATCAATAGACAACATTTGCACTACCAATTTCTCTGGTTTTATAAAACTATCAAAAGGAACAATGAAGCTAAACTTTTGATCAAATTTCGTCACCAATCTTCCCCCACGACGTTTAATTCTAACTACAGTTTTTTTGTTTCTTGATATGACCAAAAAAGTTCCTAAGAAAGTTGACTGAGCTTGAGCAAACCTCATGTCTCTAAAGTTTTCAAAATATTTTTCTTTCGTTCTCAATTCAACCCAGTCTAATTCTGGGTTTGCTAGAATTTTGACAACGAGCTCCTTCGAGTTTGCATGTTGTCGCGGCATGCAGTGAGGAAAGGATAGACAGAGACCGGGTTTGATTGCAATGGCACCATCATTGCAACTGCAATTTGGTATGTAAATTCGTATTACGTTACTCACAAGTTCTTCGTCATCTTGAAAAGAGTAAGAAGAATTTATCGGACTTATTCTCTCGCATTGAATTTCTCCTTCCCACAACACTGCTGGGTCAGTTTTTACTAGACAACCGATTCCTCCATCGAAATCTAAAGAGTTTTTCAAATAAAGTGGAAATGTTGGCCAGTGAAATGCTTCTTCTTGCTGTTCTAATAAATGCTTTTGATCTTCTAGTTCGTCTTCTTTGTTTTTTCTTTCTTCTTCTTTCATTTGTTCGAGTTTTCGTTGTTTTTCTAATTCTAATAGTTTTTCTCGTTCTTCTGAAGCTTTCTTTTTCTGCTCCATGTCCGCTCTGATCTGTTCAGCTATCGCGAAAGCTTCCGCACATGCCTTTTGAGCTTCAAGAGTTGCCAGTTCGGTTTCAGCACTAAATTTAGAAGCTTTCAGCAATTCGTCATTCAAAGAAGCGAGCTGCTGATTGAGTTTTTTTTGTTGAACATCCAACTGGCAGAAATCTGAAAATTCTTTTGAAACTTCTTTGCCCGTTAAAGCAAGTCGTTTAGAGATTGCATTTGTGATGGATTTGATTGGGGCACGAATTGATTCGATGTTTTGTCGTGAAGTATCGCAGTAGGATATTAGATTGTTCATATCGCTGTGCAGTTTTTCAGATAAATTATTAAGAGTTGTGAGTTGTTGTTCGTCAAACTTATCTGACGCATAACTTCCCATGAAATCTTCGAGTTGCTTGAGACTTTTTAGCGTTTCAGTTTTTTGCTCAAATTCATTGCTTTCGAAAAGCCCAGCTTCAAGAGCATCCTGGTTTGACTTCTGTAAAACGTCAACTTTAAGATTTTCTTCAGTTTTTTCAGTTTCTTCTTTTTCTTCTTCTTTTTCTTCTGTTTCTTTTTCTTCTTCTTTTTCTTTTTCTTCTTCTTTTTCTTCTTTTTTTTCTTCTTTTTCCTCCTCTTCATTTTTAATATTTTCAAGAACGGGAACATCAGAAACGCGTCTCTCATTTATTTCTGAGACCACACTGTGCTTTGATGCGCTCATTCTTGAAGTTACCAAATATTTTTAATAATTTACAATTTCCTTTAAATTTTCATAAGTCAAGACTGTAATATCAATAAAAACGCGTGATATAAATACAATAGAAGAATGTTATTTTAAAATAAGTAAAAGAACATTATTTAGAAGTTCGTGAGAGTGTGAAAATTCACCGATAAAACAAATTTAGTAAACAATGACGTCACTCAAATGAAAACGACAATGGAGGAATAATTAAATATAATTAAATTATTTTTTTTAGATTATACGCAGAGAAGAAAAGAAGGTGGTTGATTTTCAATCAATTGTGCAGTGACCAGGAATTTTGATTTGTAAAACTACATACAGAAGTTCTTTATTATATTTTGAGCCTAATGTTTTTTCAGAACATTGGATGAAAAAAATTTTTTTAATTAAAAACTAAATGTAAATACATTATTGTAGAAAAATCCAAAAATCTGATAGAATATATTGTTATGTCACAAGGAGCGAAATCTATGTTACAAATTTCAGTTTGATTGGATGACGAGAGTCAATCAATTTCAATTTATATAGCGCTTTTTTAGACCAGGCGTTCAAAAGTGCTCGAATACAAATTGACTGAAAAAGAAGGTTTTCAGCCCCTGGTGGAAAGAAATTAGGGATAAAGACTTAGGCAGAGAAAGTGGAAGATAATTCCAGAGACCAGAATAAGAAAAAAAGCGTTAGCTTAGATTATCTAAAACCTAACTTATGGGTGGGTTATAACAAGATTTTTCAAGTATGAGGGTGAGGTGCAATTTTTAATTTTAAACATAATAAGGCATTTTAAAAATCAATCTATGACTAAGAGGTAACCAGTGCAGATAAACAAAAGCAGGAGAAATAAAAGAAAATCGAGAAGTGCGTGAGATTAAACGCGCAGTTGCAGAATCAAAGGCTTTAGTACTTTAGTAAGTGGAGAAAGATTAGTATCAGCAAGACCGTAATAAAGAGAGTTACATTATTCAATTCTAAACAGAATAAGAAAAGAAACCAAAAATTGTAGAGAAGGATCATCTAAAAATAAAAGAAGCTGCTTAATACGACGTATATGACAATAACAAGATTTAGAAACCAATAGAATTTGGGGAGTCAAAGACAAGTTAGAGTCCAAAAGAAAATCTTAGTTACGTATAAAAGTGGAAGGAGTTATAGCTGTTGAAATGGGGGTGGTAAAACCTAAAGAGAAAATGAGGTTAGATGTTTGGAAGGTTCATTAAAATAATTTAGTTCAAACTTATCAGGGTTATATTTGGAATTCCTAAGTGATAATGTGTGCGCAAAATCCATGCTGCACATTTTAAAAATCAAGAAAATCCCTGATGTACACAGTTTCCAGTTTAGAGTCTAAAAAACTGCACACTTTCTGCACGTTCTTGGTAACGAAACAAAAGCTTCATATTTTGCCACCAGCAGACTTAAATTTGCTTAAGCAAGTTATGCCAACAAAGGCTGATACATAACTTGCATAATTAGTCTACCTCTCCACAAAATCGTGAATGCACTGATATTATCTATTTTGACTTCCAAAAGACTTTTGATTCTGTCTTTTGCGTCAAATTTATTGCAAAGCTGAAAGGTTACGAAAAATATAAAGATCTGTTAGCGTGGATTGTCGACTTTTCAAGTACTCGCACACAGCTTGTCCGCATCAATGGATATCTTTCCGACTCAAAAGAAGTTACTAGCTGTGTTCCACAAAGTAGTGTTCTCGTACCAATACTCTTTCTGGTATATATAAATGACGTCACAGACAACCCTGTGTTTAAATCTGTCTTAATAAAGCCCTTCACAGATGACATCAACCTTTCAACCTGGAAACCCTGCCATACAGCAGGCGATAAAAGAATTGGTATCCTGGAGTGACCTTTTGAAATTGTTAACAAACTAGTTAGAATTTGACAAGACAGTGAATTTTAAAAGCTTGCAAAAGAGACGTTTTGGAAAATAAAAATGTTTTGAGCAAAAGTTTTACAATCATTTTGCTTCTTCTTCATTTTTTTCATTTTTGTTTTTTTCTTTTGTCTGAGTGCATGATTCCTTTCTTTTTACAAACTTTTATTTAAGTTACAATCTCTGTTTGTGTGTGGCTTTCTCTGTACGCAAATCTTGTCAGTAAAATTTAACCAGCTTTTTGACTAGCTAGGAAGCTGAAACTTTCAGCATAGCTTTATATTGGATGAGAATACATGATTCAATTTAAAAAAAAATTGAAAATCTTTTGTATTTCTAAATCGAGTGTATTTTAAATTAAAGTTTGTGTTGAAGAATTCGTTTTTTTTTCTTTACTTGTTACAACGTTTATATTAACTTACAATGTTGTTTGTAATTTGTTTGTTTGTTTTACAGCGCAGTTAAGCAACGTCCAGCTCGGTTAGTACTTCAATGGGTGCCATTAAATACAATAATTCGTTTTTAGATTTAAACAATTTAAACACTAAAAAATAAAAAATAATAAAAAATATAAACTATATTTAGATTTATAAAAAAATTGAACACTAAAAAATACAAAATAATATAAAGTGTAAAAAATATTTTTTTAAACAACGCTTGTATACTAATTTACTAGAAAATTAATAATAATAATAAAGTGTACGTACATATTAACATTTTTTGAACTAAACTTTTTGTTTTGAATATAAGAGCGTTGGACATTATCTATATCATATCTATAACCTACTATCGCCCAACGCTTTAATCTTTCAAACGAAACGTTTAGTTCAAAAAATGTTATATGTACATTTTATTATTATTATTATTATTATTATTATTATTATTATTATTATTATTATTATTATTATTATTATTATTATTATTATTATTATTATTATTATTATTATTATTATTATTATTATTATTATTATTAACCTTTTAGTACATTTGTATACAAGCGTTAATTTTAAGAAAAAAATTTTTATACTTTATATTATTGTTTTTGTTTTCATCCCAAATAAATAAATAAAAACAAGAAAACTGTAAACACTTCGTTTTTAAATCTTTCATATTAACTTCACCGTGTTTGCTTGAGCGATACGTTGGGATACTATCTATATATATAAAAGAACATGTCCTGACTGACTGACTGACTGACTGATAATCAACGCCGAGCTCAAACTTATATTACTTTTATTGCATAAGCATCCACTAAGAAAGGATTTTTGAAAATTTTGCTCCTGAGGGGAAGAAACTGGAAAACAAACTTTTTTCTAAAACAATGTATATCTCGAAAACCAAAAATGAGGAGATTTTGAAATTTGGTATATGGATTTTTCTTGAAAAATAAAAAGATACGTGTTTCACCATTTTTTGAAAATTCGGTTTCCCGGACCTCAAATGTGGGTTGGAAATTTGGGTTTTTTTGTTTTTAAAGTAGCTGCTACTCAAAAACTGTGAATGCTACAGGAGTAAAAATTAGTATTTAGTTTCTACTCCAAAAATAATGAAATACGTGTTTTAGCATTTTTTGAAGATTTGGTTTCCAGGACTTCAAATGTGGGGTGGAAAATAGGAAAACTGTAAATACCACAGATGTAAAAATTAGTATTTAGCTTCTATTCTAAAAATAAAGATATACGTGTTTCACCATTTTTTATAAATTTGGTTTCCAGGATTTCAAATATGGGATAGAAAATAGGGTTACTTGGTTTTTAAAGTAACTACTACTCAAAAACTGTAAATGCTACAAAAGTAAAATTAGTATTTAGTTTCTACTCTAAAAATAATGATATACGTGTTTCACCATTTTTTGAAAATTTGGTTTCCAGGACCTCAAATGTGAAGTGGAAAAAGGGTTATTTGATTTTAAAATAACTGCTACTCAAAAACTATAATTGCTACAGATGTGAAAATTAGTATTTTGAGGTTTTGTGCCGGTTAAAAGTAGATGAGTTCAGTTTATCACCGGACGGACGGGCCAAGCCGTTATTTTAGGGTCTTCATACGGCCCTGCCCAAACCTTAAATCAAGGTGGGACGGGCCGAAGTTTTTCATCAAGTATATAGAACTTCTAGGCCTGTAAAAACGGGCCGGGCCTGTATTAGACGGGCCGTGCCGGGCCACGAATTTTGGTTTTTGAAACGGGCTGGGCCAAGTTGTCGACGGGCCAAGCCGAGGCCTAAAAAATTGATCCGTGCAGTACTCTACTATGTATGCACGGTTCAAATTCTCTAATTTCATGGGATCGAAGCCGCTACGGGCACTGCTAGTAACACTATAAAAAACCAACTTCCAGTTATCCAATCACAATTATGCCACGCACGTGGTCGCGTGAGGTTTTATAAATTGGGTTTCATAATTGTGTACGGAAATTTTTTGAATAATTTTTGATTGGGTTTTAACTCCAGAACCATTCGTCAGAGCAAGTTCCACTAGACGTATTTCATCTATTTTGGTTAAAGATGTATTTATGATGTATTTATTTTGCTGTTTCATAGAATAAGCTGAAGAACATCGGTACATTCAGAGTTATTCAATATCCATGGGTCAGCGTCTACATTCCAGTCCCGTCGCCGAGATATGAAATAGCGATTATCGATATACATTTTCAAGTAATCGATTAATTTTAATTGATTTTAATAACTTTATGCAAACTGTCAGCTCAATATAAAAACGGAAATTTAGTGGAAAATTGAATTCAAGATTTACATATCACATACATAACATACCTAGCTAAATAAAAATGTACAAAAAGCTGAAATTTAATGAAAATTTGATACATGCAACTATAATAATTATATCATTTCAAAAAACTAAAATTGGTTTAATCTGAAACTAATACCGTAATAATGAAATTTAAAAAAATTGCACGCAATAGTAACAAACTGAACTAATTAAAAAAGAAAATGTGAGGTTTAATACCACAACAAGAAAAACATCAAACGAAATACGAGTAGATCGGTCGAAATTTTTCCGAAAACAGGAGAGCCACCCAATATTGGCAAGTACTGAGCTACATATGTTTTGTATTTGACCATGTCTTCTCTGCGCATGTCGGGTGATGAAATACTCGAGTTAATATCTATGGAGTTACACAGTGAAGTTGAACAGAAACACATTGTCATGCCGGAAGAATAATTACAATTGTCCGCTTTTAATTCATAAGAGCATGTTCTGATCACTTCTGTTCAAGTATATTGAAACAAAAGCATTTAAGTAAAATTCATAAACAAATTAATTTTATTCGCATTATAATTAACTCAAGTTCCTGATGATCACAAGACAAGTTTCAATTTGTAGTGGCATTTACTTTGTAAAATTTAGGTACCTAAACATGAAATACATGACATTTTATTTTTAAAATTCAATTAATTTTAATTTCAATTGTAGTCGCTTAGTTATAAAATACAATATAACCGGTCTTAATCAACTATGATGACATTTTTTTAAGAAAACGGACAACTCAAAAATGTCTTCGAAATATTCCAGCAGTAGTTACAGTGTCATACTCTTAGCATGCGTTGAAAATCATATATATATATATATATATATATATATATATATATATATATATATATATATATATATATATATATATATATATATATATATATATATATATATATATATATATATATATATATATATATATATATATATATATATATATATATATATATATATAAGAACATGTCCAGACTGACTGACTGACTGACTGATAATCAACGCCGAGCTCAAACGCCTCATCCTAGGAACGTGAAAATTGGAACTTATATTACTTTTATAGCGTAAACATCCGCTAAGAAAGAAATTTTGAAAATTTTGCTCCTGAGCGGAAGAAACTGGAAAACAAACTTTTTTCTAAAACAATGTATATCTCAAAAACCAAAAATGAGGAGATTTCGAAATTTGGTATATGGATTCTTCTTGGAAAATAAAAAGATACGTGTTTCACCATTTTTTGAAAATTTGGTTTACCGGACCTCAAATGTGGGTTGGAAAATTGGGTTATTTGGTTTTTAAAGTAGCTTCTACTCAAAAACTGTTACTGCTACAGGAGTAAAAATTAGTATTTAGTTTCTACTCCAAAAATAATGAAACACGTGTTTTAGCATTTTTTGAAAATTTGGTTTCCAGGACTTTAACTGTGGGGTGGAAAATAGGGCTAATTGTCTTTTATAGTAACTGCTACTCAAAAACAGTAAATACCACAGATATAAAAATTAGTATTTAGTTTCTTTTCTAAAAATAAAGATATACGTGCTTCACCATTTTTTACAAATTTGGTTTCCAGGACCTCAAATGTGGGGTGGAAAATAAGATTATTTGGTTTTTAATGTAACTGCTACTCGAAAACTGTTGATGCTACAGGAGTAAAAATTAGTATTTGGTTTCTACTCCAGAAATAATGATATACGTGTTTTACCATTTTTTGTAAAATTTGGTTTCCAGGACTTCAAATATGGGGTGGAAAATAGGGTTACTTGGTTTTTAAAGTAACTGCTACCCAAAAACTGTAAATGCTACAAAAGTAAAATTAGTATTTAGTTTCTACTCTAAAAATAATAATATACGTGTTTCACCATTTTTTGGAAAATTTGGTTTCCAGGACTTCATATGTGAAGTGGAAAAGGGGTTATTTGATTTTAAAATAACTGCTACTCAAAAACTGTAAGTGCTACAGATGTGAAAATTAGTATTTTGAGGTTTTGTGCCGGTTAAAAGTAGATGAGTTCAGTTTATCACCGGACGGACGGGCCAAGCCGTTATTTTAGGGTCTTCATACGGCCCTGCCCCAACCTTAAATCAAGGTGGGACGGGCCGAGATTTTTAACCAAGTATATAGATATTTTAGTAATTTTAGGGTGTTCAGACGGGCCGGGCTAAACCTGAAGTCAAGGAGGGACGGGCCGAAGTTTTTCATCAAGTAGATAGAACTTCTAGGCCTGTAAAAACGGGCCGGGCCCATATTAGACGGGCCGTGCCGGGCCAGGAATTTCGGTTTTTGAAACGGCCTGGGCCAAGTTGTCGACGGGCCGAGCCGAGACCAAAAAAATTGATCCGTGCAGTACTCTACTATGTATGCACGGTTCAAATTCTCTAATTTCATGCGAGCGAAGCCGCTACGGGCACTGCTAGTATATATATATATATATATATATATATATATATATATATATATATATATATATATATATATATATATATATATATATATATATATATATATATATATATATATATATATATATATATATATATATATATATATATATATATATATATATATATATATATATATATATATATATATATATATATATAAAGAACATTTGAGATAAAAGAAAAAACCCCTCTAAAACCCCGGGCAACTTTGCTAGTAGTAAGTAAATTACAGAAAATTGCTTTTTTTAACTAAACACGCAAAAACAGAAAACTGCGCCAAAATGGCTGGTACTAAAACGCTGCAGCTCCAAAATGGCTGCACTAAAACCGCCAGCGCCAAAGCGCTGGTAGCAGAATATAAAACGCTCAAAAATCTTTGAAGGTAAAACATATAGTTACTAGTTACAACAAAAAATGTTACTTCCTGAAGGAAGCTTAGCAGAGTAGCAACTCGGCGCAGAGCACCGTTTGACGTAAGCGTTCTTGGAATCTATTGGATCATTGCATCCATGTTTGAAATAGGAGGACCCTTGACAAAAATAGCAATTAACTGCGCCGCCTATCTTTTCGATTGTAAGAAAAAGTAGTAAAAACAGAAATAGTATAAACATTATCCTTATTTACAAATAGCTCTTTAAGCGACGCTCTTTATTTTTAACCAAAAATGCTGAATAGTTGTTTAAAAACAAACCAATTAATTTAAATCAACGCTAGCGTACGCTCTCTGGTTAAATCAATAAACCCTTAACGGAGTTTATCTAATAAGTGTCTGTGCGGTAGAGATAGTGCATGGATATCTAGATATCCATGGATATTGTCGTGTTTAGGGTCCCCCCATGGTCCGCCATTTAGGAAGGCCGCACAAGTTATAGGAACCGCAACAAATTAGTTACTTATTTAAATAAAAATGCTATGAAAAATTCCAATTTAAAAACGAGTTTACTGTATTGTACAAGTATCTTATATTAGTTTGATTTGCCAGAAAAGCTATAAAAAATTATAATTTCGAAACTTGTTTAATGTATTGTACAAGTATCTACAAAAAATTGAATAAAGTCAGAAGAAAACTCAACATCTTTAAAATCTACCGAGAAAAAAGTATAAAATATTTAGATTAAATGTACATCTATCTATGAAAAAATCAACACAAGGTCTAAGATTCTTAGACTATATAAGTACATCTTTTTATAACAAAAAAGTTATAACAAATTTAAACTTTAAATTATGAGTACATGTACATAAAAAAAAAACAAAATCAACATCAAAAATCTGTGTTATATGTATCAAAGCCTAAAATCTTAAGATTGTGTATACACCTGCTCAGAATTAAATTCTGTTTTAAATATTACTAAACTTTTTTTCCCAGTCTATCAAATAATATAACTAAAAAATCAGAGATCTTTCAGATCTACAAAAAACCTAGAGAAAACAGCAACACAAATATAGAAGGAAATGCTGAATAATTTTTCTGCAAGACTTTTTTCTGATCACACTTATTCAAATAATGAAATGGTTTCATTGCTGAATTTTGAACATTCCTATACTTTGCTTTGATTTTTTTAAGTAGATGTGCATATTTTCTAAAGATTTTAGACATTTTTTCACTTTTTTTTATAGATATACATATATTCTAAAGATTTTAGATTTTGCTTTGAATTTTTTAAGTAGATGTACTCATAATTTAAATAGTTTAGTTTTTTTTTGTTATAAAAAGATGTACGTACAAGTCTAAGAAACTTAGACTTTGTTTTGATTTTTTCATATATAGATGTACATTTAAATTTAATCTAAATATTTTATACTTTCTTTTTCTCTGTAGATTTTAAAGATCTTAAGCTTTGTTCTGACTTTTTTCAGATTTATGCAGATACTTGTACGTGATCTTTTACTTTGACGGGCCGAACCGGAGTTAATTATTCATAAAAAATAGTTCCCTTGGTTACAAAAATGTTATGCAATGGGGGAGAAGCTAGCTTACAGCATCGACCAATCACGACAAAGCAAAATTAGCATTAAAGTGTGAATAAACGCGGAGAAAAATATATATTGAAGTACTAGTTTATGCTAAGATTGGCTTTCAAATCAATTAAAAAAAATATTGTTAAAAAAAAAAATATAAAATATAAATTACCAACAACATAAATATATAATTCGTTATAACCAAGGCAGTAGGCGCCTGTAGCCGGGGCAATAAGCGGTAAAAGTGCGTTATAACTATTCCCACGGCGGTATGCGATCTTTGATTCGCTATAATTTTATTAGTTTTATTTTTTTACACTATAGGGTATATTCAAACTCAGAATTTATACCTTTATTAAAAAATATAAATGAAATTTTAAAAAAATTATTTTGAATTTTTTATGTTACTACCTAGGATAGGGTTATGGGTAGGGATATGGTAGGAGTAAGGTTTGGGTTAGGGATAGGGTTAGTAACAATTTTACCGATTGCAATCACGGCGAACTGCCGGAGCAATAGCATTGGTTGCTGCTATTGCCCCGGCGGTTCGACGTGATTACGATCGGTAAAGTTGCTACTAACCAGTGTTGGGTAGGATTTGAAATCATATGATTTGAAATCACGATTTCAAATCAAAATATTGATTTTTGATTTGAAATCATTTTGTAAAATTTAATTATGATTTTGATTTGAAATCATTTTTTGACGATTTTCGATTTTATTTTAATATTCGAAAATCAAAATCATAAAATATTTTTTCTATGCTGCTATTTCTATGCCAAGCCATCAATCGCTTCGAGCGGTAACTTATACGAATATTTTTAACATCATGACCGATAGTATAGATTGCGATTTGAACAGCGTAACGATGTGTAATTTGCCTTCGTTACTTGATGGTAAATTTTTTAAAATAACTAGCGAGAAAGGTGACATAGTGGTAGCTTAAACTGAAATTGAATCGATTGTCGAATGAAAACTTGCAATATTGTCAACCTTTAATTCTTGCATTATTAAATGGTATTGGGTCTCGTTTTAAAAATTATTTGGCATTGGATTCGTCTGATGTGGCCGTGAAAGAGGCTGTTCTAGCATCGGTTTCTCATCCCATGTACAAATTGAAATGGGTGCCCCCAGAACTTCGCGATGATGTCAGCAAGTGTTTCTTGGAAACCATAATTGGGTTAGGGCTTCTTTTTAAATATTTATAGTATTTTATTAAAGTTTACCTGATTCTTATGATAATAACATAAAAATATAAATTATGTTAATTTTAATTTTGTGTTGCCTAGTCACTTAGAGGGCAAGGTAGCAAGATTATTCTGTATAACTTGAAAATAAAGTTGCTTAATTGTTAATTTTAATATTTAAAGGATGAGCACCACATCTGTGTCAGCTTCTGCCGATGGACTTGAAAGTCAAAAGATGGAACTTGATAATGACTACGGCTACTATGATGACCAGTGTTCTTCACAGACCATCAGTACCTCTGACAATGTCAACAACATTAAGATAAAAATGATAAACTATTTATCGGATGTAGACAGCTCTTTTGCCATTTTTAGTTCGAATGAATTGATTAAAAAAGTGTTCATTCGATATAATACAACACTGCCTTCGTCAGCTCCTGTCGAAAGATTATTCAGTTCTGCTGGTTTAATTGAAACTCCCAGAAGAAATAGATTGACTGATTCAATGTTTGAGAAATTGTTGCTTTTGAAGATGAATAAACTTTAGTCACATTTCATTGTTTAAGTGATTTTAGATCAAATTGTGTTAAAAACATAATTTAATAGACAAAATTATGTCAAATTAAACCATACCGTGTAATAATAATTTATTTATAAAAAGATTTTGATTTTGATTTGAAATCATTTTTAAAAGTGATTTTGATTTGAAATCATTTCATAATTAATGATTTTGATTTTGATTTGAAATCATATTTTTCCTGATGATTTTGATTTTGATTTCAAATCATTTCAAAAATGATTTTACCCAACACTGCTACCAGGCGCGGCGCTGGGCGGGGGGGTCCAGGGGTCCGGACCCCCCCAGCTCCGACAGCTGCCACCCATGAGATTTTTGCAAATCCAAAGACTTTTTTTACTAGGGGGGGGGGTATTTGAACCTCATTGGGTTAATCAGACTGCAGACTAAAAATATTCGGAAAAATTTTTCGCCTGCGGCGGGCTTTCTTCCTTTTTCAAACTATGTTTTTCCTGCATGGAGTTTAACTATATTATAGTAGTTTTTCTTAAACATTCTGTATAGTTTGATGATTATTCAATGTTTATTAATGATAGTTCACTGTTTTTCGTTTACAGTTAAGTACTTTATGGTATTATTGAATAATAATTTTATTAACTTCGTTTGTTTTCTGAACTCTTCTTTCGTGTTAGTTGAATAAATTTTAATTTTTTAAAAAAACTATAATAACAACAACTTACATTTTTCCATTTATATTTGAACTTTGCTTTGCCAGTAACAAACCTAGATAAACTAGAAAAAACATGACTAAATTGTAATCTAGTGCAAATACTTCAGTATTTATTTCTTACATATTTCTATTTCAGTTTTTAACAAAATGGGTAAAGGACTATGAACCATATATATATATATATATATATATATATATAATTGCGTCTTTAGATGTTGAAAGTTTGTTTACCAACGTACCTGTTATAGACACTATAAATATAATTTGTAAGTGTGTTTATTCACATCCTAGTATTCAACCTCCTCAAATCAGCCCTGAAGTCTTGAAAGAATTACTTTATATATGTACAACGCAATCTCCTTTTTTATCACCTAATGGAGACTTATATGTACATATATATATATATATATATATACTTCAACTTGTCCTTGGACATTTTGGACCCCCCTAGAACAAAATTCCTGGCGCCGCCCCTGACTGCTACTAACCCTATCCCTAACTCTAACCCTAACCCTATCCCTAAACCCTATCCTAGGTAGTAGCACAAAAATTTCAAAAAAAATTTTTTAATTTCATTAATATTTTTAAATAAAGGTACAAATTCTGAGTTTGAATATACCATTTAGTGTAAAAAAAACAAAATTAATAAAGATATAGCGAATCAAGGATTGCGTACCGCCGTGGTAATAGTTATAACGTAAAAGTGCTGATGTTCCGGCGGTTTTGCCAAAACAATTGATTCTCCGATTAATTAATAAAGATGTACACATTTTCTAAAAAAGTTAGGGGTAGGGCTAGAGTTTAATTTTAATACGGGACTGCCGGTACAGTAGCAATTTTACCAATTGCAACCACGGCGAACCGCCGGGGCAATAGCAGCGACCTTATAATTTTAGCGGGATGTTTGCAAATATTTCTAAAAAATTACTCTAGTTTACTTAAGCTCACTTTTAATCCTGTTTACAATTTCTTAATGGTATTACTGCGCTTATGAATAATTAACTCTGGCACAGCCCGTCAATATAAAAGAATATCAAATGTTGCAGTACACCTTTTAAGTTTTAAGTTTAAGCTAGCTGAGAACAGTAAATTGAGTAGAACAAATTTCAAAATCAGCCCATATTTTAATTATTATTATTATTGCCAAATGCTGTATTAAATTTAAAATTTTCTTATTTCTTTATCGGTTTATATCGGTAAAGTTATTGCCGATTAATATAAATAATGAATATTCATGGTACCAAAAAGATTCTAAATCGTTTTCGGAGTTCTTTGGTCTGGTTCCTAGGCTGGCTGCCTAGCTAAAAGCCACTTTAAACACACAGGCTTGCCGATATACCTATTCTATATAAATATATATGGTCCGGACGAAGCGTAGTCGGTCGATGATGATGTTAATGATGATGGTGATGATGATGGTGATGGTGGCGGTGGTGGTGGGGGTGATGGTGATGGTGATGATGATGATGATGATGATGATGATGATGATGATGATGATGATGATGATGATGATGATGATGATGATGATGATGATGATGATGATGATGATGATGATGATGATGATGATGATGATGATGATGATGATGATGGTGGTGATGATGATGATGATGATGATGATGATGATGGCTTTATTATGTTTTTAGGTAAACATTTTTAGCGGAGTGACCAGACGAGACTCGTCTTTTTCTCCCACATTTAAAACAGAGCATTTTTTATTTTTATCTTCATTCCCCAAACGTCAAACCAACAAGAAACATTGTCAACATTTTTTTTGCAGTTCACTAATGTCACAATCATCCTTGATGACAAGTTAAATTTTGGCATCATCAGCAAACAGCAGCGTGTTTTGACAAACGTACTGTAGGTCATTAACATACCCCAAATAAGCAAAGATACCAGCACACTTCCCTGTGGTACACCATTTGTTGCGGGTAACGGTTCCGATAATCTTTCACCTATCCGGACTCTGAAAGTTCTATCCATCAGATACTTTTACACCCACTATACTATTTTAACATTTACACCATATTTCTGTAATTTAAATAGCTTAACAAATGTTTTCTCCAGATCTTTATAGAAATAAACTCGCATGTGCTCACGTCAACTAAGCGTTTCATCGCTTAATGGTCGATAAAGGAATACCAATTGTGGTAGGGGTTAAAGTACTTCTGCCCTGCCACAGCAAAGAGAAGCAAGTCTACTTTTGGCCTAAAATTAGATTAAGTGTCTGTTTAAATGTATGAAGCAAGACCTACATTATGGTATATAGGAATTGGTTTACTCTGCATAGTTTCTGTGTTCCTGGAAACGGCAGAGCAATCGGGAGCGAGAAAGCAACCGGGAACGGGAAAGCGACCGGGAACGGGAAAGCGACCGGGAACGAGAAAGCGACCGGGAACGGGAAAGCAGCCGGGAACGGAGAGCAAGCGGGAACGGAAAAGCGACCGGAGCGGGAGAGCAAGCGGGTAAGGAAACGCGAGCGAGAAAAAAATGTACATCATAAAAAATACATTTTTTAAAATCCAACGTTTTTCTTGCTCCATAAAAAGTATAAAATAATATTCCTATAATTTATATACAACGGAAAACGTTGCGGGCGCATTATTTTTTTTTATAACTATTTGTTTTTCTAAAGTTTTGATGTTTGCGCTCGCAACGTTTTTCGTTGTATATGACTTATAGGAACATTATTTTATACTTTTTAGGACGCAAGAAAAACGTTGTCTTTTTAAAAAAAATATTTTTTATGATGTAAAAATTATTTTCTACTTTTTAATTTTTGATGGGTGAAATTTTGTAAGCATTTGAGTTTTTAGTTTTTTCACTTGGTGGCATTTAAAATCGTATAACTTTTTTACTTTTTTTTCGCTAGTTCAATGTATGATCTACCGGCATGGTGCAATGTTTAAAAAACACCATTGTATGGATTTCGCGGACAAACAAATCCTCAAACAGACAGCAAATTGACCTAATAAAAACGTTGTAAAAATGATAGAAACATTTCTTAAAACCCCGAGCAACATCGGGTACCCCGCCAGTCTTTCAATAAATTACAAAAACATTCTAAGAACCCGTATACCATTAGCAATATTTTAACCATATATTAGTTCTGTTTCATGGATAATAAAAATGAAAAAACATCAAGTTTTTTTATTTCCTTAAAGTTTTGAACTTAAAACATTAACCTGTTCACTCATAATTTATACTAATCGAAAAGGGTAGAATAATCCTATGTTTGGTCACTCAAAGTCTAGGTTTATCCACTCGAGGATACAGCTCAGCTGTAACAGCTGAAGTAAGTTAATTTTATTTTTCTAGTTTATAATTGGTGCTTTCAACAACATTTTACTTAATAAACAGTTGCATTCACTTTCAGTGACGTATCCAACTGTCAGTGGAATTAAAAAAAAGTAAAAAATTGGCTACTTGTGGGATTTTGTTTTAGAAAATGAACTACGGCTACCCAACTCTCTCCGGACATTAAACATTTTCATTCCATGGAAAAAGTTTACTTTTTGAAAGATTTTGTAGAAAATGACCAGTATTCTTCTGTCATCGACCATTTTTAAAGGAGAAAGTTGACGATAATTAGGGGCGTCATTTCAACACAACCTTGGGGAAGGGGCCAACATTTTTTTAAACCCACAGATTCCGAAATTTTATCTTTGTCCTCCCAAAACAAAACAAGTAAAAGAAAAAACGAGTTTTTTTTAACACAAACTTCAATTTCAAATACACTCGATTTAGAAATACGAAAGATATTCAAATTAAGTTGTTGTTTTTTTTATTGAATCATGTATTGATATATATATATATATATATATATATATATATATATATATATATATATATATATCTATATATATAAAAGGCAACGTATGTTCATTAATAACGCCAAAACCAATGAAGGGATTTGCACGAAATTTTACATAATAAACATTTACCACCTAACAAATAATCTCATTTATTTAAAAAAATTGTTTTGAATGTTTTTAGAAAATTAATTTTTAGAAATATTTTATCTATGCAATTTTAGAAAATTAATTTTTAGAAATATTTTATCTATGCAATTTTAGAAAATTAATTTTTAGAAATATTTTATCTATGCAATTATATCGCGGCTTAACGAGCTTAGGGTTGCTTTCGACTTCTGTTCCGTCGTTGTTGGTTGTCGCGATTTCTCAAAATCAAAAGTGAGTATTATTTTACTTATATCAATTATATCAATATATCAAAAGTAATATATAATATACTATATACTATACTATTATTTTTTTAATTACTGTATATCGTTCAAATGTTTTTGAATGTTTTAGAAAATTAATTTTTTTTAATATTTTCGCTATTGTATCAGAGCTATGTTTTGTTTACATTCGCTGTTTATCGTCTCGGTTTCTCGAAATCAAAGTAATTTAAAAACTTAGGCTACTATTCTTATATTATTTACTTAGGCTACTATTTTTATATTATTTAATTATTAATTATTGTTGTGTATATATTAAATTGTAAATTGTTTCGGTCGTTGTGTGTCAGGCTATCATTATCGCTCTACCAGTCTAACCACTCTAACCAATCTAACCACTCTAACCTCTAACAGATATTATTTTGTGCTTACAGACAAGAAAATTGAAAAATTTATTGTGAGTGAGTATATCAATATAACTATTAATGTATTTTAAGTATAATAGTATAACTATTAATGCACCTTATTGAAAAACAAAAAACATTGTGTATCAGAAAGCTTTGCAATAAAATGACTGTATGTGTTTGTTGTATTTCTTTTAATTAAAAATCAAAAGTATCTGCATAAATGTTTCAATAGATGCAAAGATGCCCGGGCAAACGAGCGGTTAAGGAAACGGGAGCCAGAGAGAAAAACAATAAAAAAACCTTTAAATTCCCCGGGCAACGCCGGGTAACCCAGCTAGTATATATATATTAGTAAGTCTGTCTGTCTGTTTGTTTGTCCTTTATAGAAATCTGAACCGCTGGAGAGATCTTAATAAAATTTGGCAAGGAGGTAGTTCTCATACAGGGGAAAAAGTTAAAAAGTTTGGACTCCCTACTCTCATTCCCCGGCTCAGGGGGCCAAAAACCCTTTCCAAGCTAAAAATGCATAAGTACGACAATGAAAGGTAATTGCGAAATAAAATTCAAATTTAGTTTACGTAACAACGTTTGAAGGCTTCAAGCAACTTTTAGCAAATCTATTTTATGTTTTATGGGCTAGAAGAAGTTAGCAAAGAATGGAAAAGAGAAAATGATGACCGGAGAAGGAGATAAGTTGCAGCCAGTAGTGGATTTGTGGGGACCAACGTCGTGCGCCCTCATTTTGCTTCCAAAAATTTTTTCTGCATTAACATTTTTGCATTGTTTTTCAAACGGTCAGATGCATATCTATATAAAAAATGCAAATGTTCGTTTGCTATATGCCAATGATCTCCGAAAGTGATAGACAAATTGTTTTGAAATTGGGCAACAAAATAGTTATTAAAGAAAGGTTTCTGTTTACTTGAAAAAAAATAACACGTTATTTCACTTTTTATGAGCAAAAAACTTTTCCTATAATTTTATTGCGTTACCATTGGGTCCTAGGACCACTGAGTGCATTTAGTCCAACCAAGCCACATCAATGCGTAACCGAATACATCTAGTTTTTAATATTTGGATAAACAAACAAGGCAGTATAGCTTACGAAGAAATTTTCTTGATTCAGAGATAATCGACAAAATTCAGGAAAAGAATTTTACACTTTTCAGAAATTTGCAGTAACAATGAATGCTGTTGCCGATGAAAAATTATCAATTCTACATCGAAGACAGCCTCTAAAAGCTCTATAAAAGCAGGCTTGTTATCAAGACCACTTAACCCAAGACCAAGATCAAGACCAAGACTTTTATTTGCAAGACCAAGATCAAGGCCAAAACTTTTATTTGCAGGGCAAGATCAAGACCAAGGTTTTTATTTGCAAGGCAAGATCAAGGCCAAGACATATTGGGAAAAGACCGAGTATAAGGCCAAGACTATGTAAAAAATCATTCAAAATGAAGAGTCTTAATAAACTTTTTTCAACTAAGAAACTGAAGCATGAAAAAGTCAATAACTAAATTAATAAACTGTTTAAAATTTAAACTGTTATTATTTTAAATGTTTATTGCATTTAGTAAACACAAGTTCAGATAACATTGTTTGTCGTAAACGAGCTCGATTTGGTCTCATGAATAGACCTCCATGACTAAATATCCGCTCCACTGGCGCTGAAGTTGCAGGTACACATAATATCTTTTCAAATAACGAGCCCAACATTTTCAATCTGTCATCATTTTTCATTTTTAGCCAGCAGTTCACACCTCGTGCTGCTACAGAGTAAAACACTGGTAGCTTGACACGTTGCAAATGGCTTTACCTTTTTTCCCTTGTTGCAGCAATTTATAGGAACAAAATCCAAAGTTAATTATTCAAGGAACATTTGATTCACTAGCCATTCTATTATATTTAAAAAAGTAATAGAAACAATAGGATTACGAAGACTACGAAACAACTACTATAAGTAACTATACCGATCACCGATTAAAAATCGGTAAAAGACACTACAAATTAAATTAGCGATAATGTTTTTATAGTTTAAAATGTTTTAGAAATTTTTTTTCTTCTAAAATCAAGACCAAGACTTTTGAGTCCAAGATCAAGTCCGAGACCTTAACACACAAGATCAAGATCAAGACCAAGACTTTGAAAAACGAACTCGAGTGCACTCGAGTTCAAGACCAAAGTCTCGAGGACCACAAGTCTGTATAAAAGGGGCTTTTTAAATGTTCACATTGATGGATTTAAAAAAAGATTAAAAACACAAGACATTCAAAATACTATAAAAGGGTTATTTCAGTTCATTTTTGGATTTTTGGACAAAATAGTAAGTCATATGACAGACAAGTTAACCCCATTTTATTTTTCAAAATCTTCAAAAGCTCAGAAGAATGCATGAGAATATATTTAATTATTTTTTGAAGCTCATATATTATCTCCTGTTTTTTTATCAAATATTAATACTATGAAAACGGATGTTGCTATTGTTTTGGTATTTATTGAGTTACTTGCGTAATTTGGGTCAGTGGTGGATTTGAACATTTTGTATAACCTTATCAGTTATGAAAGTGGAGTTGCTTTAGAACAGAGTCTGTTTCCTAGTAACTCAACATTTACTTGTTGTAATTTGTGGCTTAGAAGTCAATTAACATTATGCCACGGTGAAAATTATCAAAATTAAATTATATGTTTTGTATATTTACTGGGTGTCTTGATAAATCCCATTAAATTCGTGTTATTTTTGGTGTAAGCAGCATTACCGATTGAGTTCATTTATTGAACTTAACCGGCCCGCTATATAGGCACCAAATCTCAGGCCTGGTCCTGTCCGTTTTTACAAGCACGAAATCCCACGATTTGGCACATTAGCGTTGGCCCGTGCTGAAAACCTTAAGATGAAGTCCCGTTTCGAAGTTTGGTACCTACCAACCTTGATCGTTATTGCTGTAGGTAAACTTTTTTCAGGTTTCACTGATGATGAAATGGCAAAACACAGTGTGCACATATTTACAAATATTTTAATGTTTTTAAATAAAAAATCAACAAACTGCAATTATACAATGCAAACTACCTATCTGCTAACGCATGACGATTCCCCAGGTTCCCAAAATCCTGTATCCAGCTTTTATAGCTACTTTTCTATAAAAAAAACAATTCCAATTAGAACTTTAACACTTTTTATCCTTAAAACGCCGAAGTCGTTATATTTACTTTTTCAAAAACTTTTTCCAAAACTACTCCAAAAATGTTGTAGCTATTTAAAAAAAACTCGGAAAATTCTTGGGGGCAATCCGCAGATGACGCCCCTGACAACATTTTCCTCCACCAAAAATTTCTGGATCCGTATGCTTGTGCATGCCAATTGATACATTGTAAATGAAAATAACCGGAAAAAAACTAGCTAAAAAAAGAACGATGTAACTGAAAAATTAAGATTTGCATAACTTAAACTAAAACTCGAACGAACTGGAAAATCCATAAAAAGAGGGGTGTAGAACTGCATCGTGTTTTTGTTTTTTATATTGTTCGTATTATAACAAAAATAAACAAATAAAAACATTAAAAAATGATTTGTACAGTTAAAATATAGTTATTATTTTTATTTAAAAAAAAATGAAATTTTTCGCCTGATTTATGGTTAATTTTCTTCACCTCAAAAGCCGTGCTACCTACCAGCGTAGCTATTATATATATATATATATATATATATATATATATATATATATATATATATATATATATATATATATATATATATATATATATATATATATATATATATATATATATATATATATATATATATATATATATATATATATATATATATATATATATATATATATATATATATATATATGAGCTAGTCTATATCAGAGATGTGTGGATTTTGGACGCGTCCGCTAGCGGACGCTAATCCACAGCTTTTTTGCGGACGCGGATTCGAGAAAATTGAATAAAATAGAAGAAATTTTTCCTACAACTAAAATAGATACGAAATTACTAATCCATTTGCTTGTATTAGAAGTTAGAACAGGCGCGTCACGTTTCGAATTTAGTTCTAAATAATTTTTTTAATTTTTCTATAATTAAGATTTATTGTAATAGTTTTTTTACAACACATTTGTGCAAATTAAACTATAGCAAACTAAAACCTAGCAATACCCAGTAATATGCAATACGCACCCACGCACGCAGTATTGGCAGAAA
This sequence comes from Erpobdella octoculata, assembly GCA_963978895.1. Taxonomy (NCBI): domain Eukaryota; kingdom Metazoa; phylum Annelida; class Clitellata; order Hirudinida; family Erpobdellidae; genus Erpobdella; species Erpobdella octoculata. Next base: position 11,773,481 of record OZ022247.1, read on the forward strand.
TTGTTGGGTATTTGAAATTGTCTCGTGTGTTGACATTTGGCGCCAGCAAATCTTTGTCTGTAATGCCTGTGTAAACTGTTAACGCGCCTTTAGTCTAGCTAGTATACTGTAAAATGGAAAACGACATTGAGTCGGTTGAATCGGAGACGCAATGCAATTTTAAGTAGGCCTAGACCCGTGAGAAAAAATAGTTACTAATAGTAAAAATGGAAAGTTTGGTTTCCTTTTGTTTGATAAATTGCCCACTTGACGTAACCCGTTTTAGACCATCGTACGTTTTACGAACAAACTTATTCTTGGCGTTGCATAAAATTAAGCTGTAATTTTTTTCTGTTAAAAGTTTTTTTTATGTTAAGAAAGCTTCAATAAACTGTATAACATTTTTTTAAATAAGTTTTTTATTCGTATTAAGTAGTTTAATCTGGGTTAGAATATGAGCGTTTTTAAGGTTTTTGACCGATAATACTTTAAAAATTTATTATGCTAATTTCATGAGAGTTATCATAACAAAAGTTTGAAATATCAAAAGAGGATGTACTCAAAAGTAAACAATAACGTTAATTAAATTTTATTGTGTTTACACTAACCCACAATCTGAACATGTATGAGTCATGCTCGTTTTCCGATCGTTGGTCGTATAGAGACTATAGAGTACTTATGAGAACGAGTCGAAATTAGTTTATTCAGCTTATAGTTGTGCAGTGGTTGAATTGGTGATAGTGTTTTTTGCAAATTTCATTCTTCGAATAAAATGTTTGTAAAGTTTAAAAATGAAAAGTGCCAAGCAGAACGTTTTTTCACGTTGAAAGAAGCTATGGAACTAATTCTTAATGATGATGATGACGATAGCCTTGAGGTTGACAACCTTGTCATTCTTCCGCCCGGCGCATCATAACACGTGACTGATGAATAAACAAAACGATTGAAATGCACTTGAAACACCACAATGGTGTTTTGTTTGAAAAACCCCATATAGGCTGTTTAGATTGTTTTATACCGATGAAATGAATTCATGCACGGTTGAAGAAACAAAACGATAGGTAAGATTCAGCAACTGGCCATGGTCACAATTTGGAAATGGTGAAACAGTAAGTCGCTACAAGCTGGAAAATTGTGGCAAAACACTGTACATGTGGGCCAAGTGCGGCAAATGACTTCATCGGAATTGTTTTGGTGCTTTCCGCACACTCCGGTTCTGAAACGACTATCATGAACTGCTTGACTGATTTATTGAATGTTAAACATTTGCATTTTATTGAACTGTGTTACTGATAAAGTCAGAAATGTGTTTTTAACTTTTCTGTTTATAACCTAAAATTTATTTTATAATTGTTTGCGTTGAGAAAAAAATGACTTTTAAACATTTTGTCGTTTTCAGTAGTCTATACGACCACCGTTCGAAAAACGAGCATAGTGAATTTTCAAAGTTTTCTTTCAAATAAAAATAATTAAAAATAAATCGGTTAAAACCTGAGCAAATTAGTTTCTGCAAGTAAGCTGCCTTTTAAATTTTTCTTAATACAGGTGTATCAGTTTCCACCAGAGCAGCAGAAGACCGCAGCAAACATACGTTCATCTCTGGAGTTAATGGGCAGCACATTAAAAGTAGATCATATGCGTAATCACTTCTATTTCGTCACAGATCAGGGTAGTAATATAAAGGCTGCTCTTAGTTCGGACTATCACAGACTACCTTGTTCTTGTCATTGCTTGGCTACAGCACTTAAGCACGCCTTGCCAAATTGACCTGGTGATCATGGTGACACCGATGAACTGCGAGCCCTGGAAGAAACCATTGACAACGTGAAGAAAGTAGTGCGCTACGTTAAGACGTCAGACCTAAATTCACAGCTTAGCAAGACGTTAGTGCAGGAGAACGATACGAGATGGAACGGCTTATTGATGTTGCTGGAGTCTGTATTGGACTGCGAAGAAAAGTTGAAATCTCAACTTACAGTACGTGGTGAAAGTCACCGAATCGCTGCAACTAACTTTGGCCTGATCAAAGACTTGATTGCATTTCTTCAACCAATGAAGCAGGCAACAAAGTGCCTGGAAGCAGATAAATATCTTACCATTCATATGGTTTTACTGTGGAAAACAGTGTTGGTGAACAAACTCCAGATTCAACCATTCGACTCAGAGTTAATAAAGCAACTGAAGACAAGACTCATTGTTGCGTTGAACGAAAAAATGGAAATCACCTCCACCCACAAGATTGCATTGTTTCTGCACCCTAAGTACAAGTCGCTAAGAAAACTACCCGTGGATGATAGACTTGGTGTGCATCAAATGGCTCGACAATATATATAGCAATGTTGAACCACAATGATGCTGTTAGAAGAACAAGCAATGACAGTAATGAATCTCCAAGCAGGTAATTCAATATTATCAGTCGGTGAATGTTTGATCCGTGCATGAAATCCAAAAAATACATAGTAAATGATCTCATATTCCAGCCACCAACAAACGCCCCCTGCACAGGGGCGTAAACTTCTTCAAAAGAACAGGGAGACTCAATCCTGTCCCCTCCCCTCTCCTTTTCTCACCTCCCCTCCTCCCCTTCCCTTTATCCTCCTCTCCTTCCCTTTATCCTCCTCCCCGGGAGTACACGGTGCGGAGCCAGCCGTAAAAGCATTTGGATGTCCCAGATGCTCTTAGGTGAATTTTCGTGCGTTTTTGACACAAGATATCCATTCTTGATATACTAGGTTTCATAGCCTGAATTTTTTAATTTCTAAAGTAAACTTAAATACAGGAATTTTTTTAAGTCAATAAACAAAATGCTTCAGTTGAAGAGAAACAGATGTTTTTAACAACCAGAACGCCATAAACTGCACTAGTTTTTTCACAGAGTTTTATACTTTTTCACCCGTTTGAATTGACTGTGATGATTAGCAATAATTATAATAATAATAAGAGAATGTGTTTTTACTGTTGCATAGCGGTGGAGTACGACATCCATTCCGTCATACGTCGGTGCCAGACCATGATTACAACATATCGTTTTCAGAACCTCCTACCAAAAAGTTGCGTTTCGATGACGAGCTGGCGGACTGGAAGGATGACGAAAGTACTAGTGCAAATGAGGAGGAAGATGAGGTTCACAACTACTGCTCGAAAGCATTGTGTGATGAAGAGACCAACTCCTTCAACACTGTCGTGTAAGGAGAAACTATGTTCGATGTAGGAAAGTTCTGGTGCAGTAGCGACATTAAGAAACAGTTTCCTGTTCTTGCCCGGGTAGCTGCTGGTATCCTGAGCATTCCAGCCAGTAGTGCCAGTAGCGAGCGAGTCTTCAGAACAGCTGGACGTATAACAGAGAAACGTCGTAATCGACTGTCTTCAAGTTCTGTTGACACGCTTTTGTTCCTGCATTCCAAGCACGTGATGTAGGCCATGAACTTCTTAATATATACAATGACCTTCAAATAATCATGTAGTAATTCCAGTGTTTGGAAGTCTGGATGTACAATGAACTTCAAATAACCATCTATTTTCAATCTGTTTTAATTAATCTAGTGTTTTGTTTAAACAACACAACAGCTATAGAGTTTGATAATCTGTTGAAATGTTGTAGTAATTGTAAACCAGTGTTTGCGTTTGCAATAAATTTCAAATAACCAGCTAATATCCAATTTGTTGTTGTTAATTCAGTGTATTGTGTCCTTAAAAAATTAATTTAAACACAACCGATTTTGATAATTTATATAATACGTTACGCACAAGAAAACTACGCTTTTCACTCAACACAAACAAACACAACTGACCAAACTTAATGGTCTTTATATGCATAGCTAGCTATAGTAGCTATGAGCTCAAAGTTGACATCCCAGCTATCATAAAATGCATGGCCTCCGGATGTTCAGATCTGCAAAATATTCAAATTAGTTGGCCGTCCAGGTTTATATTAAGTCCATGTGTAGGCCTAGGCTTAGAATTAAGGCTAATTCCTCAGCGTACGAGGCATTGTTTTTAATTGATTTTAATGAAAACTGAGTTTGCAATTTGCAACTTTGCATGTCATTAGCATGTTATATAAATTTATATATATACGATTGTTTTTGAAAATGTCCAATGCTATTGCGGACGCGGATTCTTAGTTGGCAGAATTTGCGGACGCGGATCCGAGCTTGCGGTCGCGGACCGTTAATACTATTACCACGGCGGGCATTTTCGCCAATGTTCGACGGTATAAGACAGGGAGACAAATACTATCATCTGATTGGATAGTTTTAAATGACTAGGTCACATACAACCATAGATATCTATCCATATTTGCATACATAATGCTCTTGAAGCTTGCTAATATTTTCGTTTGAAATTTTTTTTATTTTGGTCAAATTAACCTTTACACTTTTATTTAGAACCAACTATACATAATTTTATGATTAATAATAATTTTTATTTAAAATTAACATGATTGTAGTATCTATCGACTGTAGGCCATAAGTTATTTACAGCTGAAAATTATTGTTTTATACTATTTTAATACTATTGTTTTAATACTATTTTAATACTATTGTTTTAATACTATTGTTTTAATACTATTTTAATACTATTGTTTTAATACTATTTTAATACTATTGTTTTAATACTATTTTTATTGATACTTATACTAGTTTTTACAATAATTCTAATATTTGCATTGAGCCATTTAGACATGGAAAGCCATACACATTTTTGTCTCCACAATTATTCATTTACAACTGCCATTGCCATATACACCAAATAAAAGTTTGCTGGACCTGTAACATTAAGGTATTCAAGACCTTTTGTCATGTTTCTGTTGCAGATAAATAAATAACTCAGCTAATCTGACATGCATATGAAAAAACTAACAAATTTTAGTTACTAACAAAAATTTAGATATTGTTAAACTAATGGCTTCAAATGTATTATGAGTAACATGATATTTTAGCTTTAGATGATTAAAAATCATTAAAAAATTATCAGTTTCATTGATTTCTTTGATTTTAACTGAGAACAACAGTAGAATAACTATTCAGCTTTATTATATTACAAAATTATCTCAGTTCTTGATTATGAGGCTAATATAAAAAAATAAAACACAATTATTTCTGCCCTAATAACTGGGAAGTCAAATAATTAAACAACACTGAATACTGAAATATTGTCAACTCAAGACAATTCATGAATTTATTAAAACAAATAATGCTAGAGTTTGAACTTTGGAAAAATATTTTGGATCAAAGCTATGAAGCACAATTTTTTCATGTTGTTTTGCTTATGTGTCTGTTTGTTTAGGTCTTAAAGAAATCAGTGTTACTATATGCACTCTTATCACATGCTTGTCCTTAGCATGCTGACAGAGTAGAATTTTGTTGAAAATATATTATCAATCTCCTGGGAAAGTTTCAGATATGTTCCAATTAGTCCTATTTATCTCCATGAACAACTTAGTTAAGCTATTTCTGCATTAAATAAACAACTAATGAGTTAAATTGCACAGTTTCATAATTTTTTAGATTAGAATAACTGTTTGTAATGATATATTTTTTAGAATAGAAGCCTTTTGCATTATTATTTTCCAAAAAAATCAAATTTTGTTTGGTAAACTTTTGTCAAAAGTTATTATTTGTCAGTCAATTAATAACTAAAATAGTTTATTTGTGTTTCAGTTTATTGACTAGGCTTGGCTTATATGATTGGAAAAGCTTCATTCCAAATATTGTTGATCTTTGATTGACAGAATGACAAGTTGAATTTTCTAGGTTATTTAACTATTTAGTTACATACATGGAGTGTCGAATAACTTAGTCGGCACATTTGTCAATCTTTATCCATCGGAAAAACCCATAACGGCCAACGACTATAAAATAAACAACATCGGAAAACAAAGCGCGTCTATATATTTGCATAATTTATGTGACTTTTTTAATTCAAAATTATCCAATCAGGTGGCATTATTTATCTTCCTGTCTTATACCGTCGGACATTGGCGAAAATGCCCACGGCTGTAGGCGATCTTTCATTCGCTATATCTTTATTAATTTTTTTACATTATATGGTATATTCAAACTCAGAATTTGTACCTTTATTTAAAAATATTAGTTAAATTAAAAAAAACTATTTTGAAATTTTTATGCGACTACCTAGAGGATAGGGTTAGGGTTAGGGTTAGAGGTGTGCGCGGGGATGACTTTTCGTCCCCATCCCCAACCGTCCCCGTGAGTGTCATCCCCATCCCCATCCATCCCCGCCATTATCGTCCCCATCCCCAACCGTCCCCGCAGTGTTTCATCCCCATCCCCAACCATCCCCGCAGTCCATAAATCTTTCATCCCCATCCCCATCCGTCCCCGCACCGTTTATTCCCAATTTTTATTCAATCCTGTACTAGTCATTATTGTTAACTTAAGTGTTTATATATATATATATATATATATATATATATATATTTATATATATATATATATATATATATATATATATATATATATATATATATATATATATAATTGTAATTACACTGTAATAGGAATCAATACAATTTATTTGAGACCATGAATAAATAAAAGTCCATCGACGTTTTTTTCACTTAGCTGAGTTCGTCTATCATTTATTGTTAGTCCACCCATTGAAAATACTCTTTCAGAGGATGTGCTTGCTGCTGGCACACTCAAAATATTTTCTGTGACTTGGGATAGTTTTGGCCATTTCTTTGAGTTTTTTTCCCAAAAACTGAGCAAATCACCTTTTACACCTTCTTCCTTTAATGCCAAATAGTCAGCAACCTTATAAAAATAATTAACATTGTGAAACTAGTTGCTCATGTAAGCAAAAGTAATTAATAACAATGAACCAGTCTAAAAAAAAATTTCTTGCTTTTAATATAAAGATAATTTAATAATAAAACTTACTTCATTCGAAAATGAACTTGTTAACGTTGTGGTGTACAAGCTGGCATAAAAGTCGTCCTCAAGTTTTCTTTTTTTCAATACAATTTATTTGAGACCATGAATAAATAAAAGTCAATCGACGTTTTTTTCACTTAGCTGAGTTCGTCTATCATTTATTGTTAGTCCACCCATTGAAAATACTCTTTCAGAGAATGTGCTTGCTGCTGGCACACTCAAAATATTTTCTGTGACTTGGGATAGTTTTGGCCATTTCTTTGAGTTTTTTCCCCAAAAACTGAGCAAATCACCTTTTAAACCTTCTTCCTTTAATGCCAAATAGTCAGCAACCTTATAAAAATAATTAACATTGTGAAACTAGTTGCTCATGTAAGCAAAAGGAATTAGTAACAATGAACCAGTCTAAAAAAAACTTTCTTGCTTTTAATATAAAGATAATTTAATAATAAAACTTACTTCATTCGAAAATGAAGTTGTTGACGTCGTGGTGTACAAGCTGGCATAAAAGTCGTCCTCAAGTTTTATTTTTTTGACGGGTTGTTGTTCTGAAAAGTCATCTTGTGGCTCAGAATTTACTGTTATGTCATCTACCAGCTTTTGTAGATCTGTATATGACAACAGACTTTTCTGTGGCACTGGTGATTGTGACATACAAAAATCGATGTGAGTGCTTAACCCACTGGTACCATCGCAAGATTTCCATTTCAGAATTGAGTTGCATATTTCACATTTCATTTAACGAATGCGTTCGTTACTACTCTGACTAGCTTGAATGACTTCCAAACAACACTTTCCTTTGTCACATTCGTATGTACTGACACGATCACTGTTGGAGTTAACTAATTTTTTAATGTCAGCCTTTTCCATATTTAACTTGAAATTCGAACTACGATTTCGAAAATTAAACAAATAATGCAATCTACGACTCGAAAACTTTCGGTAATTCATTATCAGCGATAAACAACGGCGCGTTGCCAAGATTAAAAAACGTTAGCAATGATAATTATTAATTGATACATTTTCGGTAAAGTAAAAAATAATTATTTTTTATAAAATAAAATAATTTTAATTTTGTGGTGATACCGCAAAAACTCGTCCCCATCCCCGCGGTAGTCCCGCAACGTTTTTTTCCATCCCCGCGGTAACCCCGCAAAGTCGTCCCCAATACCGCGGTATCCCCACCACGTTCGTCCCCATTTCCGCGGAATTACCGCAAAATCCGCGGTATTCCCGCCGTCCCCACTACCGTGCACACCTCTAGTTAGGGTTAGTGTTTAATTTTAATACGGGACTGCCAATTTTACCGATTGCAATCACGCGAACCGCCGGGGCAATAGCAGCAACCGTCGCGGACGCAGACGGGTAATTAGAGGATCCGCACATCTCTGGTCTATATGCTAGTATTTTTAATAAAAAAAAAACCATTGCACAATGCACAATTCGTGGCTAACTTTTTTCACCCAACAGCTGTGCTATCCACTGCTATACCCTAGTTTGTCAAGAATCAACGAATCAAATCACGCCCTATTTTTTTTTAGAGCAGATATAAGATATCGACTGACCTCATTTTCATTTGTGATTAATCTCGGTCTTCTTTGTTAAAATCCCAGCTGGATCAGCTCTCTCTTCGGTCGACTAAACTTTTCGTTCTATTATGTTTCACCAGTTTAACGTTGACAAGTCGGAAGAAATGGAAGAATGTAGTGTAAGCTGCTGTTTATTCGAAAAAGAATCTAACGTGCCAGTACCGTTGAAGTCGATTAATGTTTCTGTTCGTGTCTGCGGATTTTTAGTGAATGTCGAATCAACTCTTATGTACGAGAATGAAGGAGATAAGTCAATTGAAGCTATATTCAACTTCCCTGTTGACGAAAACAGTTCAGCTTATAAGTTTGAAGCCGAAATTGATGGCAGGGTGATAGTGGCCGAATGTCAAGAAAAAGAACAAGCCAAAGAAACTTATGACAAAGCAATTGAACAAGGGTACACTGCAGCATACATAGCCGAAAATGAATCAACGTCTGATAATTTTTGCTGCAAGGTTGGAAATCTTCTGCCAAAGAAAAAAGCTAATATAAAATTTGCATATATTTCTGAATTGGTTTTTCAAGAAGATGGAAGTTTAAAGTTTGTTCTGCCAACTTTATTAAATCCAAGATACAATCCGTCAGCAGAAAAAGGTGGGGCTCAAGATGTTCCAACTAAAAAATATGTCAAAGGTTGTGACCAGCCTTACAAGTTTGAAATAAATGCAGTTGTAAGTGGTCTTGGAGAAATTGTAAATGTTAAATCTGAGAAAAATAAACTAAATGTTGTTTATGAAGAAGAGAGAAAGCAAGCTGTTGTTAACCTTTCTGATTCATTTGTTGCTGATCATGATTTTGAATTAGAAATTTTTGCTGTGGATGTTCATAGTCCAAAAGTTCTGATTGAAAAAGGAGTTCAAACTGCTGATGGAATTTTGAAGCAAGATGTCTTAATGTTGAATTTTTTCCCAAAGTTACGAGATACTGATATTATAAGCAATCATGAATTTATATTTGTAATCGACAGATCTGGAAGCATGGATGGTTCACGCATCAAGGATGCCAGAGACAGTTTGCTTTTGTTTTTAAAAAGTCTACCTCCTGGTTGTTATTTCAACATTATAGGATTTGGTTCAAGTTATGAAGTTTTGTTTAAAGAAGAGAGTCTTCCCTATTCTGAAGAAAGTCTTAAAAAAGCACTTGCTCATCAAGAAAATTTACAGGCAGATTTGGGAGGAACAGAAATCCTGGAACCATTAGACTATATATATAAAAAATCATTGCTTCCTTCCCACAGTCGTCAAATTATTCTTCTGACCGATGGTGAAGTATTCAACACAAGTATGGTGATTCGACTTGTTCAAAGCCATTCTCACGACACAAGGGTTTTTACTCTCGGAATTGGAGAAGGAGCTTCTAGTTCTCTTATAAAAGGAGTTGCAAGAGCTGGTCGTGGAAAGGCTGAGTTTGTGAAATCAGGGGAAAAAATGAGACCTGTAGTTATGAGATTATTGAAGTTTGCCATGCAGTCATCTGTGACAGATGTTTCTCTTGAGTGGAAGCTTGGAGGTTCACCAAAAGTCACTCAGATTCCTTCTAAATTACCACCAATCTTCAATGGTGATCGTTTAATTGCTTATGCTATCTTAAATGAATCTTCAGTCATTGATGGTAGGGTTGTGTTGACAGGAAAAATTGGAGGTGAAGAAATTGAATTTCCACTTGAAATTGATGGCAACCGAGATACTCAGAATTCAGAAGGATGTCTTCCTGTTCATAGAATGATTGCTAAGTCTCTAATAAAAGAACTGCAAGACTCAGACAATGAAAAAAAAGATAACAAGGCAGCTATTATTGCACTCAGTCTTGCTTCCAATGTTATTTCTCTTTACACTGCCATGGTAGGAATTGACAAAGCTGGAGAAAAAATTATTGACGTAGATATGGTGAGTTGTGTTGTGCCAAACATCAGAGATCCCTCTTTGAAATGTGGGAGGATGTATTCAAGAATGCGCGGAGGAGGTGGTCCCATGCCTGTGATGATGATGGATGCTCCTCCTGCAGTGATGTGTGCTGCCCCAATGATGGGAGGTGGTGGTTCTAGAAGTTTAGCTAAAGGTTTTTCTCAGAGTGCTACTCAGCAATCTCAGGGCTCATTTGGTGGATCTAATTTAAAAAAAAAGAAAAAAGTTGAGGCAGCTGAAGTTGATGAAAACCCACAAAACATGGTTTTAAGCTTAGTGTCTTTTGTTGAATTTTCTGGCCATTGGAAGCTTTCAAAAGAGCTTGTTTCTCACATATCTTTGACGTTAAAAGATGTCAAATCTTCTTCACCAGTAAAGGATCAGGATGTATGGATCACAGTCGTGATCTTGGCATACTTGACAAATAAGTGTGCAGATGAGAAGGAAGAGTGGGAAATGATTGAAATAAAAGCTCTCCAATGGTTGAAAGGTCAAAACTTAGAAGGTCACTCCATTGATGATCTTTTGAAGAAGGCTAAATTGATTTTGAAGTAATTCACTTGAATCAAGCTTTTGTGTGCTGAATGTTGACTAGCTTTAACTATATATATGCTTTAGATTTGACTTCTTACTTCGGGTAGATATTTTGGTTTTCAACTGATTTTTCTTACTAGGAATTCTTTTTTCCATTTAAGAATTTCTGTTTAAAATCTTGAAGTTTTTTTTTCTCAGAAAGTAGGTGATTTTCAATGATGGCTAACATTGAATTTTGTAAACATTATTACATTTTATTATTTTTTTGTTTTAATGGATTATTTATTTATTCTATTAAATTACAGTAATTTTGGAATAATAGTATGCAAAACTTCTCTAGTATTATTTTAATCATTTGTTTTTTACACACTTCTATTTAACTTGACTTCTCTGTCTGTTTGTCTGTTGTCAAATTTTGCAATAGATTCTAAAATAACATTGTATCATTATTGGTAATGAATACGAGGTTACTTGAGAGGAAATACTTGATAGAAATTACTTGATATATATATATATATATATATATATATATATATATATATATATATATATATATATATATATATATATATATATATATATATATATATCACAATCGATTATATAAAAGTGCTTTTTTTTTAAAAACTTAGTTTTTTGATTCACTTGTTTGTTATTCCATTTGATAGGCATGTTATATTTTGAGTATAAATTGGTTTTCACATTTTCATGCAGGTATGTGACCAAATTGTTTTGTTAATAAAGAAAAATGGTGACTTATCTTTGTGAGCATTGTTAATATTTGGCTTGTTAGGTTTTATTGTGGTTAAACTCAATGATTCTGGAATTCTTCAAGAGTGTCTCAGTCTTTAACAGGATCTATTATGTCTGTGTTTTTTTAGCTAAGTTTGTATAAAAATTATTCAACTGAAGTTAATTATAAACAAATTTTTTCTCCTTTTAAGTAAAATTGGTGATTATTGCAGAATAACAAATTTAGTGCTGTTTCTCAATAAAATATTAAGTTGCAATGTTATGGTTTCTTTCTTTTGTAATAACAAGATTTGAACTGTAGACTATATGTTTGTTTGATTTTTCAATTAGAAATATATCAATGTTTTTTACATCTGCTTCTGGACGTTGATAATTATATATTCAACTAGCGGAGATACCCGGCGTTGCCCGGGTTTTTTAGAGGTTTTTCTAATGTTTGTCTCTTTCTCTCCCGTTTCCTTTCCCACCTGCTTTCCCACTCCCGTTCGCTTTCCCGTTTTCGGTCGTTTTCCCGCTCCCGGTCGCTTTCCCGCTCCCGGTCGCTTTCCCGCTCACGTTTGCTCTCCCATTCCCGCTCACGCTTGCTTTTCCGTTCCCGCTCGCTGTCCGTTCCGGGTCGCTTTCCCGTTTCTATAATAGACAAACTAACCCACAAACATTCATATATATATATATATAGTCTTAGCAAATCTATTTTACGTTTTATAGGCTAACAGAAGTTATGAAAGAATGGAAAAGAAAAAATGAGCGTGAACGGGAGAGCAACCGTGACCGGGAATGGGAGAGCAAGCATGACCGGGAACGGGAGAGCAAGCGTGAGCGGGAACGGGAAAGCGACCGGGAACGGGAAAGCGACCGGGAACGGGAAAGCGACCGGGAACGGGAAAGCGACCGGGAACGGAAAAGCCACCGGGAACGGGAAAGCGACCGGGAACGGGAAAGCGACCGGGAACGCGGAAAGCGACTGGAATCGAGAGAGCAAGCTTGGAAGGAAACGCGAGCAAGAGAGAAAATCGATAACAAAACTTCTGAGCGGGAAAGCGACCGGGAACGCGACGAAAACGGGAAAGTGGAGAAGGAAACGGGAGCGAGAGGGACAAACATTAGAAAAACCTCTAAAAACCCCGGGCAACGCCGGGTAACCCCGCTAGTATATATATATATATATATATATATATATATATATATATATATATATATATATATATATATATATATATATATATATATTATAAGGAAACATAGCGTTGATATGTTTTTACGAGCCACATATATCAGAAACTTGGATGGCGTACAATCCACCACGAAATAACGCGAATATACATGTCTCAACTTCAGACTCGAACCCACGACTGTCGGATCGGCAACACCGCCTCGCATCATGCCAACTACCTTACCATCTGCGCCACTTCCACCGTCAAAAAACAGTGGTTGTTAAGCGCTTTTGTTGGGGTATGTTGAACACAACACTCGACTGTGAATGGGTACGAATCAATGCTCGATAGTATTATAAGTTGTACGGCGTACAATCCGTCACTAGCTAATTTAATAACTATCGAAGATATATGTTTTATGATATATATTATAAGGAAACATAGCGTTGATATGTTTTTACGAGCCACATATATCAGAAACTTGGATGGCGTACAATCCACCACGAAATAACGCGAATATACATGTCTCAACTTCAGACTCGAACCCACGACTGTCGGATCGGCAACACCGCCTCGCATCATGCCAACTACCTTACCATCTGCGCCACTTCCACCGTCAAAAAACAGTGGTTGTTAAGCGCTTTTGTTGGGGTATGTTGAACACAACACTCGACTGTGAATGGGTACGAATCAATGCTCGATAGTATTATAAGTTGTACGGCGTACAATCCGTCACTAGCTAATTTAATAACTATCGAAGATATATGTTTTATGATATATATTATAAGGAAACATAGCGTTGATATGTTTTTACGAGCCACATATATCAGAAACTTGGATGGCGTACAATCCACCACGAAATAACGCGAATATACATGTCTCAACTTCAGACTCGAACCCACGACTGTCGGATCGGCAACACCGCCTCGCATCATGCCAACTACCTTACCATCTGCGCCACTTCCACCGTCAAAAAACAGTGGTTGTTAAGCGCTTTTGTTGGGGTATGTTGAACACAACACTCGACTGTGAATGGGTACGAATCAATGCTCGATAGTATTATAAGTTGTACGGCGTACAATCCGTCACTAGCTAATTTAATAACTATCGAAGATATATGTTTTATGATATATATTATAAGGAAACATAGCGTTGATATGTTTTTACGAGCCACATATATCAGAAACTTGGATGGCGTACAATCCACCACGAAATAACGCGAATATACATGTCTCAACTTCAGACTCGAACCCACGACTGTCGGATCGGCAACACCGCCTCGCATCATGCCAACTACCTTACCATCTGCGCCACTTCCACCGTCAAAAAACAGTGGTTGTTAAGCGCTTTTGTTGGGGTATGTTGAACACAACACTCGACTGTGAATGGGTACGAATCAATGCTCGATAGTATTATAAGTTGTACGGCGTACAATCCGTCACTAGCTAATTTAATAACTATCGAAGATATATGTTTTATGATATATATTATAAGGAAACATAGCGTTGATATGTTTTTACGAGCCACATATATCAGAAACTTGGATGGCGTACAATCCACCACGAAATAACGCGAATATACATGTCTCAACTTCAGACTCGAACCCACGACTGTCGGATCGGCAACACCGCCTCGCATCATGCCAACTACCTTACCATCTGCGCCACTTCCACCGTCAAAAAACAGTGGTTGTTAAGCGCTTTTGTTGGGGTATGTTGAACACAACACTCGACTGTGAATGGGTACGAATCAATGCTCGATAGTATTATAAGTTGTACGGCGTACAATCCGTCACTAGCTAATTTAATAACTATCGAAGATATATGTTTTATGATATATATTATAAGGAAACATAGCGTTGATATGTTTTTACGAGCCACATATATCAGAAACTTGGATGGCGTACAATCCACCACGAAATAACGCGAATATACATGTCTCAACTTCAGACTCGAACCCACGACTGTCGGATCGGCAACACCGCCTCGCATCATGCCAACTACCTTACCATCTGCGCCACTTCCACCGTCAAAAAACAGTGGTTGTTAAGCGCTTTTGTTGGGGTATGTTGAACACAACACTCGACTGTGAATGGGTACGAATCAATGCTCGATAGTATTATAAGTTGTACGGCGTACAATCCGTCACTAGCTAATTTAATAACTATCGAAGATATATGTTTTATGATATATATTATAAGGAAACATAGCGTTGATATGTTTTTACGAGCCACATATATCAGAAACTTGGATGGCGTACAATCCACCACGAAATAACGCGAATATACATGTCTCAACTTCAGACTCGAACCCACGACTGTCGGATCGGCAACACCGCCTCGCATCATGCCAACTACCTTACCATCTGCGCCACTTCCACCGTCAAAAAACAGTGGTTGTTAAGCGCTTTTGTTGGGGTATGTTGAACACAACACTCGACTGTGAATGGGTACGAATCAATGCTCGATAGTATTATAAGTTGTACGGCGTACAATCCGTCACTAGCTAATTTAATAACTATCGAAGATATATGTTTTATGATATATATTATAAGGAAACATAGCGTTGATATGTTTTTACGAGCCACATATATCAGAAACTTGGATGGCGTACAATCCACCACGAAATAACGCGAATATACATGTCTCAACTTCAGACTCGAACCCACGACTGTCGGATCGGCAACACCGCCTCGCATCATGCCAACTACCTTACCATCTGCGCCACTTCCACCGTCAAAAAACAGTGGTTGTTAAGCGCTTTTGTTGGGGTATGTTGAACACAACACTCGACTGTGAATGGGTACGAATCAATGCTCGATAGTATTATAAGTTGTACGGCGTACAATCCGTCACTAGCTAATTTAATAACTATCGAAGATATATGTTTTATGATATATATTATAAGGAAACATAGCGTTGATATGTTTTTACGAGCCACATATATCAGAAACTTGGATGGCGTACAATCCACCACGAAATAACGCGAATATACATGTCTCAACTTCAGACTCGAACCCACGACTGTCGGATCGGCAACACCGCCTCGCATCATGCCAACTACCTTACCATCTGCGCCACTTCCACCGTCAAAAAACAGTGGTTGTTAAGCGCTTTTGTTGGGGTATGTTGAACACAACACTCGACTGTGAATGGGTACGAATCAATGCTCGATAGTATTATAAGTTGTACGGCGTACAATCCGTCACTAGCTAATTTAATAACTATCGAAGATATATGTTTTATGATATATATTATAAGGAAACATAGCGTTGATATGTTTTTACGAGCCACATATATCAGAAACTTGGATGGCGTACAATCCACCACGAAATAACGCGAATATACATGTCTCAACTTCAGACTCGAACCCACGACTGTCGGATCGGCAACACCGCCTCGCATCATGCCAACTACCTTACCATCTGCGCCACTTCCACCGTCAAAAAACAGTGGTTGTTAAGCGCTTTTGTTGGGGTATGTTGAACACAACACTCGACTGTGAATGGGTACGAATCAATGCTCGATAGTATTATAAGTTGTACGGCGTACAATCCGTCACTAGCTAATTTAATAACTATCGAAGATATATGTTTTATGATATATATTATAAGGAAACATAGCGTTGATATGTTTTTACGAGCCACATATATCAGAAACTTGGATGGCGTACAATCCACCACGAAATAACGCGAATATACATGTCTCAACTTCAGACTCGAACCCACGACTGTCGGATCGGCAACACCGCCTCGCATCATGCCAACTACCTTACCATCTGCGCCACTTCCACCGTCAAAAAACAGTGGTTGTTAAGCGCTTTTGTTGGGGTATGTTGAACACAACACTCGACTGTGAATGGGTACGAATCAATGCTCGATAGTATTATAAGTTGTACATGTTGAGTCTGAAGTTGAGACATGTATATTCGCGTTATTTCGTGGTGGATTGTACGCCATCCAAGTTTCTGATATATGTGGCTCGTAAAAACATATCAACGCTATGTTTCCTTATAATATATATCATAAAACATATATCTTCGATAGTTATTAAATTAGCTAGTGACGGATTGTACGCCGTACAACTTATAATACTATCGAGCATTGATTCGTACCCATTCACAGTCGAGTGTTGTGTTCAACATACCCCAACAAAAGCGCTTAACAACCACTGTTTTTTGACGGTGGAAGTGGCGCAGATGGTAAGGTAGTTGGCATGATGCGAGGCGGTGTTGCCGATCCGACAGTCGTGGGTTCGAGTCTGAAGTTGAGACATGTATATTCGCGTTATTTCGTGGTGGATTGTACGCCATCCAAGTTTCTGATATATGTGGCTCGTAAAAACATATCAACGCTATGTTTCCTTATAATATATATCATAAAACATATATCTTCGATAGTTATTAAATTAGCTAGTGACGGATTGTACGCCGTACAACTTATAATACTATCGAGCATTGATTCGTACCCATTCACAGTCGAGTGTTGCGTTCAACATACCCCAACAAAAGCGCTTAACAACCACTGTTTTTTGACGGTGGAAGTGGCGCAGATGGTAAGGTAGTTGGCATGATGCGAGGCGGTGTTGCCGATCCGACAGTCGTGGGTTCGAGTCTGAAGTTGAGACATATATATATATATATATATATATATATATATATATATATATATATATATATATATATATATATATATATATATATATATATATATATATATATATATATATATATATATATATATGTATACATAAACACAGACACAGACACACATACATGCACATACACATACATACATACACACATACATACGCACATACATATATATATAGTTCCCGCTCGCTCCGCTCATTTTGTGACGGATTTCAAATTTTTTTTTATTTGACTTTCCTCTTGACTCTCAAGGTTGTGTGAAAATTTCATTACGATCGGATGAATGGTGTAGCAATGCATAAAGGACATTAACATAAATACAAACATTCATTTTTATATATATAGATTTTGAGTAATAATTGCTGTTTTTGTATTTTATGTTTCTTCAATGTTTAAGTTCTCTCTTAGGCACGTCATTTGGCAGGTTTGGGTCTTGCGAAAACGGAAAGGCGACCGGGAACGGGAGAGGGAACGGGAGAGCAAACGGGAACGGGAGGGCAAGCGGGGAAGAAAAATGGAGAGAGAGAAAAACGATAGAAAAACCCCAGGATTGGACTATACACGTATACTTATTATTATAAACTACCTATTATGTATTCGTGACTATAATAGAGATCCGTCGAGTCGACGACTCATTCTATCATCATCATCATCATCATCACTGAAGGGTTATAAAATGCTCATTACTGATGTTAACCTGGGATCCTGTGGTGCGATGACGTGCGCTGCTGGACGCAATTAAACCCACGCGGTCACCATACGGCTGATCCCATGGTTATTGACCCCAAGACAACAGACCTCGTGGATAACTGATTTCATAAAAAACTGATAGGAAAACAGCTGATCCAATAATTGGCAAATACATTTTAAAGTATTCCGAGCTTTGCACTTTACCCTTCTGCTTTTCTATATTCTGCATTTTACCAAGTTCTATTATTGCATCGGGTAAATACATATATATATATATACAAAAATATCATTGAATTATTATTATTATTGCTTGTTATTATATGGGTAAACGACAAACGTAAACATGCCAAAAAGCAGAGGTTTGCTCGAGAGTGATAATACTTGCCAACAAAATTTTCTGGATGAAGTGCTGAGACAGAAGATGATGGTATTTTTTTTATATTTTTAATCAGTCAATATAATTATAATTAATGCTATTTGTGACAAGAGTGCTCGCCCCATTAACTCACTCTTTATCAGTCTATATCTAAGGGGTAGCCAGTGCAGCAGAATTTAAGACTGTATTAAGTAAATGGAGAAAGGGTAGTATCAAGACGACTATGACTCATCAAACTCCATTGATTCCTCTAGTCTAAAACATTGTCCTCAGTTTGAAACGTGCTCTTGTTCCTTCATATCTTTTTCAAATAACTTGGCATAATTTTTTCGATTGTTGTGCTCTTGTTTCTTCATATCTTTTTCAAATAACTTGGCATAATTTTTTCAATTGTTGTGCTGCCATGCTCAATTTTCTTCAAACATAGTTTGTATTCACAACAATAATTTTTTCACTTTCGAAATCGAGTTAACAAAATTTGCCCAATTACCATTAACTTTCCAAATAAAATTCATTAAAAAATTATTCCATCATTTCAGTAGAGGTACGTTGAAGGCGTTCAATGACTAAAAGGCTGGTGATGAGCAAAAAAACAGCAAACATGAGTTGCTAAACCACAGAGAAAACAATGGTTTTACATTGATTCTAAATAAAAGTTAAAAAAGATTCAAAAATTATTTTTAAATTAGAAAACAGTAACTGAAAAATCGTTACTAAAAAAAGTAACTGCTTTACGTTACTTAGTTACATTTTCAAAAAGTAACATGTTAAGTTACTAGTTAACGAAAATTGTAACAAAATTACAGTAACGGGTTACCTCCCAACACTCATATGGATGACCCCTTTACTAAGCATTGAAATAAAAAGAATGTACAGCTAAAAATGAAGTCCAGCATCTTGATTGTTTTTAATATAGCTAGTGAACACTTGCATGGTTCTTAACTTCACAGCTTTCTTATTGATAAACAAACTTCGAGCAAACAAATTGAAGAAACAGTGGTAAAATTGACGTAAACTGTATTATAACATGTATAAAATCTATTTTTTTTGGAAATATGAAATCTGCACAGCATATTGGTTAGCTGTATCAGCTCTTCAGTCGACTCAACTGCATCTTATACCACTGATGCCAATGAGAATAAATTAACATAATTTATCTGGTTAATGAGCAACAAAAATAAATTTAATTTAATTTAAGATGAGACCGACCAAAGAGTTGAGAGACCGGAACACATAACTCCTGAAGATAGACAGGAGCCATGCCATGGAGGCACTTATAAACCATAGAGCAAAGTTTGAAACGGATACTCTGCGGAAAGGGAACCAATGAAGTCGCGTCCGCATCAGACCCGAAACGCTGGCCCAGCCAGGCAATTGCAGCACGAGACAAGCAGCTGCCCGAAGAACAGATTGAAGCCTGTTGATCTGGAACAGCAGTAGACCGACCAGGACCCCGTTGCAATAGTCAACCCGGCTGTGCACCAGTGCTCTTACAAGGGAGTGAGCAGTAAGTAAGTAAGTAAATCTTTATTAACCAGCCTGACAATGACGCACAGCGGTTTACATTTAAATAATAATAAAAAAAATAAGAATTAAATAAAAATGAATACAATCGACAATCTAAAGTTAAAGACTTAAAATAAAAATCTAAAAACTTGTTTTTATCAGAGATTTAATATAGAGTTCGGCATTGTTTAAGTTATTTTGAGTGCAGCGATCTATAGATAAAAGTTTTTCTAAGTAAGGAATCGGCATGCGGAATTACTCTGTCGTGAGCTCGAGGACGAAGGTGATATCCCGATTTCTTGACGTCTGGGAGAAGATGGTGAAGGACGTGAAGGCGGTTAGACAGAACCTGGTTGAACAGAGTTGAATCCGCCACGGCGCATCGGTGCACAAAATCAGAGTCTGTAGTGAGGCTCCTGCGGATGACACGTAGCTGACGAAGATGGTAGAAACAGGAACGGGTGAGATGGGAAATGTGTGTCTCCATGGACAGATCAAGGTCAACCAGCACCCCAAGATCCCGAACAGAGCAGAAGGCCTGACCGAAACCCCAGCAATGTCCACATCCCCCATCAGACAATGCCTCAGCCGCCGAGATGAACCCAGCCATATCAGCTCAGTCTTTGATGGATTGAGTTTCAAGCGATTACTGGCCATCCATGAGCTGATTTCGCCAATACAGGCAGACATTCTTGGCACAAGATCAGAGCATAACATCTGAGGAGAGTCACTGTAAATTTGCAGATCGTCAGCATAGGAGTGAGCCGAGAACCCATGTCTGGTGGCGACACCGATGACATTAGCAGTGTAAAGAAGAAACAGCACCGGACCAAGGACGGACCCCTGCGGTACACCGTAGAGGAGAGAAGCGACTCAGATGCAGTGGGACCGGTCCGTGAGGTAGGAGCCGAACCCCCAAAGACCAAACGAGTTATGAAGCCTATCACACAAGATCTGATGATCGACGGTGTCAAATGCAGCACTAAGGTCCAGAAGACCCAGAAGTGTGATCCGTCCCAGATAGGCTGCTAAGTAGACATCCGAGAGCACCCTCAAGACAGAAATCTCAGTAGAATGCTTTCTATAGACTGACTGGCATTGGGGCAGGAGGTTATTTTCATTGAGATATATGTTCATCTGGTCGCCGACGCATCGCTCCAACAGCTTAGACAAATTGGAGATCGGACGATAGTTGGCAGGGTTGTGCGGATCCAAGTTTGGTTTCTTGAGGACTGGCGTGATGATGGCATTTTTCTGAGTTGAGGGAAAAAAACCTTGTCTTAGAGAAGAGTTGGCCAGAAATGCCACGAATGGTGCCAGTTCATTGGAATATTGTTTTATTATCCATGTTGGCACTGGGTCCAAGGAACAGTTCTTGTTAGGTGAAGCCTGATGAGACGGATGATCCACAGGCCTGAATTCCAGCAGCGAGCTGGAACAGCCTCCAGCGCAATAGAGCGGAAAAGAAGCAGACGAAGTAGACTGGCAAACACTCTCGGTCTTCTCTAAAAACGCCTTCCAGAAATCACTCGCCGCAAGATTATTGGGTGGGGCTGAATATATATTCAATTTTTTTTATTTTGATATGGGGGCATCAATAAGTCATCATTTTTAAATGAGAATTCATAATTTTTTATAAAGCAATAAATAAATCAAGTTTTATAATTATAAAAAACAAAGGAGAGGAAGCTAAAAGTCTTCAGCCAGTGACAAAAAATGATGAGTGACGAAAAAGTGGTAAGAGACTTTTATAGAAAAAACCCTGAGATGGAAGTGTTTCAAAAATGTGGCACCAGGTACTTAGATATGTGATGTTAAAAGTGTAATAAGAAAAGGTGGCTAAATTTTTTATAAATTACATTTAAATCAACCACTATTTCTCTATTGAATTAAATTACTTTCAAAACTTTGTTAATATTATTTTGAAATTATAGTCATTCTAAATTCACAAAATTTAGTCAAAGCCATGACATTTTTCATTGAAACGATGCCCCTGTTTAAACGAGGATGCCCTGTGATTAAATTCTAGTTCTGAAATATGTTGGACCCTCTGCCCTCCTTCAATGTTTCTGATTGTATATTAAACAAAATCAACATTGAACTCTTCATATTTTAATCTCTATGTCAAATTTCTGAATTTATATATTTCAAATTTACAGTATCTGCTAAAGCAACCAGATGTTCTTTTATGGTTGAAAGAAGAACAAAAAAAGAAACAAACACTTCACGCAGCGATGGAACGTCTAAAAGAAAACGTTTCATAAAAAGAAATAACATTGTTAAAAATTTGGTAAAAAAGTTAACTTATGTTGAAAACAATTGTCAAATAAAAATTCCCTAAAACGAAACATGTTTCATGTCAGCCATTAGATATCTACATAACAGGAAAGACTTGCTTCCAAATCATTTCATCAAAGCTAATCTGGAAGGCACGGACAAAAACTGATTAAAAACTATTTGCAGCTAAATTGAAATTAACTATAATCGTAAGCTCGTCATGTGAAGCCCTTCAGTTCTTCTTGAGCAACTCTGAAGTCATAAGTTTCTTCTTTAAGCTTTGAAATGACCCATTCGATGGCTAACCTCCCCTGTAAATGTCAAGATATATATCAATGATTACGGCACACCAAAATGAAAAATACTTTGTATAGCTGTTTTTAATGTGGAGGCAACGCTTGTTTACAAGTAAACAGATCATGTTGAATTGGGGCTTGAAAGTTGTGATTTGTTGGAGATGTGGGACACATAAGTAGTTTTTTGGACAAGTGGAGGAGAATCCAAAAAGGGTTTAGACAAATCAATTTTTTTAATCATCGATTACCCATGGTAGGATCTTTTACAGCCCGGTCATCAGCCTTTTCATTTTTTTCGGGCAGATGCTAGCCTTGCCCCGCCACCGCATAAACTTCCTCAATGCCTATGTTCGCATACAAATGAAACGAAACCATACTCGATGTACTTCTCTTAAAATCTCGTCATAATTATTTTTGCTTTTAGCTGATTTTGAAAAAAAAAACTATTCATGAATAAAAACATGGAGATTCATAACTATGAAACATGAAAACTAAGCTTGTAACTATTTTTTGTTACCTTGCTGCAAAAAAAACCTTTAGATCCTGGAAATATATACAAGGTACAGGTTATATGCCCAACCAATTTTAAAATCACATACTGAATACAGATACTTGACAAATTCCAACAATCTGAATTGCCGAATAAAACAAGTAAAGGAAAAAACGAGTTTTTCAACACACTTTTATTTCAAATATACTCAATTTAGAAATATGAAAGATATTCAAATTAAATTTTTCGTTTTTTTTGTAAATACCACTAAATTTATTATAAAAAATTATGTCGATATCAATTAAATCATTTTCATCCAATATAAAGCTATGCTGAAAATTTCAGCTTCCTAGCTATTCAAAAAGCTGGTTAAATTTTACTTGCAAGATTTGCAT
The DNA here is from genome assembly GCA_963978895.1 of Erpobdella octoculata. Lineage (NCBI taxonomy): Eukaryota > Metazoa > Annelida > Clitellata > Hirudinida > Erpobdellidae > Erpobdella > Erpobdella octoculata. The sequence goes on from OZ022247.1 coordinate 11,796,972, forward strand.
ACCAAACACAAACAAATAGAGAATATAAGTTGAATAAAAGTGTGTAAAAACTCTAAAATTATTCAGTCAACTTTTCTTTTACAAATTGTTTTGACATGATGCTTCTACAGCATGTCTTGTACCAGAAATTCTATTTTTAACATTTTTATCACAGCATTTTTGTCGTAGACTTTTTGCGTGACATTTAGTCAAGCCACCCCCAATCTCCTACATGAACACAATTTAGAATTCACTACAATGTAAACCGCATCTTTGCAAGCTTAGTTTTCACGTTTAGTAGTCCCAATCTCCTCGTTCTTTAACCCCTTTAAAGTTCATTATTTGTCAGCATTAGTAATCACAAACCTGACTGGCTTTAGATGACATGGTTTTTTTAATAATATCTTCCATGTAATTGGTCATTGGAACTCCTTTTACTATCACATGGCACTCAGACTTCAGCACAGTGCTTGAAATAATAATAATTAGACTATTAAATTACCAGGACATTAATAATTTAAATATGAGCTAACCTGTTGGGGTCGGAGCTACTCGGAACGTAAGTAACTTTTTCATCTATCGTAACAAGGTTGCAGAGAGTTAGCTATAAAAAATTTAAAATGTATTACTGAAATGCTTTCTGAATTTATTTATATTAAGCAAGGAGTAGAGTAGACTTCCTATTTATAAGGACCAGACTATTTGGAAAGTTTCAAATTAAAAAAAAATGAAAATTTATGACAAATGTCTGTGAACCAGCTATGCTTGGAATGTAATTTTGTCAAGCATTTCTAAGGCTGAGGTTCAGCTTGTTTCTGCACACTGGCTGGGTTGCATTCATTTTTTGTTTACATCAAAAAACAAATACTCAACTGTGATGCTTTTGCTGACATTAAAGCTATAAAATCAAAAGCCTGCCTAAGTCAAATCACTTACATTTCGAGATTTCAATGTCATTTGCTTTTTGAGTACGTCAACTTCCGCATGCTCACTGACATAGCATGCACCACTAAAGCCAGTCAACTAAACAAGTAATCATAAAAAATAATTATTTAAAAGCATTAGAAAAACATTTTATAATAATATTTTCATGATCTAATTATGATAAACTTACTCTTGTAACCCAATCTGGCAGTCCCCATTCAGTGGTAAGCACCCTATGTACTTTCAAAGTTCCTGGCTGTTCAATTTTTCTGTCTAATGTGTCAATCCCAACAACACTCGGATTCATAGGATTGGGATACTTATTCCATGCAGCTTGTACAATTGTCTCCCATGGGTGACTAGAAGATAAATTTTAATTTGAAAATAGCTCATCCGAGCTTCACACATTGAAACAAAGCTTTGATATTTTTAAGAGCTACAAACAATTTACATTATTTTATAGAATCTAGAAAAATCAAAGCCACTGTCAATAGCACCAAAACCTCCCCATACATGCAAGCAGTTTTACTACCAATCAATAATATTATGAAAAAAAAGATTTTTAAAAACAAACTTTTATTTAAATGCTCTAAAAAGGATAAAACAATTTGTACAAATAAAAGCGGAGGGTGCTTTCCTTTTCACAAATACGATCGTAACAATTGCATCTCACGCTTTTATGTTTACAATTTATTTTATCCTTTTTAGTACATTTAAATAAGAGCGTGTTTAAAAAAAATTTAATAATATTATTTGCAACTTTTTAGCCTTTGATTTTTGCAATCGATTTTGAAGGACCGAAACTTTTAATAAAAAGAAATTATAAAAAAATACAGATTTCTCAAACATTTTCCAGATATTATTTGAATATCAATTAAGCAAATTTTCAAAAGTTTTATATTTTTAAAAGTACATTTTATTTAACTTTTCTATATGATTTTCGTATGTAAATGACATTGGATAATATCACCCATATTAAAGATTTTATTCTTAATTATATTTTCTTATTAAACAATTTTGTGACTCAAATTTAGTAAAATATTGAATTATCACTGATAATACATTTCTATTCCAAGTTTCAGCTCAATTAGATAAAGGCTTGTGATTTAAAATTCAATTTGAAAATACAAACAATTGAACATACAGCAAACAGATATAGTTAAATAAAAGCATATAAAAAATGATGATTATTTGTCCGTCTTCGGCAGATGCAGTGTAAGACTCAACCATAATAGGTTCCACAACAGCGTCCCATAGTTACCGTGCTCCCAGATAGATACAATACAAAGTGAAACATTGTGTTAAAATGTTTCAAGAACCTACTACAGTATAATTCCGCTCAAACGTACTCGAGTGATCTGTAGAAATGGTTACGTTATATCCAAAGTTCATTGTGTCCAGAGTATAGAAGAAAACGAACTTTAATCTGACTCCTGTCATCAGCATTTCTGATTTCAAAACTAAAGTTTTCTGCTTCACAACTTGCATTGAAAACACCTCTTTAATCACTTTGTATATGGAGTTCAGTTTCAGCTTAGAAACGTGAGGTGCATATAACCTGATTAGTTTTGTTATATTTAGCTACTTGTTATTATGAAATTTTAGCATACAAAATAGTCCACTTTTAAAGTTATCACTGTCTCTGTTTTTGATACTTCTAATCAATATTTACGAATTAATTTCTTCTTAGAAGTAACAATCATAAACATGTTTATCGAAAACATTAATATATTTCCAATGCTTGTAATGATCAAAGTGATTCTGTAACTGTATACTGTATATCTTCAGGTGTAGCTTCTTGGATTTCCATCAAAAATAGCTTGTGTTGTACAAATAGCTTGTGAACAATATCTCCAACTTAAGATATTAAACTAATGAATTTTAATGGCTTTTTTCAGTGCTGCAGTACGATATTAAAATATTAATCAATCAAAACTTCAAAACTATTCAAAACCTATAGTATATATAGTATATATTGTGATGCCTTTGTAAATTATATTGTACATTGAAAAATTTGACTAATTCTATCATTAAGCTCTCTTTCCTGATATTTACTATTATTAAAAATGTAAGTTTTAAGTCTCCGTGTAACTACCTGATGGCCTATTTTAGTAGTACACAACTCCCACACACAAACGCATTTCACGAACGTCATGTACCATCATTCACATAAGTTCTAAAAGTAATTCTAACTACAACATCAAAATGACTCAAATAAAAAGCTTGCAAACCTGAAAATATGTTCCGATGTCCATATTTTCATCTTGAAATAACCCACTCGAAATGTTGCAAGAACAGTCAATGTCGAGAAAGAGAACGAACAAAGATTATCATATTTACCATAGACTATACATATCTACAGACTTACCTCTACAATTAATATTTTCTGCTTCAGCCATCCATGGATATCAAATTTTATTAGATAAAAAAAGTTTACGATATATATATATATATATATATATATATATATATATATATATATATATATATATATATATATATATATTCATATGTATATATAACTCTCGTGTCATAGTGTTTGAAATTGAACTCCTCCGAAACGGCTGAACCGATTTTTATTAATTTTTTTTGTACATTTGGTATGTCTGAGGATAGGTTTTAGGCTATTTAGAATATTTTTTAAATTATTTTAGAAAGTTATTTTGGAAAAACAATGAGGTGCAATTATGTTCTTTTTATAGGAAAATGCAACAGATAGAGAAATATATATATATATATATATATATATATATATATATATATATATATATATATATATATATATATATATATATATATATATATATATATATTAATGTAAAATCACTGGTTTGATGATCAACTTCCTATTGATAAACCTTGATAAAGTTGACACCGATGAAAGAGCCGAGTTGGAATGTGAAAAGAAAACGTTCGATTGTAGCTTGGAAGAAAACAAAGATGACGGCGATGAACTTCTCCAAAACAACAATAGCAATGCAGCAAGCAAAAACTCTGAAAAAGATGAGCCAAGAACAGAGAACGGTACCGAGGGTTCTAAATCAGATGAATCCACAGAGGATTCTAGATCAGATAGACTAAGAGTCATTGAAAAATCAAATAACAGTTTGATGAAGGGATTTATTGGATTCATGGACGTGTTTTCGAAAAACCTTTTAAAGAGTTTCTTGAGAAAGATCTAAAAGATGTGAAGGGAGAAGAAAAAGCAGACAGTTCCGATAAACCGTGCAAAGATGTTCAGGACGAGGCATGCAAAAAAGGCTGTGATGAACCGTGCAGATATGGCGACGATGAGCCAAAGAAAGACTCTGTTTATGAGCCAAAGAAAGACTCTGTTTATGAGCCAAAGAAGGACTGGAATAAACTGTATCAAACGGTCAAGGGACTTGACCATGTTGTTTTCGAATTGCGGTCAAAGCCACGGCCCACGAGTAAAGATCAAGGTATTTTGGTGTTCGTGGCCGAGTCGCATTTCTCAAAAGCGACTATGCTGTTCGGGACCATATATCTATATATATAAAAGGCAACGTATGTTCATTAATAACGCCAAAACCAATGAAGGGATTTGCACGAAATTTTACATAATAAACATTTACCACCTAACAAATAATCTCATTTATTAAAAAAAATTGTTTTGAATGTTTTTAGAAAATTAATTTTTAGAAATATTTTATCTATGCAATTTTAGAAAATTAATTTTTAGAAATATTTTATCTATGCAATTATATCGCGACTTAACGAGCTTAGGGTTGCTTTCGACTTCTGTTCCGTCGTTGTTGGTTGTCGCGATTTCTCAAAATCAAAAGTGAGTATTATTTTACTTATATCAATTATATCAATATATCAAAAGTAATATATAATATACTATATACTATACTATTATTTTTTTAATTACTGTATATCGTTCAAATGTTTTTGAATGTTTTAGAAAATTAATTTTTTTAAATATTTTCGCTATTGTATCAGAGCTATGTTTTGTTTACATTCGCTGTTTATCGTCTCGGTTTCTCGAAATCAAAGTAATTTAAAAACTTAGGCTACTATTCTTATATTATTTACTTAGGCTACTATTTTTATATTATTTAATTGTTAATTATTGTTGTGTATATATTAAATTGTAAATTGTTTCGGTCGTTGTGTGTCAGGCTATCATTATCGCTCTACCAGTCTAACCACTCTAACCAATCTAACCACTCTAACCTCTAACAGATATTATTTTGTGCTACTTTTAGTCTAACAGATATTATTTTGTGCTTACAGACAAGAAAATTGAAAAATTTATTGTGAGTGAGTATATCAATATAACTATTAATGTATTTTAAGTATAATAGTATAACTATTAATGCACCTTATGGAAAAACAAAAAACATTGTGTATCAGAAAGCTTTGCAATAAAATGACTGTATGTGTTTGTTGTATTTTTTTTAATTAAAAATCAAAAGTATCTGCATAAATGTTTCAATAGATGCAAAGATGCCCGGGCAAACGAGCGGTTAAGGAAACGGGAGCCAGAGAGAAAAACGATAAAAAAACCTTTAAATTCCCCGGGCAACGCCGGGTAACCCAGCTAGTAGCATAATATTTCTCGAATTATAATTCCGGCTTAGTAATTCTTTCGCGCTGACTCAATTTAATTATATCTCGCGTTTCTGAAATTTCTTGTTTCCGACAACTTTTTTGATTCTATTAGATAACTTTTGTCAACTTGTTTAACTACAGAGTCTATTCTCTAAAACTCTAAATCTAGATAGCACGAACCGACTAACTCTACTTGACTAACTTTTTTTTTTTATAATAGTTTATAGTCCTTTACACCAAGTGTTTTAAGACTGAAATAGCTGTATGTAGAAAGCATTTAAGTACTTCCTGTCGTTGATCAGAATTTGATCCTTTTTACTTTTCCCTCCTCCTTTCTCCAGGCTTGGGACTGGCTCGCAGGCGGAGTTATATATACACTTTTTTTATTATAGTTTATAGTCTTTTACACCATGTGTTTTAAGACGCGATACACACACACATACACACACACACACACACACACACACACACACACACACACACACACACACACACACACACACACACACACACACACACACACACACACACATATATATATATATATATATATATATATATATATATATATATATATATATATATATATATATATATATATATATACATAGATATACGCCGACCTATTAGAACAAAGGTATATACATAAAGACCACCAATCAAGATACATATACAAGCGACGAACATACATAATACACTAATTAACATAATAAGAGATAATAAAATAAGCTATTTACACGTAAGATAGGCCATTTGCGTACAGAGAAAGCCACACACACACACACACACACACACACACACACACACACACACACAAACACACAAACAGAGATTGTAACCTAAATAAAAGTTTGTAAAAAGGAAGGTGTCATTTTCAACTTTTCTGCTGAAGCTGCCGGTAAAAGTCTACATGTTTTTTGAAAATTTGAATTATATTTTGTATTGAATTGGTTTGAAAAAGGCCCGAAATTCCTAAATATCTGCCAATTATCAGAACTATTGATGGTCGAGAGGTGAATTTAATAAAGATAAAATCTCAGGATACAGAGACAAAAACTTTAAGCTAAAAAGTACAATTTTTTTATTTTGTTGAAAACTTTTAGGGGGGGGGGGCCCGGGTTCCTCCGGGTTCTCCCTAGGTCCGCTACTGGGGTGGTCTTTTACTAATAAATTACTATTGTTTGATTGTCTCCTCTAACAATGAAAGTTCGGCTGGGTAGGAAATATAAACCTTTCCATCAAAAGCATTTATGATGATGAAATTTGGCAAGGAGGTAGTTCTCATACAGGGAAAAAAAGTTAAAAAGGTTTGAACTCCCTACTCCGATTCCCCGGCCCAGGGGAGCAGAAAAACCTTTCCAAGCCAAAAGTGCCTATGTATGACCATCAAAGATAATTTCTTAATAAAATTCAAATTTAGTTTACGTAAAAACGTTTAACCCGTTTAGGTCCAAAACTTTATTAATTAGATTTCTATTATTTTTTTTGTTATTTCTAAGTTACTTGCTTATGTTTTAACAGATTTATTTTTAATTATTTTTTATTTGAAAGAAAACTTTGAAAATTCACTATGCTCGTTTTTCGAACGGTGGTCGTATAGACTACTGAAAAGGACAAAATGTTTAAAAGTCAATTTTTTTGTTCTCAACGCAAACAATTATAATATAAATTTTAGGCTGTAAACAAAAAAGCTAAAAACACATTTCTGACTTTATCAGTAACACAGTTCAATAAAATCCAAAAACTTAACATTCAATAAATCAGTCAAGCAGTTCATGATAGTCGTTTCAGAACCGGATGAGTGTGCGGAAAGCACCAAAACAATTCCGATGAAGTCGTTTGCCGCACTTGGCCCACATGTACAGTGTTTTTCCATAATTTTCCAGCTTGTAGCGACCTACTGTTTTCGCCTTTTCCAGATCATGACCATGGCCATTTGCTGAATCTTCCCTATCGTTTTGTTTCTTCAACCGTGCATGAATTCATTTCATCGGTATAAAACAACCTAAACAGCCTATATGGGGTTTTTCAAGCAAAGCACCATTGTGGTGTTTCAAACTCGTTATATATAGACTGTTTTAAAAGTGGCTATTCAAATGACTCTTTTTGGTCCAAGTGCATTTCAATCGTTTTTGGCGTTTTGGTTGCCGCGGCATTGAACTGACAGTATTTGCGACCTACATTTCTTCACCCAAAGAACAGACACAGTCTAATCCCATCCCATCATTAGTATAATCAACTTCTACCTTCCCGGATATTACAAAGAATAACATTTCTTCCTCATTTGCTTATTCATCAGTCACGTATTATGATGCGCCGGGCGGAAGAATGACAAGTATGTCAACCTCAATGCTATCATCATCATCAAGAATTAGTTACATAGCTTCTTTCAACGTGAAAAAACGTTCTGTTTGACGCCTTTCATTTTTAAACTTTACAAACATTTCATTCGAAGAATGAAATTTGCAAAAAACACTATCACCAATTCAACCACTGCACACCTATAAGCTGAATAAACTAGTTTCGAATCGTTCGCATAAAGTACTCTATACGCCCAACGATCGTAGAACGAGCATGACTCATACATGTTCAGATTGTGGGTTAGTGTAAACACAATAAAATTTAATTAACGTTGCTGTTTACTTTTGAGTACATCTTCTTTCGATATTTCAAACTTTTGTTATGATAACTCTCATGAAATTAGCATAATAAATTTTTAAAGTAATATCGGTCGAAAACCTTGAAAATGCTCATATTCTAACCCAGATTAAACTACTTAATATGAATAAAAAAATTATTTAAAAAATATTATACAGTGTATTAAAGCTTTCTTAACATAAAAAAAACTTTTAACAGAAAAAAAATTACGACTTAATTTTATGCAACGCCAAAAATAAGTGTGTTCGTAAAACGTACGATGGTCTAAAACGGGTTAAAGGCTTCAAGCAACTTTAGCAGATCTATTTTACGTTTTATGGGCTTAAAGAAGTTAGGAAAGAGTGTAAAAGAGAAAATGAACACGAGCGAGAACGGGAATGGGAAAACGACCGGAAGCGGGAAAGCAAGTGGGGAAGGAAATGGGAGCAAGAGAGAAAAACGATGAAAAAAACCACGAGCAACGCCGGGTATATATATATATATATATATATATATATATATATATATATATATATATATATATATATATATATATATATATATATGATATATTATAATATATATCATAAAACATATATCTTCGATAGCTATTAAATTAGCTAGTGACGGATTGCAAGCCGTACAACTTATATATACTATCGAGCATTGATTCGTACCCATTCATAGTCGAGTGTTGTGTTCAACATACCCCAACAAAAGCGCTTAACAACCACTGTTTTTTTGGCGGTGGAAGTGGCGCAGATGGTAAGGTAGTTGGCATGATGCGAGGCGGTGTTGCCGATCCGACGTCGTGGGTTCGAGTCTGCGTTATTTCGTGGTGGATTATAAGCCATCCAAGTTTCTGATATATGTGGCTCGTAAAAACATATCAACGCTATGTTTCCTTATAATATATATATATATATATATATATATATATATATATATATATATATATATATATATATATATATATATATATATATATATATATATATATATATATATATATATATTGAACGACAATTTTTTTTCTAATTTACAAGTATTTTATCAAATAATTTATGCAGTTGCTGGAAATGGTTACATGTTGAGGCTGAATCAATTTGCCGCGAAATTATGTGTGAGGTAGTGCTTGACGGCATGACGCTGTAATCTAATTTGGTTGAATAAACAGGAGATGCACATGTCACCAGACATTCGCTTTTGCACCCAGGTCTTGCATCGAGCAGGAAGTTTTAAGTAGCATATTCATTGGTTTGCTAAACGAAACATAACTTTTAGTTCCATTTTTTAAGCATTATCTGTGGAATTCTAACGAGACTTTGCTGCAAACCGACTGGCTTTGTAAGGTTATTGATTGTTTTATAATGTCGCATTAACATCATCTATAGATCTGTAGTCCAAATATTTATGTATACAAATTTGAAGGTTTAAATGTTGTTCAAATAAACAAAACATATGTATCAGTTTGTAAAATAAAACTTTAATAAGAAGAAAAATTTCTAAATAAACGAATAAACATAAATAAAACCAATGAACAATAACGGTTGTTTTTCTACCCAAAGGTACGACTGCGCTTTTTTCTGAACATTATTTTAAAATCATAGTTACAGAAAATGAACTATTTTGAAAATTTATTTAAAAGAAATTCTTTAAATGTTTGCAAATGTATGCTCGAGTCATCGTTATCCGTTGCCTGTGCACAGCCTATGTAGGCATGTAGGCATGGTGACATTAATTTCATGGATTTTTCCAAAGCTTGTGAAGGTCGAGGACGTAATTTTTTTTTCACAAATCATTTTAGATAATTAGAAAATCAAAAAATTATTAAAAATTTGAGAGCTCATCAGAAAACATCTGCGAATATTTAGTAATAAATTGCGTTAAAAACGATTAAACAGTTATATTATCACATACAGGTCATACTCTCGAATTTCTTTATTTTTCTAGTTGTTAACAATATTTGTTGACATGTGGTCAGCGTTTTTTTGTATCATTGAACGACAAATTTTTCTATATTTCTTGAAGATGGCAGTAATTATCTATTGTGTTTATTTTGAATATCCAGTATTTCATATAACGTATGACGTATCGCTCCAGCAAGTTTCCTACTGGTTTATGAATCAAGTAATGTTCAAAAATTCTGATTAAGACGAGTCGCAATCGCTATTTTACGACATTTTATGCAATTTTGCAATTTAAATATATTAAGTTGTTATTTTCTGTAGTTCATATTAAAATTAAATTTATAGATATAACTGTATAACAAGTCAAGAGTCCATTGTTTATAATTATGATTAGAATTACTAAACAGATAAGAACAAATGTCGATCACTGACAATTCAGCAATGATAAAAAATAGAAGTGAGATAAAAAAATGGTCAATTTGTGATCATCACATGTGTAATTCAGTTTCGTATATATTAATTTAAAATCACAGTTTTAGTGTCATACATTTTATTGCCTGTTACTGTGCTATTTGATTTTGCCAAGATAACGTGTAAATGTGCAATTTAATTAAAGTTAAAAAGTGTGAGTTTTATAAAAGTGGTATCATCATCGACCTTCAACGCCAGTACGATATAGCACCTCACTTGTGTCAGCTCCACTCAGCTGAAATACAGAAATACTGGTATTCATTTGTCATCAACATGGCAGATAAAAGGCTAAATTTGTCTGAACAGTTAAAATTAAACTCTTGGTTTACTTGAGTTACATGAACATGTGGGTTTTTTTTCCGCCACGGGAGATAAGCCAGTAGTGGTAAATCCAAAGACTCTGCCGCTACAATCTGCTACCTTCGAAATAACTCACCAGACCACCCGATCACACCAGACTTTGCTGTAATTCACCATGACTCATCTGACTTCAATGTGTCTCAACAAACTTCATCTGACCACACCAGACCACCGAACAACAACGGACTTTACTGGACTTCCCCGGCGTTCACCGGATCTCATCGTCCGTCACCGGATCACCATGCCTCAACAGATTTTACCTTGTTTCACCGAACTTCACCGTTTTCACCAAACGTCACAGTGCTTCACTGGATTTCACCGTGAATTTTGGTGAGGTACGGTGAGGTCTGGTGAAATCAGGTGTGGTCTAAAACTAAAACCGTAGGTCGTATTAATATATATATAACTAGCGGGGGCACCCGGCGTTGCCCGGGGTTTTTAGAGGTTTTTCTAATGTTTGTCTCTCTCGCTCCCGTTTCCTTCTCCGCTTTCCCGTTCCCGTCGCGTTCCCGGTCGCTTTTCCGCTCCCGGTCGCTTTTCCGCTCCCGGTCGCTTTCCCGCTCTCGGTCGTTTTCCAGCTCCCGGTTGCTTTCCCGCTCCCGGTTGCTTTCCTGTTCTCGGTCGCTTTCGATTTCCCGCTCTATCTTTCGCTCTCAGTTGGCTTCCCGTTCCCGTTTTCGCTCATTTATGCATGTATATATATATATATATATATATATATATATATATATATATATATATATATATATATATATATATATATATATATATATATATATATATATATATATATATATATATATATATATATATATATATATATATATATATATATATATATATATATATATATATATATATATATAGTTCCTGCTCCGCTTCGCTCATTTTGTGACGGATTTCAAATTTTTTTTCTCTATATTTGATTCCCCTTTTCTCTCAGGGTTGTGTGAAAATTTCATTACGATCGGATGAATGGTGTAGCAATGCGTAAAGGACATACATACAAACATACAAACTTTCATTTTTATCTATATATATAGATAGCCCGTGTCTGTGTAAGATTTCGGTGTAAGACATCTGTGTAAAACGTTTTTGTGTGACGATCTGCTATCTATGGCAAATTAATTAATATATAATCAATAATTATATAAATACATATTTATATATTTTTACTAGCGGGGTGCCCGGCGTTGCCGGGCTTTTTAGAGGTTTTTCTATCGTTTTTCTCTCACGCTTCGGTTTCCTTTCCCGCTTTCTCTCACGCTACCGGTCGCTTTCCCACATTTCGACCACCTAGAGCTCTAAAACCTTCAGGAAAGCTTTATTCTGGATGACAATACATGAATTTATTGTTTTCAACATGAATTAGGCCTTAAATCAATTAAAATTAATCAAATCAAATTAATCAGACAGTGCATATATATATATATATATATATATATATATATATATATATATATATATATATATATATATATATATATATATATATATATATATATATATATATATATATATATATATATATATACCGCGCTTTGAAGGTCTAATGAAAAATAAGCTAGTTTATTTAAATTTATTTTAAAAATAAGTTTGCTACACAATGTTTCAAAATAAAAATGGTGCTGATCCAAACAGACATTTTCTTATCTTAGATCTTTGTGCAAATCCATGAGCGAGTTGTCATATGTTCAGATTATCCAGAACGCTTTGATTGATATGGCAAACAGTTACAGCATTCAGACGTTCCTGACTTATAGTGCATCTTAGCCAATTTTTGAGACGCCTTAAAGCGCTGAAAGATCTTTCTGCCGCACATGATATTAGTGGGAAAATTAGTAAAAGTCGTATTAGCTGCTCCACGGCATTGAAGAGTTCGCGACCCTCTGGTACCATGTTTTTCAAAATAGTTTGAGCTTCGATCAAGGTTTTAGTATGGAATTTTTTGTTGAACATCTGGAATTGAATATTGAGTAAAGTTTGTCTAAGTTCTGGATAAGCTTGACACACAGAAACATTTATTTGTTTTTTTATGTGCGCTGCAACAGCTCCTGTAAATGTGCATGTCGGTTGGCGCAACCTGGGCAGGTTTATGGGTTTCATTTTGTAGAGCTCAAAAATAGAACAAATTCTTTTGAGAGCGCTGTAAAAAACATCCTTTTTCGTAGATTTATCAATACAGTTTTAACCGTGTCTACTGCTTGAAGAGACCGGTTGAGTTCTTATAGTGGACCAAACAACTTCATTACGGGCTTCAAACTAAGAAATTTAACTGCGCTGCGAAAATTGTTCAACAAACCATTTGCTTTTGTAGATGTCTATCCATAACTTTCACTGAAATCTTCTAGACTACTTAGGAATGCTCCATACTGATTAATGACGTAGGTCATGAATCTAACACGGCATAACCACCTTGCTGGAGAGATTGGTTTGATTGTTTGTGGGAAACCGTACACGTTACATGAGCCATTAAGGCGCCGCTAGGACGTACGTTGTTCGTGTTAAAACTGTCTTATTAAACGGTCTGCACTGTCCAAACATTGCGGAGCCCAAGGTATGAGAGGGCCTTTCCTTCTTAATTTTTTGAGGGCCCGGGCCCACAGTGCCTTGGTGGATCGACGCCTCTGGGCAAGATCCATCAACTTTTTTTTAACATAATCAAAAGCTGTTCTTGTTTTGATGATTGTCGCTGTCATCTATGGTAACAAATTCTTTCCACGAAAGAGAACCAACATACATTTTCTTTTATGGTCAATTTCAGGAATGGGCTAAGGTGTAAGGCTCATGTTGTCTTCAAGCATTTTGTGATGAACATTGACTGCTCGCTGCCCCAAGCATGATCCAACCATTTGATTGCATGCAGCAAATTGGCAGATTTTGTCATCCATCTCTGCTAAAACATGTCTCGGCAGTTTTTTTTGTACAGAACTTATTTGTGAAATGTTGCCTGCATCAAGTGGCTGCAAACACAAAATTGATTTAGAAGGAACTTTTTTTAGTCACATTAAACGAGAACCAAAATAAAACAGGCTGGGTCACAAAAAACCTGCCCTTTTTGAATTTATTATAGCAAAAAATTGCAATCCTATAATCATCGTTTTATTGTTTATTTTTATAATACTTTATTATTGGTTTTGCAAACCATGTATACTTTTTCACAGCAGGTTTCACATGTTGATTTTATATAAAGGCAGTTTATATTTTCATTGCGGATTGAATATTTATTCTCTTTGCTAAATTGATCACCCAATTCAAGAAATACCTGTATCTGCTCTACTTTACTTCAAATGAATTTTAGTGCCTTTATATATATATATATACATATATATATATATATATATATATATATATATATATATATATATATATATATATATATATATATATATATATATATATATATATATATATATATATATATATATATATATATATATATATATATATATATATATTATAAGGAAACATAGCGTTGATATGTTTTTACGAGCCACATATATCAGAAACTTGGATGGCTTACAATCCACCACGGAATAACGCAAATATAAATGTCTCAACTTCAGACTCGAACCCACGACTGTCTGATCGGCCACACCGTCTCGCATCATGCCAACTACCTTACCATCTGCGCCACTTCCACCAGCAAAAAACAGTGGTTGTTAAGCTAGTGACGGATTGTAAGCCGTACAACTTATATACTATCGAGCATTGATTCGTACCCATTCATAGTCGAGTGTTGTGTTCAACATACCCCAACAAAAGTGCTTAACAACCACTGTTTTTTGGCGGTGGAAGTGGCTCAGATGGTAAGGTAGTTGGCATGATGCGAAGCGGTGTTGCCGATCAGACAGTCGTGGGTTCGAGTCTGAAGTTGTTATATATACATGAAGAAAATGAAAATATTTTATAAACTCTTAATTCAATTGGTTTTTTTTCAAGTTGTTATTTTTAGTTATAATAATTTTTGTTAGGTTGATGCAAGTCCTTTAAACAAATCATGGCGGACGAGAAAACTCCACTGAAAACAGGAGTTCCAGGAATTCTTATTAGGAAGGTTGTTTTTAATCAATTTAGAACATTTTAATTAAGTAAATATTTAAAGTACTCGAGTGTATAAGGTGTATTTAAAAATGTGCCTTCGTTTCAAACAATTTAATGAATGATCCATGATTATTGCGTAAAATAAGAGCTCACTTAGATTTTTTAGTCTTTCATCAATGGAGCCCGTCGAGAAGATAAACGTGGCTTAAGGAAATTTACTCTGGGGGATCAGCAAGTGTCGCTCGCTAATATTGTTATGCTCAGCATATAAATGGAGTTTAATAATAAAGAAAATAGAAAGCTCATTGCCACAAACAGAAAACGTGGTTTAAAAGTTGTTTGTTTGCTATAGCTCGCACACGAACATAAATTATTGTCAAAAACACTGACGCGTCGCCTCCCAAACTTGTACTTTTAGGTAGCAATATTTTTTTGTCAGATCATTAAAAACATTTTCAAGAAACTTTTATTAAAATGGTCTGTGCCGTTAATTCATCCATGGTCATAGTTTGATATTTATACGAAAAACTAAAAAAAACGGCCTATGATATTAAAAATGACTGAATTAATTAGTTGATAAATCACATTTCTTTAAAATAAAGTTTCACTATCGCAATTATAAAACTTTGATCCTTAATTTGATGAATGTCCCACCGTTTAAATTAGTAGCTGATCAATAAGTTGAAAGAAAGCATCCATGTGATTTCCTGTGCACTGTATGATACGAAGACTTAAAAAAAAACCAGAATATTACTTGTATCGACCTGGTACCAAAATTACTTGGAACGTTCCCATTTGCCTCATTAAAAATGGATACTGCTCTTTGGTAATCAACTATATTGTCTGGCTCGTTAAATACATCACGATTCATTTGTGGAGTTCTAGATATCGCTTTTTCATAATTTTTTGCAACATGTTTACGTTTATTTTCATGGTAGTTCTTTCCTAAAAAGTAGTATACAAATGTTATAGCCCAAAATAGAAATGTGTTGCTATTAAAATTTTCATACTTTGAAAGAGTTTCGTTCTAGTCGTCGTTAATAATATGGATTTTATAAATATAATGTCGTTATAAATATAGATTTAAAATTATTTGCTGTAAGCGGAATCGGTACAAATTAATTAAAGTTGAATGATGATTATTGAGAAATAAAAATAATGAAATTCAAGTTAAGAAAAAAGGTTTTCTGTTTAATTTTTTAAATAAAAAAAGTTTTGATTCAAAACAATAATTTATCAATTTAATTTTTAAACAAATGATTGATAAATTTAAAAAATAAATAAATAAATAAACAATTAAGGCGAAGAACAAGTACCTCATGTTGAAAGTTTTAAAAGAACTTTCAGGAAAATCTGCTGGACTGCAAGACTTTGAAGATGACTTCAGTCCATTTAGAAGGCCGACACAAGTAATCAATTTTTGTTTATTTGGATTTGTTTAAAAAATGTTAATATTTACCTGTTAGGATGTTTCAAAATGTTATTAAATACTTAGTAGTTGCTTTTTGTGCTGCATAAGCTACTTGTTTAAATCAGGCATCAACAAATTATGTACGATAAATACAGGATTGATCACATAAAATTAATTGTATTTTTACTACGAAAAACTTGAACCAGGTCTCAGTTGATAATTATTGCAAAGAAGAAGAAGAAGTGACAGCTGAAGATCAAAAATGCAACTTATTAGACGCTTCGCCCACAGGCGATCACCAACCGCATAAAACCAAAAAACTTCCACCATTCATAATCTTTCATTACTCGCCCTTTAAAATGGCATGGGATTGGATAACTCTCATTCTAGTTCTTTATACGGCTGTTTTCACGCCTTTCATGGCAGCATTCGCCATTAAAGGTTCTACTAAGAGCTCCGTCCCAGGTGCTTTTCCAAATGCTTCAACGTCCTCGATTACTTATTATCTTCCGCCATCAAACAACGCCAAAAACGATCCTTCATTTGTTAATCTAACAAACATCACAATAAAAACATTTGAAGATGAAAGAATTATAGTTTCTCCAGATGCTGGATGGATGGATTTCTTGAATGGTGTTGAGATATTTGTGGATATCATGTTTGTTGCCGATATTCTCATTAATTTCAGGTATAATTAAAAACGGATATGAACTTTTCAATTTTTAATATTATATATTTATATATAAACATAAAAATAAATAAAATGGTGGCATTATTTAAAAGAACAACGTACATTGATGACGGCGAGGTTGTGGTGAATCCTCAAAAAATTGCCATCAATTACATTAAAGGCTGGTTCATTATCGATGCGGTCGCTGCAATTCCCTTTGATTGGTTGTTATATGGAACAGGAAGTAGCGACGTTAGATCAATTTTCATTAAAAAAATTTCATTAAAAAAATTTTCAATAAAATTTTTTACTTTTATATAATTACTTGACTATTCATTTCCAAACACCGATTTATTGGACAATGCTTCATCAAACAGCAGTTTGTGAGTAATTTTGTGTGACATTTTTTTTAAGGGAAAAACAAAATTTGTTTTACTCTATTTAAAATATCAAATTTGTTACTTTACATCATATATTAACTTAAAACAAGATTCGTTAAATGAGCAAATAATTTCAGACATTGACACAAGGAATCACCGGTATTCTCAAAACTGCTCGTTTGCTGAGACTTTTGAGAGTTGCAAGAAAAATTGACCAATACTCTGAATATGGAGCAGCCGTGCTCATTCTGCTTATGGCTACATTTACTCTGATTGCTCATTGGTTGGCTTGTCTCTTCTATGCCATCACGACTTTTGAGCGTTCGAGAGTCTTACAGGTAATTGTTTATTGTTGTTTGGCCTAGTAGACAACTTTAGCAAATCAGTAATACTTCAATTTAGAGGTGCACCGATAATGCAATGACCGATTATCGGTCATAAATTATCCCGATAATCGGCCACTTGCCAACTTTTAAATTTTTTATTCATTAATATGTGTAGCACTGTTAAATAATAAAAATTATCACGTCGTTTCTGTTATATTTCACAATGAATGACACTTACCAGTTAAACTGCAATTAAATTAAACTAATTGAAATTCACCTAAAAATGCATCATCATATACCAAAACTAGAATGTGACATTGATACAGAACTTTTTTATCAAATCACATCACAAGTTATCCCCCCATATTTGTTTGCAAAAAAGTTTTGATTAAACTCTATCGCAGCATAAACTAAACACATCTATAATTTGTCAATCAAGCGTCACTCAGTTCATATTGGCTTATTCCTAATGGTTCCTTGTGTGTGTGTGTTTCCTACGGAGTAAACCTCACTATCACTAAAAAGTACTTAGATGGTCTAGTTTCTATTAGATTCAAATTAGTATATGCAGAAATGGAATGATAGCCAACGATGATTTACACATACACCTACTCCATGTTTGTTATAGTCTTGTTTACGTCTCTCTATGATCATGGGTGGGATCTTGAATAAAAGTTTGAATTTTTTTTCTAAATTGACAGCTAATAACAGAAAAGCAGTATGTGATACATTGACAATGGTGTAAAAAAGTTGGCTTCTGTTGTAAGTCCACAACCAACTAGAATACCAATCATAATAATCATTTTAGTGGCGCTGGGCTCATGCATTCCGATTGCCACTCGTCTTGCTGCAAAAAAGCTAAGAATCTTATGTTTCTAGGTACTTATTTATCAGTTCATTTTATTAAAAATCTGTACAATGATTATCAGCAAAAGGGCTGATAATCGGCCGATACCAACAACACGCCGATAATCGATGAACCTCTACTTCAATTGTTATCTTCCTTTTCTAAATAATTAAAAAACATATTTTTTCATCTTCCATGAAATTATTAAATTGTTATCGTTGTCGTTAAAACACAAAAACGTTTTGTTTGGGTTTTATAGAAATGCTCATATTTAAATCTATGATCCACAGTATTCAAGACAATCATAGAATAAAATGATAAACTAGGTTTAATAATTACAAACTATAATAGAGGCAAATTTTCAATTACCACAAAAACGACAACATGAATACCCACCTCATCAATCTATATAAATAAAATCAAGTCGCTAAATGTGTTGCTAAACGCTAAACTCGAAAACGGCTAGTCTAAATGATACGAAATTTTGAAACAACATGGTGCTCATTAATGAGAAGGTTTTTATTTATTTGTTTAAATTGGCTTATTATTTTATTTTTTATGAGCAAAAAACCTCCTTTATATATATTTTTTAATATTGACAACCGTATTTGGGTTCTTCTAGAATCGTTTTATAATTTATGGAAAATAATAATAAATGAGGACTTTATCTCTACATTCTTCAAAAGACGGAAAAATGTTATAACAGGCGTAGATTATGATTATACTCCTTCTTAATTCTGTTCAGTCTTGCTGAAGCTTGTGTGATCTTCCGATTCTCTGTTGTGGATTGGAAAACCACGTATGATCAATTATTACGAATTTCTTCACCACACATCTTTGATCACAGCTAGTTCTCAATCGGTTTCTGACGGTCTTGATTCCTTCATTTACAAAATCCTCTTTCTATACAGAAACGTTCACAGGCTCTTCCATAAATTTCCTTGTCACTGTGAGTTTGTCATCTGGCATAGTCGCTGACAACAGGACTACCCCATAAGCGTTATTACACGCACTGTATTACAAATCTGGCCGTTGAATCCTCGTGACAGCATGTCATCAGCCCCATTAAGCGCAACCTTTTTGGTGTGCCTGTGTTCAATGCTTTTCTTTGATTCAAGCAGAAAATTTTCCTAGGAGCTCCAATAACAACACGAACTCCTGATTGAATTTGTGCTACTACATCACGTTCTTTGACACAGGGCAAAGTGGCTCTCTAGAAACCTTGAAAAGCATTTCACTCAAACTCGCATTATCAGTGACGTCAACCACTTCAGGCAAAACGCCTTCATTTGCCACTCCGCAGTAAAACTCTGCTTTTAACGCATGCCTCCCCATCAACTCCTCAACAGCCTGCTTACAAAAATTTGGTAGTATTCTAAACAGTCCTTCGCTTCTCCAGAAAGCACTTGCCGCAGCAACTTTGTTTCTTCCAAAGAATCCGAGATATTCCAACCACATTCAGCCACAGGGCTCATCTCGGCGGTGCCCGCCACGAAACTGGATCATGTCTCCTTTCTTTATTTACGTCGTGCCCCACCTGATTTGTGCAGTCTAGCCGGCCATTATATAAACAAGTGTCTGATTCTATAATTCTTTCATCAAACATAACTTTTCGAAAAAAAAACTTTCAATAAATCTGTCGTTCTTTTATTTCTATTTGTCTATTTGTAAAGTGCGTAAGTTAAAAGTTGAGCATTAAGTATTTAATCTTTTTGACGATTTAATAAAAAACAATGATTAATTGCTGCAATGGTGTAATATACAAAATGTTGTGTTCCAGTTACTAGTACTAGCACTTATTAGTGTTCATTTAAGCAGCTTACGATATTGCTTGAAGAAACAAACAAATCTTAAGCCACGTGACAGAAGGACTTATCGGGGATTCGCTGGCAATTGAAAAACCTGATAAAATTCAGTTTGATGTATTTAACGGAGAAATACACGAGACTGAGTCAAATTCCATGCGGTCGGAGTCGCGAACTTACATAACATCGAGAAATTCCGACAGTATCGGACGCGTCAGATTTTATTGGGTCGGATCAACTGAAATTTGTCGATTTAATAGAGTTTTACCTGCCAACCGCACGTGTATCCGAAACCGGGATGTTCCGAACCCTCTTACCCCAGTCGTGAAACTGGTAGGGGAGATGGGGGCACATTGATCTCTTTTGAGGTTTTTTGGCGATAACAATCAAGCCATTTAAAAAATCTACTTGTTTTTTTTAAATTTCATAGAGGAACATCTCCTCTATGTATTCAATTCAATTTGAAATTTTATAATGCAAAAGAACTCTTGTTAAATTGAACTTTGGTGAAACCCCTAAAAAAGATCAAAGTACCCCACATACGGGGTACTATGATCCCCCCATGAGGCACATTGATCCTAGGTACAATTCAATATGATCCCACATCTAGTTATCTCAAAAAACACAATAAAATAGGTATAATAGCTTTTATTAATATTAATTGTTATATCTTTTTTTGCTGTTAACTGAGGTTTGACATTGCTATTCCCATCACTTTAACCGGTGTTGTACCTCGCTCTGTCTTTCGCTGACAATGTCTAACCATTGTGAAACCAAACCAAACCTACGGAGAAAACGAATTGCGTTTTTGCAAAAACAATAATAGAAAATATCAAATTATAGGACTACACTAACCCTCCAATGCCAGGAGAATGCGTACATTTAGTATCTAAGGACAAGGGGCAGTTTGATCTACAGATCAACGTACCCCATATCGGTAAGGATCAAAGAGCCCCCATGACATGGAGCATACTATAAATGGCGATATCTCATCAATAAATGCTGCTTGAGATATCAAATATGCAATAAAATAAGCCTTAGACATACGTTTATACAATGCATAATTAATTTTCCCCAAAAAATATTTATCTAATTTGTAATTACAGAAACTCAACTGTTGTGAAAATTTATTTTTCTCCGGTCAAAACAAAACTTTTGTATTTTTCAACTTTCAAAGGCGGATTGTTGAAAAGAAAATAGGACTAAAATTAGAAGGAAAACAATTAAAGAGCATAAACAATTAAGCATTGCATTTTTATTTATAAATTATTACTTTACTAGTGGTTTTGCCCGTCCCAAGGACGGATGTTTTAAAATTACGATGTACTTTGGATACATTTGATAAAAAATAGTCAACAAAAACAAAATGTCATTTGATAACCATAAATTTATATATATATATATATATATATATATATATATATATATATATATATATATATATATATATATATATATATATATATATATAAGCATATTTAATAAAAATTTTTATTGTGTTTAAATTTTCAATTTACTAACGTATTTCATATAAATTCAAAGGATGTGAAAATTAAAGAGTGCAATAATTGGTTATTAAAGAATTTCAGTATACACGACATCGTTGAGAAGTGGTCCATGCTTCTGAGATTTTTTAAATTTCATTATATAATATTTTTTGATTGCAGCACCACTTCTTTTGATTTCTAGGACTGAGAGTGTATAAAGGTACAATTGCATAATAACTTTTATTACACGCCTGCGCGCAATAAATTCTTACATCCACATCGATATCATCTATACAACTAATTATGTAAACGTGACAGAATCAGTGAGTGAGTGAGTGAGTGAGTGAGTGAGTGAGTGAGTGAGTGAGTGAGTGAGTGAGTGAGTGAGTGAGTGAGTGAGTGAGTGAGTGAGTGAGTGAGTGAGTGAGTGAGTGAGTGAGTGAGTGAGTGAGTGAGTGAGTGAGTGAGTGAGTGAGTGACGTGGGCTACTATTATAGATTGCCAAAAGATCAATGTGCCCTAGAGATCAAATAGCCCCCATCTCCCTTACTTATTTATCGACCAGTTAAGGATGAAAGGCAAATGTGAGTTGTTTATTGCTCAAGGAAACTACATGCCCGAACCTGGAATCGAACCCGGATCAGACCACACTACTAAATGCAACGTGTACAGAAGTAAATAATAATAGAAGTTATTTAATAGGGTCTTTCTCTCTGGAAATGTCTATATTATCGTTAATAATCTAGCTGATGTGTTTATAATGTATCATAATAAATAAAAAACTTAACCGCAAACCATTAACCTTCGAGTTTAACGCTCTCCCGGTCCCGACTAGGCTGTCATAGCAACTGTTACGAGCCGTGCTGGTAAATAGTAATAATTTCTATAATAAAGTACATCAAATACTCCATTTTAAGTTATAACATTAAAAAATTGTTTTCAGGCTCCAATAAGCTGGCTGGATGCATTGGCAAAACAACACGGTTATGTCTACATGGTTAACGGAACGGAACCTGACACAAAGTCGCTTTACATTACAGCACTCTATTTCACTTTCACAATATTAACAAGTGTAGGCTTTGGCAATGTTGCGCCTGTGACGAATTACGAGAAAGTTTTCACCATTTTTGTAATGCTTGTTGGATGTTAGTTTAATATATTTAATAAGTTTATTTTTTAATTAAATTTTTAAATCCCTTATATAAACTTCACCGCCGGTCTTGATTGCTTGCTTGGATGTTTGCAAATCTTGAAAATTGAATTTATCTAACTTCCCGTCATCCAATCAAGCTAAAATTTCGAAAATAGGCTTGACAATGCATTTTTATTAAAGTTTGAAAATTTTTTAAAGAAAGAATAATCTTTTTTAAAAATGATACTTTTGAAACAAAAATAATTGTATAAATGTTTACATGTATGAATTCAAAAACATGTCATTTTAAAAGAACAATTTGCAATAAATAAATCCTAAATTATAAGGGATTGGTTAAAAACCTGGTTTCTCACTTGTTATCTAATTACATTAAAAAGTTGTTAACTTAATTTTCATCAATTGGACCAACAGCTCTTATGAGTGCTGCTATCTTTGGTAATGTGTCTTCCATAATGCTACGCTTTTATCGTGGTACCGAAGAATACCATGAAATGTTAGCCAGTATTAAGGAGTTCATCAAATTTCATTACTTTCCCAAACCTCTTGCCAACAGACTTATAGAATCATATCAAAATGCCAGGGCATTTGCTAATGGCGTGGACATGAATTGTGTAAGAAAAAGAAATCGATTTATTATTAACATCTAATTTTTATTGAATACAGGTTTCAAATTTTTTCTAGGTTTTGAAAAGTTTTCCCGAGTGCCTGCAGGCGGACATATGCCTTCATCTTAATAAAAGCTTGCTCAATAGCTGTCCTGCTTTTAGAAATGCCAGTCCAGGTTAGAAATGTGTATTTTATGTCTCGTGTCATAGTGTTTGAAATTGAACTCCTCCGAAACGGCTGAACCGATTTTTATGAAATATTTTGTGTACATTTGGTAGGTCTGAGGAGAGGTCCATGGCTATTTAGAATATTTTTTAAAAAATTATTTTAAAAAGTTATTTTGGAAAAACAAAGGACGAACAAACAGACAGTCAAAGAAACAAACAAACAAACAGACTGTTTCTTATAAAAGAGTATCTTTAACTGTCTGAGATTGAAAATGTTCATCTTCTTGCATTTTGAGGTAAAAAGATGGCAGACTCCTTTCAGTTGAACTGCTGTATATATAAATATACTAGCAGTGCCCGTAGCGGCTTCGCTCGCATGAAATTTGAGAATTTGAACCATGCATACATAGTAGAGTACTGAACGGATCAATTTTTTAGGTCTCGGCTCGGCCCGTCGACAACTTGGCCCAACCCGTTTCAAAAACCGAAATTCCTGGCCCGGCACGGCCCGTCTAATATGGGCCCGGCCCGTTTTCACAGGCCTAGAAGTTCTATATACTTGATGAAAAACTTCGGCCCGTCCCACCTTGACTTCACGTTTAGCCTGAACACCCTAAAATCACTAAAATGTCTATATACTTGGTTAAAAATCTCGGCCCGTCCCACCTTGATTTAAGGTTTGGGCAGGGCCGTATGAAGACCCTAAAATAACGGCTTGGCCCGTCCGTCCGGTGATAAACTGAACTCATTTACTTTTAACCGGCACAAAACCTCAAAATACTATTTTTCACATCTGTAGCACTTACAGTTTTTGAGTAGCAGTTATTTTAAAATCAAATAACCTTTTTTCCACCTCACATTTGAGGTCCTGGAACTGGAAACCAAATTTTCAAAAAATGGTAAAACACGTATATCATTATTTCTGGAGTAGAAACCAAATACTAATTTTTACTCCTGTAGCATCTACTGTTTTCGAGTAGCAGTTACATTAAAAACCAAATAACCTTATTTTCCACCCCACATTTGAGGTCCTGAAAACCAAATTTTAAAAAAATGGTAAAACACGTATATCTTTATTTTTAGAATAGAAACTAAATACTAATTTTTACATCTGTGGTATTTACAGTTTTTGAGTAGCAGTTACTTTAAAAAACAAATAACCCTATTTTCCACCCCACATTTGAAGTCCTGGAAACCAAATTTTCAAAAATGCTAAAACACGTATTTCATTATTTTTGGAGTAGAAACTAAATACTAATTTTCACTCCTGTAGCATTCACAGTTTTTGAGTAGCAGCTACTTTAAAAACCAAATAACCCAATTTTCCAACCCACATTTGAGATCCGGAAAACCGAATTTTCAAAAAATGGTGAAACACGTATCTTTTTATTTTTCAAAAAGAATCTATATACCAAATTTCAAAATCTCCTCATTTTTGGTTTTCGAGATATACATTGTTTTAGAAAAAAGTTTGTTTTCCAGTTTTTTCCCCTCAGGAGCAAACTTTTCAAAAATCCTTTCTTAGCGGATGTTTACGCTATAAAAGTAATATAAGTTCCAAATTTCACGTTCCTAGGATGAGGCGTTTGAGCTCGGCGTTGATTATCAGTCAGTCAGTCAGTCAGTCAGTCAGTCAGTCAGTCAGTCAGTCAGTCAGTCAGGACATGTTCTTTTATATATATATAGATATATATTATATACATATATATATATATATATATATATATATATATATATATATATATATATATATATATATATATATATATATATATATATATATATATATATATATAAAATAGTGCTGTTGACGATTAATTTAAATTTAATAGTTGACTTTTGAAAAATTAACGATTAATTAATAATTAATTTCGATTAAATCCAAAAATTAAAATTTATAGAGTCATAAGTAACATTTTTTAAACATACTTGTCGAAAATCGAAATAACAATGGAATGTCTCCTTTATATGTCATTTTTTAACCAACTACGCAATCAGACAAGTTTGTTGACATTATTTGGTCCAAGTGATGAGCGTGTCTTATTGAAAATATAGCCAGCCGAGCTGAACAATCGTTCACATGGAACTGAGGTAGCTGGTATGCACAAAATGCTATTGGCAAGGAGTGACAATTTCCGATATTGGTGTTCATTAAGTTTCCACCATTGTAGAGGATAAACAGATTCAGGAGCTTTCATCTCTATTTTATAACGCAGTAATTCATCAGAAAATTATTGTAATTTTCGATTAATTAATTGTTAAATTTAATAGCCCTAATATAAATATATGTATATATATATATATATATATATATGTATATATATATAAATATATATATAAATATATGTATATATACATATATGTATATATATAAATATATATATAAATATATGTATATACATATGTATAAATATATGTATATGTATATATAATATATACATGCTAAAATTATTACCGCTAAACATATATATATATATATATATATATATATATATATATAAACATTCATCTATATATATATATATATATATATATATATATATATATATATATATATATATATATATAGATGAATGTTTGTATGTATGTATATGTGTATGTTCTTTATGCATTGCTACACCATTCATGCGATCGTAAAATATAGAGAAAAAAAAATTGAAATCCGTCACAAAATGAGCGGGTGAGCGAGCGAGAACTATATATATATATATATATATATATATATATATATATACATATATATATATATATATATATATATATATATATATATATATATATATATATATATATATATATATATATATATATATATATATATATATATATATATATATATATATATATATATATATATATATATATATATATATATATATATATATATATATATATATATATATATATATATATATATATATATATACTAGCGGGGTTACCCGGCGTTGCTCGGGGTTCTCAGAGGTTCTTTATCATTTTTCTTTCTTGCTCCCGTTTCCTTCCCCGCTTGCTCTTCCGTGTCCGTTCCCGCTCGCGCTCATTTTTTTCACTCTTTCATAACTTATTTTAGCCCATAAAACGTAAAATAGATTTGCTAAAAGTTGCTTGAAGCCTTCAAACGTTGTTACGTAAACAAAATTTGAATTTAATTACGCAATTACCTTCGATCGTCGTACATAGGAACTTTTGGCCTGGAAAGTTAAGAAGGGAAAAAAGTTAAGAAGGTTTGGACTCCTTCTCCGATCCCCCGGCTCAGGTGGCCAAAAAACCTTCCGGGCCAAAAGTGCCTATACATGATCATTTCATAAGTTTTTGAAGCACTGTTTACAATTGCGTAACAGGCATTACTTGCTATGGACTTCTTAATATTAAGAAGTCCATGACTTGCTTCCCAGTCTTGCATAATGTGACCGATTGCGCGTTATTACAAATTATTAAGAGATAGATGCGGCGGGAAAGCGACCGGAATCGGGAAAGTGACCGGGAGCGGGAAAGCGACCAGGAGTGGGAGAGCAAGCGGGAACGGGAAAGAGACCGGGAGCGGGAGAGAAAACGGGGAATTAAACGGGAGCTAGAGAAAAACGATAAAAAAACTCTAAAATATATATATGTCATGAGTTGCATTCAGTCAGAAAAAAAATCTGGTGCAGACCAAAAATAATAAAGTTTTAACCTTAAAAACGTAGTTTTGTGTATTATTATTATATTTTAAATTTTGTGATCGACCGAATAATAACTTAATTTCACAAACTTGAAAACCAGGATGTTTGAGAGCTCTTTCAATGAAATTTAAATCTCTTCATGCTCCTACCGGAGACACTCTAATTCATCCTGGAGATGTCTTAGACTCTATATACTTTATTACTCGTGGTTCCATTGAAATCTTCAAAGAAGACACCATCATGGCAATATTAGGTAATATAAAAACAGTAATGCTTATTTTTTAAATTATTTTTTTTGTTTATTTAACTTAGTTTTAATTTGATTAAGTTGAATTAAATTGGTTAGTCCATCAAAACTACTAAATGTATTGACTATAGTCCAACATATTCAATTCGTTCCATATTGTAAAGAAATTTTAGCAGCTAAGCTTTGCAAAAATTATATTTCCACGATTTATTGTATTTTAGAACATCGAGTTTTTTTAGTTAAGAGGTAATTATTCTAGAAAATTTCTAAAATTCAATCAAATGCATTGTTATGAGGAGCCAGTCTTTAATCCAAGTTTCAGCTTTAATAGATGACGGGAAGTTTGCTTATTTTCACTTCCAAAATTTGTGGGCAAAACTGTTGGTGAATTTAACATTAAAAATTTTAATTAAAAATACAAAAACAAATGCTTTTTAACAGAGGCGGATACAGGAATAACAAAACCAGGGGGTCCAAAACGCAGTGCGTAAGAATTTTTTTAATTATCGTGTCGGATGTATAGGTCTTGACATATACAGTTTTTAGCAGAGTAGTATAGTTAGGTAAGTTTATCGATCATTTTAAGAGATATCAGTTGAAACAAACAACTTATTGCAGGTGATTAATACTGCTTATCATAATTAAATCTATTACAATACTACTAAATGATTCATCAAATTTCACAGCAAAATATCGATAAACTTAACTCGTGTTATAAAATACTGCTCGGACCGTACAGTGAATTCGTGGATTTCAGACATGTGACACGCACAACGCTGTGCGTATTTATATTCCGGTGGGGTGTAAGTCAGTCGATGGGGTGGCTAACAAATCAGGCTTGCTGCTTAGTTAAGAATATAAACAAAACCTACTTGTTACTTAATCGATAACCAAGCCTGTTGTCTTGATATTAACTCACCAATGAAAAGTTACAAGCAATTTGTATCAATCTTTTTTTCTAGTTTTCTTACGTTTATAAACTTGATATCTGTAAGATAGTGTCTCAAAATACATTGAAATTATTTTTTTATGCACGATCTCAGATATCCATAAAATAAACGTAGTAAAGGTATACTAAGAAAATGACAAGTTTAATGCAAACTGCTTTTAATCTTTCATTGATGTGTGCGTAATATCACGAAAACACTCAAACTTCATCTTTTAGTTATAAAAAATTAAAAAAATTGTTTTAATCTAGACTAAATTAATTTTCTAAATACTTTCTTGCAATTCAATTGAATTATTTTTGTTTGTTTGATAATGAATTCTCGTTTAAGAAAAACGAATTACTTTATTAATCTAACTAGCAGTGCCCGCCGCGGCTTCGCTCGTTTGAAATTGGAGAATTTGAACCGTGCATCTATAGTAGATTACTGCATGAGCCGATTTTTACGGCCTGGTTCGGCCCGGCCCGTCGACAACATGGCCTGGCCCGTTTTTACAGGCCTAAAATTTCTATATACTTAGCGAAACATTTCAGCCGTCCCACCTTAACTTCAAGTTTGGCACGGTCCGTCTGAAAACCATAAAATCACGGTCTGGTCCGGCCCGTGCAGTATTTTAATTCATGGAGCCATATACAGATTTGTTAGACCCGGTCCGATTTATTTTATAAGGCAGGAAATTCCAGGCCTGATTTGTTATTTAGGCTTAACTGGTTCTTTTCATAAGCACAAAAATCGAGACCTGGCATGGTCCGTGATAACTGAACTCAGTCAGTTTTAACGGGCACAAAACCTCAAAGCTTGGAAACTAATTGTTCGATAAATAATGAAACACGTATTATTATTTTTTTACAACCTAAATACTGAATATTAATGTTTTTGCATTTTCAGTTAATGAGTTTTCAAGCAAATAATTTTTTTTCTACCCTACATTTGCAGTCATAGAAGCCAAAACCAAAAAAAATTTGGTAAAACATGTGTAACTTTATTTTCTAAGTAGTATCTAAATACTAATTTTTATATCTGTACTATTTTTGGTTTCAGATTGGCAGTTATTTTAAGAAAACTATAACCCTTTTTTCCAACCCACATTAGAAGTCCTGGAAACCAAATTTTTAAAAATTAGTAAAACATGCATTCTGTTTTTTCTTGTAAAATTGCAAAACTCAAAGTTTTGTTTTGGAGTTTTCAACCAAATAATCCGTTTTTCCACCCCACATTTGAGGTTCTGGAAACCAAATTATCAAAAATTGGTAAAACAGGTATATTTTTATTTCTCATTTAGATACTAAATATTAATTTCTACATCTGTAGCACTTACAGTTCTTGAGTAGGAGTTATTCCAAAAAACAAATAACCATATTTTCCACCCCACATTTGAGGTCCTGAAAATCTAATTTTCAAAAAATGCTGAAACACGTATCTCTTTATTTTTACAAACTTTTATTTAGGTTACAATCTCTGTTTGTGTGTATGTGTTTGTGTTTTTCTGTACGCAAATCTTGAAAGTAATTTAACCAGCTTTTTAACTAGCTAGGAAGCTGAAACTTTCATCATAGCTCTATATTGAATGACAATTCATGATTCAATTAAAAAAATTGCTTTTGTATAAACGCAATTAATTTTCTAAACCAATTCTTGTGATGCAACTGAATTTTACGCCGCATGAATATAAATAAGCACAGCGTTTGTAAATACGCGGTCCGGCTGGGTCCAAATTAAACTGGCCGGAACTGGAATATTGGCTTATGAAATGGGCCAGGCTGCGAAAAATCTGCCCATGCAATACTCTAATGTGTAACATGTTTTATTCATTTTGTAAAAATTATATAACAGTGTCATAAGCAAGTTAAACTCAAAAACTTTGTCTAAGTTAAATACAATTACTTTGTCTAAGTTAAATACAATAATTTTGTCTAAGTTAAACACAATAATTTTGTTTAAGTTAAACACAATAACTGTTTGTAAAGTGCTGAATGACTTGAGTTTTTCACAACGAAAGGAATGGGGGTCCGGACTCCCAGGACACCCTCTTGTATTCGCCTCTGTTTTTAAGCTTCTATCTATTTGCTTAAATTTGTAGGTTATGAATCAGCAAAATAGTTGATAAAATAAAACGGTCTATTCTCAAATTTATTATCTGGCACAGGAAAAGATGATATATTTGGCAAAGATATCCGGCAAAATTATTTTCAAGAAATGAAAAATGTAAGCAAATCAGCATTTAGAGTGCGAGCCATGTCATATGCTGAAATGCACAAAATATCTCTTGATGATCTCCATGCTATCATGCTCTCTTACCCAGATTTTGCCAACGAGTTTTCCCAAAAATTTGAAGTTACCTTTGATATTAAGCAGGTAAAAAGTTATTTTCATTGTATTTATGTATTACACGGCATCATTCGTTTATGTAATTAATCAATATATAGAATAATAAGCATTAAAGTAAGTCAAACAAATGTTTTGGTTTTAGGACAATAATATGTTGATGTCGGTCAAGGACGAAGAAATGCTTAAATTTATTGAAGTGAGGCGTCGTAAATCACATTTTCCAGATGATTTCGGTAAAAACCACATCATAGGTTTGTTAACACATTTTTAGTTGCCAAAAATCTAATTTGCAGTCGTATCAAACAAGTTGTTTATTGCAGCCAATGGAATACAAAAATTTATTCACTTAAACCACGAAGCCCTGCCACTCGCTTCAAAAATTGTTGAAGAAACCTCCCAGCATTCTACTCTTTCGAATTTGGAACAGTTGAAATCAGAAAAGTATGATGAAGGTTCTCACGGTCATTATGACAATTACAATCCAGTAATTGGTCAACGAGAAATATTAACATCCCCGTCTAGTTAGTGAGTTTAACATACTGATCACTAACAAATAAAATGTTTACATGATTTTTATTTCAGGTAGCGCCAGAACTGCAATTCTTCCTAGAATGATCTCAAAAACTCCTGATTTAATTCTACCAAGTGACAACTTATTGTTCTCAGATAGCTTTAAATATTTTCCAAGGAATGACCCTATTCCGGCCCATATTTCTCCTAGCACGGCATCGTATGCCCCGAAGTCAAGTTTTTCGACTGCCGGAATACCCTCCTCATGCTCATTACCTCCAGAAAGTGAAGACATTTTTGACGATCTGAAATATGAATCAAGTGAGGTTCCAAATTCCAATGGAATTCCAATCAAGTTCTTACGAGACGTCGACGCCAAACTGAAAAAAATAAACAGGTCATTTTTGTAGCTATTTGAATACATGGAATTGTTATTTAATATTCCCAAAAACAATTTTTTATTTGTGTAGACGAATGGGAAAGTTTGAAAGTGAACTCTGCACGACAGTGGACGCAATTCTTCGAGCTTTAGGTTACAATCCTACGTTTAACAATAACCAGGACCTATGCGAAAATATGCCAAATATCGGGTCGTACTTTGCATATAAAGCAAACCAGCACGTCCCAGGGGTATACGGTTCAACCCATTTACTTGGCGTTAGCCCCGTCATATACGAACCACCCCTCATGTCACCTTGAACATTTTTTTAACAATTGTCCTTATTTCGTTTTTCATGGCTGCACTGTTCTTTTTGATCTGGAGTGACTGATTTCTTTGCCTTACACTTGCAGACCAAACGTATTTGATAATCCTTTAAACAATTTTTTTTCTTTGTGTGCGTTTTTCAAAGGATGCTCTCAATTTGCCTTTGGTGAGTTTTTTTTGTAATTGGATCAAAACTTTTTTAAAGTTTCAATTATAAATCAAAATTTTCAGACTTTTTGCATGCATAGGTTTTAGATAAATTTCTAGTATTTGTAATCTGCTCATCTTTTGTCACTTGTATTTAGGATGTTCTCAGCGTTATACGATCGTCCCCTTCAAATTTTTTAACGTTGAAAAACGTCGCCGAAAGACACTGATTCATGCAGTTAGCAGCTACAGCGTAGAAATCATTTTGATCGATCTATCTCTTTGTAACTTTCCATTCTGAACATCTGTGATTACCAATTCTGTCCACGTTGCATGAAGTTCACTTGCATTATCAATTTCGGCTTGCTTAATTTTTTAACGCAAATATTTAGCAGGACACATTTGTGTATTAAACTTTACTGTAATAATTCACATTACATTAAATGATTTCAAACTAAAAAGGCGCAATAAAAACATCTTCATTGTTGTTCTATTGAAGAGTGAAACAATGCGTGATTTTTATTATTACTCCCAGACGAAACAGATTGTGAAACCTTGTATCTGACAATGAGAAAATGTAAGTTACGGTTGTGCAAGTACCCAAGACGCAGTGGCGGATCCGGGGATCGGACGGGCACGCGCCCTCCATTATGTGCTATTTAAAAATAATTTACATTAAACAAGTCATTAAACAAATTCAATGTATATAATATTTAGTAATAAAATTGTAAATAAAATCAACTTTAAATAAATATGGAAAAAACAGTGTCGGATTTTCATTTATAGCACACACATTTTTACCATTATTAGGTAGTTACATTTTAAATTTTTTAAGGAGGAGGCAATACAATTATACACAAATAAATTTGTGAACAATAAATTAGTAGCAATGGTATTTATGAAAATGCATCTCAATTTTTGACTGAGCTGCTCTTTATGGACTGTTAGTATATAAATGTGAAGAAATTGGTTGAAGGTCGAAAAGTAGCATGTAAATATAATAAATGTCATCAATTTCTCAGGAGGGGAAGTTACTTATCTTGCCCCTATGTGCGGGCACTCATGGATGCGCCCCCTTAAAGACGCGTTTAAATATATTGAAAAGAAATTTTCGAAAACATTCTGCTCTTTGTATAACTCACTCCTACAACAAGTAAATTAAAAACGAATTTTTAAAACCAATGCTCTTATATGTAATTAAAACACAAATTTTGCAATCAATTTTTTCTTATATTACTCTTTTATTTTATATTAAAGTCGAAATATCTTAATTATATCGAAATATCGAAATTAATTAAAATTAACTAAATTAATTGACTTATTGTAAAACTAATAATTGAATATTGCATTGTCTTCTATTTTGAGCATGTATGCAAAATTTGAAAAAAAATCTATCATCAGGAAGTGACTCAAAAATTGATTGCAAGATTTGAAACAGACAGAGAAACAGAGACGACGAGTTAATAAAAGCATTGGTAAAAAAGCCGTTAATTTTGTTAAAGTTTTATTTTTGGTAAATAGATAATGGTAACCTTCAATAGACTGCCAGGACCATTAGGCCAAACTTTAAAAAATTATTGTTTTTTTTATATAACCGTTTTATCAGATTACTGGATTGTCCAAATAAAGATCAGCCAAAATAAAAGAACCCTGGAAAATGTGCGCAAGTAATTTGGTTTTTTTCTGTTAATTAAAATACCGTAAAAGGTTGACAAAGAAATGCTTTACACTCAGCGACGAATCCAGGGAAATTAAAAAATGTATTCCTCTACCGGATTATTATTAAAAATATTTTTGTGCTATAATACCCAGTTTTTTTTAACCAACCGTTATTGGAGGAAAAACTTGACTAATTTTTGAGAATCTTTTTAGAAAATGAGCTACGACTACATCATCCCTCCGCCCTCCGGTCGTCAACTATTAACTATTCTTGCGTCTTTAAACTTTTTCGAAATTCTTCAATAACTTGATACCTGAGCTCATGGAACTTAGAGCAAGTCCATGAGATGCGATTATGGCCACTGGCCACTTGCAAAAAATGAGTTGGCAAAGTTGTACAGAGGAAAGCATTTGGCCACGCTTAACAGCTGGAATCTAAATTATTGTTTTATTACTACTTCAGAAAAAACCTTATGATAATTTCAAAACGGGAGTCCGAACCCCCAGGACTCCCCCATTTCGTTTTAAAAAAATTCAAACACTTTAGCCATTTACAGACAGTTACATGGCTAAAAAGCCTAGAAATCGACGTCACAATTTGCCTGGGGTACAGAGTTTTTTTATCTTGTATTTTTTAGTTTGTTTACTATTTTTATAATGATTTGAAATCACCTCACTCAAAGTATATCTAGGTTTTAGACAAAGTTATTCTGTTTCACTTGAATTGTACAGAATAAACAAATACACATCCTAGTTTATTAATATTTTGCAGTGACAGGTGATGAATCATTGTGTGGTATCATTATGCTTAGAAGTATTTCTCATCTGCTATAGATTGTAGGTTTACACAGATGCATTTTATAATAATTTTGCTTTCAACAACAGTAATTTTCCAAAAATCAGATAATCTAACCAAAACATTTTAATTGATGGGGAATGCATTCTCCCACCCCCGGTTATCACTTCGACTCGCATTTCAAACTGAAAGGTGTAAAAAACGGAAATATTCAGAAAACTGTGTTCAAATGACAATTTAAAACCTAATGAACTAAAAGAGCATTTCAGTGCAGTGCATTCAAATAATTATTAATCGATTGACGTTCTTAAACAAAGTGACGCAGCAGCAATTTTACCTCAACTAGTATTTTGGTCAATTATTGACAAACTAATCCTGATTGCCTCTTACCTAGTTTCTTATCGAATTGTTAAAAGTAAAAAGCCTCACACTCTTTTTTCAGATAGCTACTCAGCTTTGGCCAAAATGAGCTGACATTCATCATTCCTTTTGCTACAGCCTACTCTTGTGAGATTAGCTTTTCTGCCTCCGTAAATGTGGAAACCAAGCAAAGAATTTGATTAGAGGCCGGTGATGATATGCGAATTGCCTGGTTAAAG
Organism: Erpobdella octoculata; assembly: GCA_963978895.1. Lineage (NCBI taxonomy): Eukaryota > Metazoa > Annelida > Clitellata > Hirudinida > Erpobdellidae > Erpobdella > Erpobdella octoculata. Next base: position 11,832,328 of record OZ022247.1, read on the forward strand.
ATTGGCCCTCATTTTTCTGACATAATTGGTGGGAAACAACAAAAAATAAATTAAATAAAAAACTTGATGCAAATTACTTACATTTTACTTATTGTTTTTTATATGCAAAAGTATTATTATTATTATTATTATTATTATTATTATTATTATAACAACAGTTTTGATAACGCAACACATGTCAAGTAACATATATAAGTAGGGGGTGCGGTCAAATCGAGTTTGTCTGAAGTGGGGCACGGGAAAAAAAGGTTAAGAACCACTGACTTAGAATATTATACAATATATTATTAAACACTATACAATTTTTCTGAGCCCTCCCACAATTTCACGTAGTCTGCAACAAAGACAACCAAACATTGAACAGAAAAACAAATGAATAATCTTTATTCACAGAATTCAAACGGTTTTAGATGTATTCTGAAAAAAAAAGATTTTGTTTTGTACCGTCGTGAGCCAGAAAGATAACGAGCCTAACTTAACCTTGCAAAAAACAGGTAAATAAATAATGGACATTAAGTCGTTTTGTTTTGGAAAAAACCGAGGAGCAGGTTTAAATTCAAAACAACATTTTATTTTGAGTCAATCAACATCATTTTTGGTATCTACGAATAAAAAAAAATATCGTGGTAATTCGCAATCGACCTGGCGATTTATTCGCATTAAAAAGTTCATTGCTCATCTGTCCACATCTTTTCAACTACAAATGAAGCAATTAATATTTATACATTATTCACTGCAACAGAAAAACCGTCCACGGCTAACTGAACATGGACCCATCTGGTTCGGAATCTCCCGCTCCAGCCATATCTGGAGGCATGCAACCCGAATCATCAGCAATCTCTCCTTCTTCAAGACAGGTGTCACCACAACCACTCACAGCCCAGGAATTCGTAGCACTTTTGCCATGAAGAGGGTCTTGAAAACTTTCATCTTCATCTTCTCTATCGAGGCTGAGGTCTAACTTTCCATCATCCTCAGATTCGCTCGACTCTGAAACTTCGAGCTCCATTTGAAGCTGACTCAACATGTTTGATTCTCTGTCTACAAGAAAATTTTTTTCAAAAAATTAAAACATTTGTAATTGGCTTTAAAAACTATATGAGTTACTAATCTTCATAATAAAATAAAAACTCAACAAGCAGATAATTTAAGAATAACGTAGATCTCATAATTTTTCACAGAATACATATATAACATACTAAAATGTTGGTCCCAATTAAAATATTTCCATGTACATAACAAAATATGTAACCCCTTTACAAAGCATGACTGGCATAATAATCATTTATTGCAATCATGAGAATAAAAAAGTAACATTCTCATACATTAGCAACACTCAAATTATCGATTGTCAAATGTCCCAATTCTGAGCATTTATTAACTAAAAGTCAGCATAGAGATGTCGGCGTGTAATGTGTTTGAAACAGTGGAAGACGCAAGCTCGTATTCTATTTTTCAACCTAAGAGTTTTTAAAACTGTCTCAGAAATGTAAAACAATTGCTCTAGAAACAAAAAATGTGCAAGCAGTGAGAAAATAAAATGTTTTCATAAGTTGAAGTTTTTTTGGCAATATAATCTAAGTAATTCACACTGTTGATTTATCATTGATATCAGAAAAAGAACACACTTCACATATCAAGCATTTAGAAGACTGTAGTCAAAGTTTTTCTATTTTCTATAATCTATATAATCAATAGAAAAAGGATTTGCAAGCCAGTGAACTGTAAAAACTTAGTTTTTAAAAAATCTTCTATAAAATATGAAAACATTGACCAGTCTTCTAAATACTTAATATGTGAAGTATGTGAGTATTTAGACGAAGCTCAACGCATGCCACACGCCAAAGCGCCGCCATCTTAAAAAAAAAAAAAGTTGGCATAATCAAGCTCGCGGCTTGATTATGCCAACTTGATCCTCTATGGTGCTCCCAAATCTACCATCAAAGTACTCCAAAAATTCAAAATACCCTCGCACGTGTCATTCTACAAGCGGACAGGTCGGTTCACTCTGCTTCCTTACTGAATCAACTCCACTGGTTACCAGTGGATAAAAGAATCAAATTTAAAATGGCTACAATAGCATTCAAGGCTGCTTCAACCTCCACTCCCAGATATCTCTCTACCTTGCTACGCCCATACACTCCCTCCCGTCAGCTCCGCTCTTCAACTCAATTTCTTCTTCAACCCCAATTTTCACACACTAAGTTTGGTGCACGAGCTTTCCGTGCTGCAGCTCCTCTGGTTTGGAACTCACTTCCTTCCCATATCAAATCTGCTTCATCTCTTTCCCTCTTTAAACCGCCTCAGATTCGTTTACGACATTGGCGTTAAATAAATTTGATTTGATTAAAAACTCATCTTTTCCAGTTAAATTATTCAGCTCATATCACGTTCACCCGCCTCAGATACGTTTACAACATTGGCGTTAAATAAATTTGATTTGATTTGATTGATATTTAAAATATAAAAAACTTTCGAATCAATATCTATTAAAAAAAATTTTAAATTTAAAAATTTATTATAACTTTTTTAAATAGACTAAAAATTGATGGTTAATTCCTCGATATAAAATTAATAATTTTTTTAAAATGTTTAAAGTTTTAATTGATTTTATTCTATAATTCACTCAAATTTTGTCCAACAGATATGAAAATTTAATAGAATGTAAAGTCTGCAGCAACAAAAACCCACCAAATTTCAACTCGATTGGATAACGGGAAGTTGGTTTTTTTAAGGGCTCAAGCAATCAAACATGGTGAAATTTATAAAAAGGATTAAAAAATTAAAAGATGCCTAATTAAAAAATATAAAAGATTTGTAAATAGTTCACTTGTTTAAAAATGTAATTATATTTTTTATTTTATTAAAATTTTGTCCAAGCGATTTGAAAATTTAATAAAATGTATTGTCATTGACAACAATTTAATATAGCAAATTTCAGCTTGATTGCATGACAGGAAGTATGTTTTTTTAAGCTACAAGCAAGTAAGCAAGCAAACTCGGCAAAGTTAATAAAAAGGATTTAAAAACCCAGCAGATTGCCTAATTAAACATTATTTATCAATATTAAACATTAACAAACTTTAACATGAAAATTTATCAATTTTCAAACCCACCTTCTCTGCTACTTCCTAAGCCGGCAAAAGGATGAGAATCAACTCGGAAATCTGACTTTTCATAGTCATCAACATCCAGCATTTCATCATCATCATCATCATCATCATAATCCTGCATAGAAAATTAAAAGTTGAATATTACATTTGCGCCTTCCATAATTGAAATCGTACAAGGGCCCAGTCCAAGCCTGGTAGTACAAAAGATTTAGTCGAGTGTACTAAAAACAAATTGAGCATGCAAATATATAAATCACAGCGAAGTAATCAGCAGTCTTAACACATTATGCATTAAATGTGCTGTCCCTGGAGTGATATGATGTCAGGATTGGTTCTACGATGCACAGTCAAGCAATCTAACAGATATCAATGTTTTATACCACACATAGATGATGTTAGTAAAAGCAAATGAAAACCACAAAAATTATAAAAAATAATAAGAATCAGGCATGTTATGGATAAGACTTTTTGGGCCGGAATTCATAATATAATAAATTTCGAATTCAAGTTTTAAATTTTCAAATCATTTATTTGGTGCAGTTTCAATACATGCGTGTCACTCTGTGCCAGCAATGCATCTATATTCAGTAATTGCTGTGACTTTATAAAGTCTAAGAAGATTGTTTTAATGTAATAAAATGTCGAGTATTCGTGACATTTCTAATAATATTTTTTATCTCTGATAAGACCAACCCGATCACTTGTTCTTCCGATGGCATCCTTACTATTCTCATCCCCTATGGTGAACCTCGGATACTTGGCTCTGGAAGACTGGTCATCATCAGCACCGGTCAGTGACGTCCCGGTCATTATGCTGTCAGTCTCTACTGCATCGATTGCTGCTTCTCTGGCTGCCATAATGTTTTGTTCAAGTGCAACCAATGTCAGCTCTTGCTCCTCCATGGCTTCAAGGCAAACCTCTTCAAGCTTTTTTGCTGTGACTGATAGGGGGTTGATAGGACCATTGTAGGTGAGACAGTTTGTTACTATAAGATGAAGGTCCTTGAGGAAGTCTTCTCTGCTGAAGTACTGATGGTCAGTTGCTTTCTGAAAAAAATAGAAAACAATTCAGAGAAAATTAGTGGCACATTCAAATGTATCTGATTTTTTGTTCTTACCTTGTGCATGGTTGAAAGATCCATGGGATTTTTGATAGCTGCATAATAATCCTTGTACTGTTTCTTGTTTACAGGCGTGTGGAAAGGAACAGACTGATTGCAGGAAGAAATGAATATTTTCACCAATTTTCAAGATTTTTTTATTTTCAAAATAACATAAAAAATTCTATAAACCAACATTCATACACCCTAACCATATAAAATAGTAAACATGTTTTTCTGCAATATTGATTTAATTATAAATATTATTTAAACTCTTTGTTTATCTAATTTAAATTTTTATTATTCAATTAGTTAACTATCATTTATTATTAATGATAATTTTCATTAACTGTCTTTTAATATTTTCTATAAAGTTGCTAGGGCTGTTATGTTATGGTGTGACATCAATACATAAAATAATAAATCAACTAATTTTTAAAATTATGTGAAGAATGCAGAGAAATCAAAACAAAAACTCACTCCTTCTATGATCTTCAGTCGATCTTCAATGATACTCGTGAGAATGTAAGAAAACGAAACCATATCGTCATCATCAAGTAATGGATTGATGGCTTTTTCTAATTTCATTAATTTTTCTTCTTTCTGCACGAAGACAGAAACAATACACAAATATGAAAACAAAAAGTTCTTTATTTAATATTTGGAAACTCGATAAAATTTTTTTTAAAATCCGTCACGCCTCGTAAATAGTGCTCTATAAAACTAGCGATTGATTAAATATCTACAGCAATATATAAAATTGCAAATGATTTGTTAAAAATTATTTTCGATAATTGTATAAGCTGTTTTTTTTGCAGTTAATTTAAAACATTACTAAAAAAATAAATATACAAATAATATAAAGAACAAGAGTACATCCCTGTTCTAACCTCTGCAATTCTCTGAAGACAATACTCAAACATCTGCCTAGCTGAGGCTGTCAATGGACTGTTTGCTCCTTAGAATTGAAGCAATATGAAATAAGAAATATTGAAATGGACTAATTAAGTTTAAAAAAAATAATAGATACAAATAAAACCAATACATAGTTATCACTCTATAGACACAGATACAACTGCAACATGACAAATAGGTATGCATAGATTAAGACAAAGAAAAATAGGTGGGTTCGGCCATGGTTATGTAAAAATTGATTGATGAATTCAATTAGGTCCAACTTACATGAAATACACAAGAAATAAACTCCCATCACAGTTTTATTATAATAATTTCACTTTTGAAATCGATTTGAAAAATTTTACTCAATAACCATTTATCTACATAAATGAATTTGAATCAATTACCATTTATCTATATAAATGAATTTGATTCAATTACCATTTATCTATATAAATGAATTTGATTCAATTACCATTTATCTATATAAATGAATTTGAATCAACAAACCATTTATCTATATAAATGAATTTGAATCAACAAACCATTTATCTACATAAATGATTTATATAATAAATTATTTTATACATAAATGATCTATATAAATGAATTTGATTCAATTACCATTCATCTATAGAAATGAATTTGAATCAACAAACCATTTATCTACATAAATGATTTTGAATCAACAAGCCAAAAAACCAACAATTAACACCAGGTAACACAACTATCTTTTTTTTCTCAAAACTTTACTTTAATTTTCTTATTAAATTTTATTCAAATAAGATAATTTAGTTTTGGAAGAAATGTCAGAATAACTTAAGCTAACAAAAAAAAGCAAAAACAGGAATATTAAAGCTTTTATAATAAGTGTTTAACCTTAGAGAGGAAGAAAAAGAAAGAGAGAGAGAGAGAGAGAGAGAGAGAGAGAGAGAGAGAGAGAGAGAGAGAAGAAAAAGAGAAAAGTTAGAAAGATGGAAAGAAAATAGGAAGAGGAAAAAAAGATAAAAAGATAAGAAAAGAAAAAAAGAGAGAAATAGGAAGAAAGAAAAATAGAGAAAGAGAGAGAAACATTGAAAAAAACCCGGGCAACCTGCCGGGTAACGCAGCTAGTAGTATATTATACAATGTATTTGTTATGCACAAATTTCATTAAAATTATTTTTAGTTCTTTTTCCACCATTAAGTTGTGATACATACGTCAAAGGTACTCAATTATTTAACAATCTGAATAAATTCTGACAATATTAAAAATACCATCATCTGCAAGCTGATATTTTCTGTTTATCTTGCATTGATACACCTACCACATATGTCCTCTTATTCTAAATCTTGGCCTTACAAATGCAAATTTCTGGTGCCCAATTGTCCCGATACCTAATTATTCCAAGAACTAGATAGATGTCAGGACCTAATAATCATCATCAACACTACTAAGTTCTCCTGCGTTGCACTTACAGAGTATATTTTAACGATCATTATGCAGTCAAATGGAAAATGATATATATTAGTAACCATTGTACAAACAAAACAAGTTATGACAACAAATGTTGTATACACACTACATATCAGAGTAATTGTGTACATGCATTTGACAGATTATATTATAACAACCTTACACACATATGAGAGGGTATATTATAACAACCACTCATACATACACGGCCAAGAAGGTAAATCATAACAACCATTGTATAACTCGCAGTTCCTGACAATCTGATTGACATCAACAACAAATGATTCTCTCGACTGATACTTTCTGCCTCTCAAATTCTGAAAGTTTTGTTTAATCAATCAATTAATTAAATTTTCAATCAATCGATTAAATAACCAACCAATAAATTAAATAACATAACCACTCAATAAGCAAGTAAATCAAAAAGTATATAAATAAAAAACAAAGAAGCAAAAAACTTAAATAAAACAAATAACAAAAGTCAAATAAATTAAGTAAAAGTCCTCTAGAGCAGCTGCTAAGAGCAACAGAAACTTTTTTCAGAATTTTTTTAAAATCTATAGCTGGCCTATAGTAGTTTGGACCTGAAGAACGAACAGATATGAGAAGCAGACACTTTTGCTCTTCTTCAAGACTTAAGGACTTTTATTGTATATACATATAACATTTGTTTGAAAACTTTCATTGTAAAGAGACACTATATAAACATTACACATAACCTAAAGAGCAGAAAATAATGGATAAATACACAAAACATAACCAACCTCACGAATGGTCTGCAATGACATCGGTTTCTTGATGACGTCATAGTAATCGGTAACAAGTTTGGCATTGACAGGATATAGAAACTGGAGAGAACAAGGGAGATCCTTCATTTCTTTGAGAATACCTTCAAATATGGAAGAAAGAGTAACCACTGGATCTGCCCTGCGTCGATTGAAGAGCTTTTTGGGTTTCTGAAAGAAGAACAAGATGGTAATCAATTGTGGTCATCTTGCATTCTTTTCAATTGTGGTCATGATGACTATAATGGTGGACTTATAATAAAACACAATGAAACAAAAAATAAAGGACTGACCTTTAAATAATCATCTTGCAATGAAACTGAACTCATCCTTCTTCTCTTCTCTTCCTTAGAAAGCTTTGGAAATTTCAAGACCAAAGATTTCTTTTTTATGTCTTCAGCTCTTCAATAAAAGAAAATGTTTTTAAATTCAAAATTACTCGCTTAGATGGCTTAGTGCATAAAGAACCAATCACCACCATGTCAAACTCATACAGCAATCAACAAATAAAATAACCGGTCTCAACCAAACACATTAAACTAACTGTTTGATAAGCTGTTTGGAAAGAGTTACTTTGGTTCCTTCAATGTTTACAAGTGCCTCATCCTTTATTTCGGCCTTTTCCAGTTCCTCTTGCTGTTCCTCAGAAAGGGCTACATTACCCACCGCCCCAATCGGAGTAAGAGACTTTGAAAACATCGGACATTCTCGGTTGGTCCTCATGTGACCCGTCTGACCACAGGCACCACACTTCAACTGAAAATGAAGAGAAATTTTCATTTATAGGAATATATTTTATATTAGGATAAATTTCATTTATATAAGGATAAATTTCAATTATATTGGAATAAATTTTATTTATATTAGAATACATTTCACTTATATTAGGATAATTTTCATTTATATTAGTACAAATTTCATTTATATTAGTATAAATTTCATTTATATTCGGATAACCCTTTCAACATCTCTACAGCGAATTACTCAACACATTTCTTAACCAACAACATTTACCTTGTTTGGCTTGAGCGGCTTACTGGACTTGGACCCTCCTCCCTCCTTTCCTGACTTTGTTTTTTTCTTTGAAGCATCCAACAAAGAAGTCATATTTGTAGTAGAACCATCTTGCATTCTTTTCAACCTTCTTAACTGTTCTTGAAGTCTGTGAGAATGTTTCATTTAAAAATAGATTATAAATTGCAATTATTCTACGAATAAGAACATAATGCAGTCATTAATTATTATTACTAGCTAAATTCAAAAGATCATTTTTTATTATAAAACAAAATTACAAATACTACTTTCAAGATTACAATAATAAAAATAATACAATATCTATGTGTCATACAAATTGATGGTCAGGAATATAAAAGAAATATAAAAAAATTTTTTTTCAAGACTTATTAAGTATTTAAATGTCATAGGTGGCGCATTCTATAAAAATGTATGCGCTTACATTCATGTTAGTCAATGCAAAGTGCTCCTTCAATGAAGAATCAAAAGTAAGGGCCCTTTTGTTGGGGTCGTTATGTCGAAGGTCCTTGTTTTGGAGCCGTTAAAACACGGGTTTTTTGTAAGTGTCTTTTTTGCCACAACTGTTACAATAGGTCCATAATGTCAGGGGTCATAATTAGGGCTGTGCCGGTACACCGGTATGCCAGTATATTGGCCGGTATTTGGTACTACATCTCTGGTAACACTAACATACTCTCGAACACTATTTCTAGCCATTTTCAGGCTTTCGACATTATACCGGTACCAGTAGTACCGGTTTTTGCTCCGGAAATACTGGTATCGGTACAGGCAAAAAAAAACCATACCGGCACAGCCCTAGTCATAATGTCCACGGCCATTTGAACAGGGTAGCAAAAAATTAATTCAGCGATTTACTGAATTACTACAATTATATCACACAGGCAAGTTGCAAAGCCTTGCTTAGTTATTTTTTTTACCTTTTCTTCTCTCTTTTCATTTCTTCTTTCTGATGGTCATCAAGGACTGAAAATTGTTGTCTAAATGTGATGCAAAACAAAAACTAAAGGATTACTTCTTTTTTTATCATTAAATTTTATACATGTGAACAATTAATTTTATATTTTATATGATTGTTTTAAGTATATAATATTATTATATATCTATGTATATATGTATAATAACATATCTGGACTGTAAAAGGGAATTGAAAATGGTTTTAAGTTATCATTTTTCCAAATTATCACTTCATAGATAACAAGATTTATTCTTAAAAGAAAATGCATATAATTTCAAAGCTAAAAAATTTTATTTAATCAAAAAAAAAACAAACAAACATGTAATTGGCATCTTTTGATTCCCTGATCCTGATGTATTTATCAACAATGTTAGCCTTCTTTATGATTTCAATTCTCTGGAATTCCCTGCCATTGTCTTCTCTAAAAGTCCTTGTGATCTTTAGTTTTCTTGTCTGGTAGTGGTATAAACGTGGATTGTAGTGGTGTAAATGTGGATTGTAGTGGTGTAAATGGGGATTGAAGTGGTATAAATGTGGATTGAAGCGGTGCTAAATGTGGATTGTAGTGGTATAAATGTGAATTGAAGTGGTATAAATGCGGATTGAAATGGTGTAAATTTGGACTAAAGTGGTGTAAATTTAGATTGAAATGGTGTAAGAGTGCATTTAAGTGGTGTAAATGGTGATTGAAATGGTGTAAGTTTGGGTTGAAATGGTGTAAGTGTGGATTGAAATGGTTTAAATGTGGATTGAAGTGGTGGTAAATATGGATTTACTGATGGCATTAAATTTATTGCAAAGACATAGACATGTTTAAAAATAAAAAAAATATTAATACATAAGAGGATTTAATAAAACCTATATGAAATACTCTAACTATTCCTATTTCTCATTTGTTGATATTTCAGATGAATCAGCCTTGACAGAATAAAATACGAAAACAGAACAATTTTAGTACGGGAGTGGCCAAAATACCATTCAACCGTTCTGTAAGATGAAGATGGTTCATCTTACGTATTTTTGTGATATTTGTTTATTTTTATTATGTGTGCATTTTATAATGATTGGATATGTTTAAACAATAGTGATTTATGTATGTATGTGTACATATATATATATATATATATATATATATATATATATATATATATATATATATATATATATATATATATATATATATTTATATATATATATATATGTATGTTTGAATGTATATATATGTGAATTTATGGGTATATGTATATGTATATGTATATATATATATGTATATGTATGTATATATATATATATGTATATATATATATATATATATATGTATATATATATATAATTGTTATTTGTCTGAATATATGTATGAATGTATGGGTATATGTATATGTATATATATATGTGTGTATATATCTATATATATAAAAGAACATGTCCTGACTGACTGATAATCAACGCCGAGCTCAAACGCCTCATCCTAGGAACGTGAAATTTGGAACTTATATTACTTTTATAGCGTAAACATCCGCTAAGAAAAGATTTTTGAAAATTTTGCTCCTGAGGGGAAAAAACTGGAAAACAAACTTTTTTCTAAGAAATTTTTCTAAAAATTTGTACTGAAATTTGGTATATAGATTCTTTTTGAAAAATAAAAAATACGTGTTTCACCATTTTTTGAAAATTCGGTTTCCCGGACCTCAAATGTGGGTTGGAAAATTGGGTTATTTGGTTTTTAAAGTAGCTTCTACTCAGAAACTGTTACTGCTACAGGAGTAAAAATTAGTATTTAGTTTCTACTCCAAAAATAATGAAACACGTGTTTTAGCATTTTTTAAACATTTGGTTTCCAGGACTTCAAATGTGGGGTGGAAAACAGGGCTAATTGTCTTTTATAGTAACTGCTACTCAAAAACAGTAAATACCACAGATGTAAAAATTATTATTTAGTTTCTTTTCTAAAAATAAAGATATACGTGCTTCACCATTTTTTACAAATTTGGTTTCCCGGACCTCAAATGTGGGTTGGAAAATTGGGTTATTTGGTTTTTAAAGTAGCTTCTACTCAAAAACTGTTAATGTTACAAAAGTAAAAATTAGTATTTAGTTTCTACTCTAAAAATAATGATATACGGGTTTCACAATTTATTGAAAATTTGGTTTCCAGGACTTCAAATGTGGGGTGGAAAATAGGATTATTTGGTTTTTAAAGTAACTGCTACTCAACAACTGTAATTGCCACATAGGTAAAAATTAATACTTAGTATCTACTCAAAAAAAAAGATATACGTGTTTCATCATTTTTTGGGTTATTTGGTTTTTAAAGTAGCTGCTACTCAAAAACTGTTAATGCTACAGAAGTAAAAATTAGTATTTAGTTTCTACTCCAAAAATAACGAAATACGTGTTTTAGCATTTTTTGAAAATTTGGTTTCCAGGACCTCAAATGTGGGGTGGAAATAAGGGTTATTTGATTTCAAAATAACTGCTACTCACAAACTGTAAGTGCTACAAATGTAAAAATTAGTATTTTGAAGTTTTGTGCCGGTTAAAAGTAGCTAAGTCCAGTTTATCATCGGCCGGGCCAAGCCGTTATTTTAGAGTCTTCACACGGGCCAGGCCAAACCTTAAATCAAAGTGGGACGGGCCGAGGCTTTTCAGTAAGTATATAGATATTTTAGTGATTTTAGGGTCTTCAGTTTGGCCGGGCCAAACCTGAGGTCAAGGTGGGACTGGCCGAAGTTTTTCATCAAGTATATAGAACTTCTAGGCCGGTAAAAATGGGCCGGGCCTAATTCAGACGGGCTGTGCCGGGCCAGGAGTTTGGGTTTTTAAAACGGGCTGGGCTAATTTGTCGACGGGCCGAGCCGAGACCTAAAAAAATGATCTCTACTATGGATGCACGGTTCAAACTCTCTAATTTCATGCGAGCGAAGCCGCTACGGGCACTGCTAGTATGTATATATATATATATATATATATCTATATTTTTATATATATATATATATATATATATATATATATATAATTGTTATTGGTCTTTTTCCTATTAGGGGTCTTCATTAAAGAAATAAGATGTTTTTAAGAAGGGAAATTTTAATTATCAAAAGATTTGTTAGAACCGTGGGAAATTCTACAAAGTGAGATAATTCAGTTTTTTGAGTCAAGTAAAAGATTATATTCAACAAAGAATAATAAAGTTAAAATAAATTCGAGAAATATTGTGTTATAAATAACTTCGACTTTAACGTTACGAATCGCTAGAAAGCATATTCCTCTACGTTTACACGTTCAAACTACTTGATCTGAGGGACTGCTTCTTGACTCAGCTATTTAATTCTACATGGGTTCAAGGTCATTAATAAGACAATCTCTAGTTCAATGTTTGTTCGCAACAAACCACACGTTCAAGAATACAAGAAAGGTTATGTCAGTTCATCAAATTGAAATCATCTAAAATAAAAGTGATTTTCTTGAAATTTCAAAAATTATCACTCAAGAAAAGTTATTACACACTTTTACTTAACTTGACTTCTCTGTCTATCTGTCTGTCGTCAAAATTTGCAATTGATTTTAAACTAACTTCCTGATGAGCTAGAGACTTCAAAATTTAAACATACCTCCGAACTAATTAATAATGCATTTTATCAAATTTTCGGATCGATTGGACAAAATTTAATTAAGTAATCATTTGTGATATTTTTGTCAAACTATTTATTGTTGTTTATGTAGTAAAAAAATATAAAAGTGTGTTTTTAAAAAACTTTGTTTTTGTTTTACTTGTTTTATGTACAAAGATTTCTTTCATCCTTTCACTGAGGCATAACAATATTATAACAACTAGTAAATACAAACAGATTAAAAAAAAACCAAATAAATTGACAAAACACGAAAAATTGAAACTTACACCAACAGCAGGTGCACTTGACATTGAACTTTCTTTTTTTACTTTCTCACCTTTCAACATTTTGGCCAACTCTCTCCTTTCTGCTTCTTCTCTTTCCATGTTTAACTATGAATAAAAAATATATACTTGAAAATTCTAAGTTTAAAACTTTCTTTAACTAATATAAATTTTATCCACAAACCAAATTATTAAGGAAAAAAACTATGCTGAAACCTGAGATGTAGATTTTTCACTGGATAGTATGTTTGTTAAGTTTTTCCCCTGTTCTTCCAGATCAGATTCTTCACCCATACTACCATCCTCATCTGATGATAGAACTTCATCTGATCCAAGGAGTCTGCAGACAAACAAAATGGATACAGATGTGCCTGATACAGATGTGCATGATGCAGGTGTGCATGGTGCAGGTGTGCATGGTGCAGGTGTGCATGATACAGATGTGCATGGTGCAGATGTGCATGATACAGATGTGCATGATACAGATGTGCATGGTGTGCATGATGCAGGTGTACATGATGCAGATGAGCATGGTGCAGATGTGCTTGGTACTTAAAAACAGTATGAAGAGAGAAATTTATTTGTCGAAACATATATCAGAATCAAACTTGTTCTGAAGATCAAACAGTCTTTGGCAATCCTCCTTGTATTTTTCATGATGTTCAGCTATAGAAAATCTGTTTCCTCTTGCAAATTTGCATATTCCACCTCCTGCAACCAGCCAATCACATTAACACATTAAAAACTTATAACAAATTTCTAACCATTTTTCAAGTGCTTAATTTATTATAAATTTGTGAGATAAGAAATTCAAAAAAATTAAATCTAACCATCCTGAGATGATTTTGCCTGTTCGGTCGACATGGTTCTAATTTGATTAATAACCTCCCACCTGGACAACTTTTTCACCTGTACCAGTAACGGTGAGTGTTGTAATTAAAAATAGAATACAACTAAAAATAAATTCTAAAATAAAACAACTAATGAAAGTTTTTAATATCTAATCTTACTTTAATAATATTTACTATAAATACAGAAATGTGTTCAAATAGAACAATATAACTAAACAGGAATGAATATGAAGTCCAATGACATAATGGTACAAAGCTGGGTTTTTCAGGCTGGGCTGTTGAGTTCAATTCCCATGGCAACAAATGCCCATATAGGAGAACTCTCTTAAGCAGAAAGTTTACTTCTACTGCAAACTAAGCATTTAGCAGCACATGCTATGATACTGGCATGAGAACCATACAGAGCCACAACTGCTAAAATGATGTCAGCAGTGAAAATAAATCAAAACAGCCAATAAAATTTGTCTTCATAAATAGCTTACCGTAGCTTCATCAACACCGAGTTTCCTCAACAAAACCTTTGCTTCTTTGAGTGGTAACCTTCTCAGATCAGCATCCGTACCAACAACGGATCTCTTCATTGCTGCTTGAGCTGATTGGTCATCCTGTGAACAACAAAAATGAAGTTGTGAAACATGTATCTACAATGTGGAAAGATAAAATGAAGTTGTGAAACATGTATCTACAATGTGGAAAGATAAAATGAAGTTGTGAAACATGTATCTACAATGTGGAAAGATAAAATGAAGTTGTGAAACATGTATCTACAATGTGGAAAGATAAAATGGAATTGTGAAACATGTATCTACAATTTGGAAAGATAAAATGGAGTTGTGAAACGTGTATATACAATGTGAAAAGATAAAAACGTTTTAAATTAAGATAGTTCATATTAATTAATTATAAGCCATTCCTCATAACTTAACACATTATTTACTCACTTTTAATGAAATCACTTATGAGATTATATGCATAAAAATATTAAATATAAGTGTCACGTCAGTGTTTGAAACAGCGTGCATGCAAACCCTCGTTGTATTATAGCTACATGTGTGTATGCTATTTTTTTGTTTTTGTGCGTGCAGTAGTCATGGTTACTCGATATAAATTTGAGTGTATAATAAGTTCTAGGCTCATTATAAGCTTGTTGCTGTGTAAGCCAGTATCGCGGCGTGATGCCGCAAACCAATCAAATTTGAATGTTTTGTGTGGTAGCCAGCGGTTGTTCTAATTTGTAGATATAGCCTGTTGTTTCGAAAATATGAGGGAAGAATTGTGATTGTCGTGGACAGTTCAGACGTGTAAAACTTTGTCGTGTAGCAATTCGATATTATCTCAGGTTTGGATGTTTAACTGCTATCTTTTCTTTAATTAAAGTATCTATTATTGTTTAGATAGAGTTAGAAGTTTCTTGAACCTCTCAATTCAAACATTCTCCAACGGTCGCAACTATTACTAGAGCGATAGTCGTGACAATCAGAGTGTATTATTTACATTGTATCCTGATTCTAATGATTTATAAAATTGTTTCTTAATATTAATATGCTTGAATATAATATTAATATGCTTGAATGGAAAACAATTTCCCTTTGCTCTCTTGGTAAAGAAAAGTAAGGACATGTGAGACAATATATGAAAAAGAAAGCATCAAAATAGCGCAATAAGGAACTGCATAAAAATACGATTAAACAAGCAAACCTTGATTTTTAAAGTTAATACAAATTCATTTAGTTAAATCATCCTTCCGTTATGGCATGAACTCACCTTCCCTGTCTGGGGCTTGTTGGGCATCTTAACATATGAGAACCCCTCACCACACCCGGTAGGGTCAGCCACTGGGTTGTTCACGGCAAGCAAGCACTTCCCCTTCATGGCAGAAATATATGCACTTGTTGTTGACCATGGAGCAGCTTTGACCTTCAAGAAAAATTTTCGAAGTTAAAATCATCTTAGTCAACTTTAAATAAGATGAATTAATTTTAAAAACTATTTTTATCATGTTGACAAATATAAAACTTAAATCAACTTTTATATTATTTCCAAATAGAAACAATTTATTGGATTAAAAACTAAAATAAGAATTAATATTTAAAATTGACCTCATCTTCACATTTCGAATCTTCTTCATTATCATCATCAATTGCAAACAAAGACTTCTCTCCGTAGCCTGCATCCTGGAAAATATATTAAGGAAAATATTAAATCTTTCCAAACAAACATAAAATTAAAAAAAAACAAAAATTAAAATTAATATCTTAACCTCATAAAATCTGGTGTAAAAGACTATAAACTATTATGAAAAAAATCACTTATAATCTTCATCACCAAAATCTTCATCCCCAACCTATTAAGTCACAACTACAATAATCATCACCACCACACCTACCTTCAATCTTTGTTCAGCTGCCAGCATGCTGTAGTAAGCACAACACTGCTCAGGACTGACCATTTCTCTCATTTCTTCCTCGCTCGGAAGTCTTGCATTGTTCTTGAGAACCCACCAATTGGAATCGATACCTTTTGACGTTGAATGGTAGTAATGGGAATGAATGAATAAAAAAGAATTGAACAAAAGTATTAATTTTAAACTTGATAATACTTAATCAAGCCTATTCTCATAACGTGAAGATAAACAGGTTTTTGCATGCAGTATGGAGCTTATTTCTTGGTTATTGTGAAAACAATAGGCACGTATGTGTGTCTTTTGTGTGTGTGTTTATATATGTGGAAGCTCACCTGCCGATTATTAGATTATTGGGTTGATTCAAAGAGACAGCGTGGTTGTTATTTGATTATTTTATAACTATGTAGCCTAGATTTCTAAGAAAAGACAGGCGCTTGCGCCGATCAAACTCTAGTTGAAAATAAGAAATAACTTTTTTAGTTAAATCAAAATTTGCAAACTGCAAACTGCAAAAAACTCCTTGCTCAAATTTGATCAAAACTTCATCCTTTAAATAGTATCAACCAGACATCTCCCCACCATCATCATCATAAGCACCCCACCCATGTTATCTAACCTGTTCTCTTAAAATCAGAACAGAGTTTAAGTCGTTTTCTGATGCTACTCTCGGAATGAGTCGGGAATGCTTTCCTCACTTCTTCCATTTTTATCCTACGAGGGCTGTCCCGGCTTATCCAGAAGAGACGATAGATGAAGAGCTGTGAGAAAAAATAAGCTTTTTTATTATCACGATAATATGAAATGTAGAAAACATAACTACAATAGAAAATTCACCTGCAGAAAATCTCTCAGAAAATTATTGGCCCTTTTGGATGCAGGGTTGGGTACCTCAATGAGAGGACATTCCTGACCCACTGCAAACAAGGCATCCATCTCCCTAATGTAGTAACTGGAAATTAAAAACAATAGATTAAACTTATTTATGCTTTTACACACTTTTACTTAACTTGACTTCTCTGTCCGTCGTCAAATTTTGCAATCAATTTTAAACTAACTTCCCGATGAGTTAGAGACTTAAAATTTTAAACATACCTCAAAACTGATTAACAATGCATTCTATCAAATTTTCGGATCGATTAGACAAAATTTAATTGAATAATTATTTGCGATATTTTCGTCGAACTATTTATTGTCTATGCTAATATGCTCGTTATTCATGTAACAAATGATCACTTGAATAGTGTAAAAATATAAAAGTGTGTTTTAAAAAAAACTTTGTTTTTTGCTTCACTTGTTTTAATAAATAATATATTTATTATTATTAAATATGAACTTTAATATATAATTTATTTGAAGATGAACAAACAAAGAGTTGTAAATAAATTAAAAAGTTTATGAATCAGCATGTGCAAAATAGCACATGAAACCATTAAAATAACAAAAATTGCATGACATTTCATAATTAACTATATCAACTTTCACATTGTTTTTCATCTTCAGCACAACATTATATAACAAAAAAATTACTTATTTCTATTCCTGATGACCAAGAAATCAGTTTGGGGTATCTTGTGGGAATAGATGGGTGCCCTGAACATGTTGTTCTCAAATGCTTGTAAGCTCTGACCAGGCTGAAGGGATCCCAAGAAAGGGGAGGTGTGAGCGTAAGCAAGCTCCCCGTAGATGAATTGGGGCGGATCGGATTCGTTGTTACCTGGTTTCTAAAAAATAAACAAAACGATACAAATTAATTTAAAACTATGTATTTCTTGTTTAAATTATTTCCACCACAAAATAAAATTTGAAATATTATTCTTTAAAAATCTTTTTTTTAAAATAACTTTGTAATAAGTAGAATTTACAGAAATATTACAAACTTTATTATGTACACAAATATTACAAACTTTATTATGTACACAAATATTACAAACTTTATTATGTACACAAATATTACAAACTGGATTTTCTTCCTTCCCATTTTAATCAGACTGAAGCTTCGCAACAACAAAATCTCTCACAAAAAACTTTCCAACAAACCCACCCTTTTATAGTAATTCTTTATTTTGGTTGCCATTCCGATCTGGTTGACAAGAGGAGGGTACTGTTCAGAGTACTCTGCGAGTACGATTTCTCCATCTCTTCCAGTCAGATCATCTGCAGTCCTCATGAAGAACATGTCACCTCCACCACTGGCAAGCCTCTCTTGCTCTCTCAACTGACGAGGAGATTATCGTATTTATTTAATTATTAAAACCAGAAAAATAAATATTATGTAATTAATATTACATAATTGAAATAACAGTAATTATGAAAAAATGTATATATTAATGATAATAAAAAACATGCTTTTTCTTTTCTTCTGATGTACTTCAGCAGTGGCAGTACAGGATGCGGACCAGGAGAAACCATAGCCCCGTGACTGTACTTCTTCAGATGAGGTCTGTGAAAGTTTCTCAACTTGAGAAGACTCAGGTGGCATGGGAAGAATGGCTGCCTGAGTTCTGCT
The DNA here is from genome assembly GCA_963978895.1 of Erpobdella octoculata. Classification (NCBI taxonomy): domain Eukaryota; kingdom Metazoa; phylum Annelida; class Clitellata; order Hirudinida; family Erpobdellidae; genus Erpobdella; species Erpobdella octoculata. The sequence goes on from OZ022247.1 coordinate 11,851,322, forward strand.
GCTGGAGTGGAGTGCTGGAAGAAGAAAAAAGAAATTAATTGTACTACATACAAAACACAATTTCAAATACCAAATAAATTTCTCTTTTAAAAGTTTACAAATAAAAAGAAACCAAAAACATTTACATACCAAAATCATTGAAACTCCGAGATTTCTTCCGAGAGCATTATCTGTTGTTAACTTCGGATTGTAATATTCGTCGTTGGAAATATTGAAAGGATTCTTTCGTGGCATTTCCGATTCTTCTTGCTGGTTTCGTCATTTTAATCAAAAGTAAAAAACTGAGAAAAAAACTTATTTAATTGAAAAACATCCTTAGTCAGCTTCTTTCGAATTTTCGGTCTGACTTATTAATAGAGATAAGATCAAGACAAAAAACCATGAAAATCCAATTTATTTTTTAACCACAAACTATCCAGCCATGATAAACAGTTGAACAAATAATAATTCCTACCTGGTTTTCTTCTTCTTCTTTTGTTTTCACAGATGCCATTTTAGACTTTTTTAATTCCTACATATTAACAGTAAATTAATTCAATATAAAATAAATTTTATACTAAAGAAAACTATACAAATTAAATAAGTTATACACAAAATAACTTTTATGCACATAAAATCCAAATAACTACTCATCAACTATTTTTTAACCAGCGACTAAACAGAAAAAACTTGCTCGCTTGCTTACTAAAAAATCAAACATGAGAAAAAAACCTTTTCTTTTTTAGGATTAGCTGCCTCCTGCTGTTGCTGCTGGAGAAGCAGCTGCTGCTTTTCCCTGCTGGCAATCTCACTTTCATCGGGAACATTAATTATAAGATTTTCATCCCCCATGTCCAATGTAAGCACTTTTGGTTCAGGGATTTTGTCCATGGCCTAAATAAAACGATTTTAAAAATGAAAAAATAATTCATAATAAATTTATAAAGGATTTCTATAAAAAATGTTTAAACTGACCAAATACAACAACTCATAGTAGATTATAGGATTTGTCCCTGACACACACATGCATGTACATAAATTGAATAAAATTAATCTACCAAACCTGAGCATCCCAGATAATATCTTCTATCCACTTGCCACTTATGAGTTCCTCATTTTCAAATGGAAGAAGACTGTATCCATTTGTTATCTTCTTATCTGGATGATCTGAAGACATAAATATTCTTTAATATTTAAATTTTTTAAATAATAATTCCTTCCTGTTTAATCTACTAATATTATCTCCCAGCCTCACTCACACACACATTCAGAAACTTGTGAATGCAATGGCGGGAGAGGGGTTTCAGAGATAGAGCCCCCTTAAAAGTTCCAAAAAAAATTATTTACAAAAATACATTAATTAACTGATTTTAGTATTGATAAAACTCAGACTTCAACAGGTATCTTGCATACCTTCCTATTCAAATCTATCATAAAGTGAGCAAAATATAAAACAACTAACATTTATCTATGTACTCAGAGAACGTTCTGGTATTGGACGATAGAAACCAGCCAGCTTTTGGAATTTTTCTCTTTAAATCATCTAAGATTTTGGCCTTGACATCTTCCCCATTCCAGATGACATCATTTTCCCAGTTAGTTTGAGTGAGCATAAGATGAGCCTCTTCAGGCACTTCCACTTTAGGTTTTTCTTTTCAAAATATAAACAAACAATTAATGAATTTACTGACATATCAACATTATCAACCATAATTATTCTATAATAGGAAAATAAATCTTTAGAAGCAATCAGAAAAATTTGGTCACCACTCCTACTGTAGGTAGCACAACAACAATAAGTATAATACCATATTAATGTTTATTTTGATCTCCACCAACACTCACTCGCTCCAGGATCGTCACCGGAACTTTTTCGTTTCAATGAAAACGTCTCACCACCTTCGACAACTGTAGCGATAGTGTTGTTAACATCTGCTGGAGTCTGAATCCAAATAATTAAAATGAAATGATGATATTTTTCTTAATAAACTAATAAAATAATTAAATCCTATCATTATCTCATCGTTAGAATGTTCAGCATAAACCTAAAACTTAACCCTCCATTTATCAAATAAATTCCTTTTAAACATCAAATCATAATAATCTATCCCTCTATCAGACAATAAGAGGAAAGATGAAGAAGAAGATATAAGTATTTTTCAGCTCCAAATATCTACTTGTTATAACCAATTTTTCTTAAAACTCTTTTGCTTATAGACATTTTAACAACTAACCTGCTTCAACTTGAATCCATATGAGAATCCTTTCCCATCTTCAGGAACACCCATCATGTCATACCACAGTCGTGCAGGACCATGCCTCCAGGCAGCTGGATTCGGTCCGCTTTCTGAACCTGGTTCTGAATTGTCGACTTTGATGACTTCTTCTTTTAGAAAAGATTCCTGCAATATGTTGCGAGAGAGTTAGTTTGTGTTGGTTGAACATTTTAAAAGTAAGAAAAGCAAAAGTAAAATCAATCGTTATGGTAGTCCTTAGAACTGAAGCTAAGGAGCTAATTAAAAATGATTTCTTAAAATGTTAACAACGCCACATTTTTATTTCAATCTATAAAATCTTGATGGGTCGACTTTTAAATGGTTCGAGTTGTTCCTCAATGAAAGAAATTTTCAGGTAAAAGTCAATATTGGCATTTCATCCATATCATCACTCCACCACTCCAGTCGGTCTTTCTACTACTTTGACTATTATCCGACTTACTGACCTTCAATCTGTTATCAATGCATCTGCCAGGTTTGTTACTGGAAAGCAATGATATGAACATTGAACACACAACTTCCATTTTTCAAGATTTTCAGAGATTAGGAATGGAAAGCAATTACATAAACATTGAACATTCAACTTCCATTTTTCAAGATTTTCAGAGATTAAGAATGGACATTAACTTAAGGTAATAGTTTCTGATGGCTTCCCCAAACCTTATCTGCACCCAGGACAGAAAAAACGCTGAGATTATCGACTTTGTCTATGCTTTCTATGTTCCTTCAACTCATCTGAAAAACTTAAGAAATAAAAGTTTTGCAGTTGCAGCAACCAGGTTTTGAAAGAACACAGATTAAAACACCCCTCATCTTTTGCTCAATTCAAAGTGATGGTCAAAGAACACTTATATAAAATGAAACAACAATAATATAACATTGTTTTTTTTTTTAAATTTACTTTTATATTTTCTATTTAGCTGAATTTAAATAAAGTCTTATAATTTATGCCACACTAAAAAATGTCAAAATAAATAAACTTCATAAGCTAAAAAGTTTGCTTGCACTACTGAAACATTGAGCGTTTCATTATGTGAAGTCAATAAATGTATAAAAAATGTAATGCTTATAAACTATAGACAAAAGCATAAGGAGTTTCTGGTTAAGTTTTTAAAAAGTTCTTGTTGTTGTTATTATTATTATTATTATTATTATTATTATTATTACTAGCGGGGTTACCAGGCGTTGCTCGGGGTTTTCAGAGGTTTTTTATCATTTTCTCTCTTGCTCCCGTTTCCTTCCCGCTTGCTCTTCCGTTTCCGTTCCCGCTTGCTCTCCCGTTCACGCTCATTTTTATTTTTTCTTTTCCACTCTTTCATAACTTATTTTAGCCCATAAAACGTAAAATAGATTTGCTAAAAGTTGCTTGAAGCCTTCAAACGTTGTTACGTGAACAAAATTTGAATTTTATTACGCAATTACCTTCAATGATTGTACATAGGAACTTTTGGCGTGGAAAGTTAAGAAGGGGAAAAAGTTAATAAGGTTTGGACTCCTTCTCCGATCCCCTGGCTCAGGGGGCCAAAAAACCTTCCGGGCCAAAAGTGCCTATACATGATCATTGCATAAGTTTTCGAAGCACTGTTTACAATTGCGTAACAGGCATTACTTGCTAATGGACTTCTTAATATTAAGAAGTCCATGACTTGCTTCCCAGTCTTGCATAATGTGACCGATTGCGCGTTATTACAAATTATTAAGAGATAGATGGGGCGGGAAAGCGACCGGGAGTGGGAGAGGAAGCGGGAAAGCAACCGGGAGCGGGAGAGAAAACGGGGAATTAAACGGGAGCTAGAGAAAAACGATAAAAAAACTCTAAAAACCCCCAAGCAACGCCGGGTAACCCCGCTAGTATATATATATATATATATATATATATAGTTCCCGCTTCGCTCCGCTCATCTTGTGACGGATTTCAAATTTTTTTCTCTATATTTGATTCCCCTTGACTCTCAAGGTTGTGTGAAAATTTCATTACGATCGGATGAATGGTGTAGCAATGCATAAAGAACATACATATATACATACATACAAACATTCATCTATAATATAGTAGCCCACGTCACCCACTCAATCACTGATTCTGTCACGCTTACGTAATTAGTAGTATAGACGATATCGATGTGCACGTAAGAATTTTTTGCGAGCAGGCGTGTAATAAAAGTTTTTTGTCAACGATGGTCGTCATGTCACAAGAAATGTCATGTATACTGGTGTAAAGGACTATAAACTATTATAAAAAACAAAAAGATAAAAAAAGTGGCGCTGCAATCGAAAAATATTATATGATTTAAAAAATCTCAGAAGCAAGGACCACTTCTCGATGGCCGTCAATTCACAAGAAATGTCGTGTATACTGAAATTCTTTAATAACTAATTATTGCACTTTTTAATTTTCACATCCTTTGAATTTATATGAAATACGTTAGTAAATTGAAAATTTAAACACAATAAAAAATTTCATTAAATTTGCTTATAAATAAAAAAAAATTGTTCATGGTTATCAAATGACATTTTGTTTTCGTTGACTATTCCTTATAAAATGTATCCAAAGTACATTGTAATTTTAAAACATCCGTCCGTGGGACGGGCAAAACCACTAGTTTTTATATATATATAGATTATTATTATAAATCAATATTCATAAACAGTAAAATTACTGACCAAATCATCAACATCGAGTTCATCAGATCTGGGTGACCTAGCAAGTCGGTACCCAAATGATGATGAATAGTCTGGCACATCTTCCCCATCACCACGGTGATTGATATCCATAGATGGATGAGGACTGTTGTGCCCCATTCTACTCCCAGTTTCATGAGTTTGCTTTGTTTCTAACTCTTGTTGTCTCTTTTTCTTCTTCTTTTTCCATATGTTTGGATTGTGAACAGGTTTGAAAAGTCTGCAGAACCTCAAAACCTAACAAATCAAAGTTATTTTTCTTAAAATCACTCTAAAGAAAAATTATTCCATAATTTAAAAACAATTGTTTGCATATTCTCTCAAAATCAAAATATCATATTCAATTTGATGATGCTTTCAAATAAACCTACCCAACAGCATCATAAATAAATAAAAATCTTCAAACCTTTCCAAACTTGAACTCAGGAAACCACTCTCTGACATCTTTTTTCATCAATCCAGGAGGAATCATGGATGCCAGAGGAGTCTGCATCATCGGTTTTAAAGAAACTTCTGTACCATCTGTCGAAGGCACAGCATTTATGAGATCTGACTGGGGAGTGACACCGCTATCAATGTTTTCATCCTCTATATCATAGTCGTTTGCTGAAGATTCTGCAGTTTTGGTGCCATTCATATCATAGGATTGAGAAATTATGTCATATGGCACAACTGCAGAGATCAAGTCATCTTTTGGAGATGTCGTGTCATAGTTTTCATCCATGACTTCATTGATATCGGAGAAATCAATGGCATCTTTAAATGTGGAATTAATTTCAAAATTATTGTTTTACTGATAAAACTGAATTAACATAAAATAACAAGTAAAGGAAAAAACTAATTTTTTAACACAAACACTTTAATTTCAAACACACCCGATTAAGAAATACGAAAGATGTTCAAATTAATTTTTTTTTTTATTTAATCATGTATTGTCATCCAATATAAAGCTATGCTGAAAGTTTCAGCTCTCTAGCTAGTCAAAAAGCTGGTTAAATTTTACTTGCAAGATTTGTGCACAGAGAAAGCCACACACACACACACACACACAAACAGAGATTGTAACCTAAATAAAAGTTTGAAAAAAATGACAATAATGATAATGGACCCGATTAAGATTTAAGTGACGTTATGTTCAACTTAACTTCAAGACCACTGTATAAAAGTTAGAATGATCATAAAGTTGTTCTATAAGCCTCTCCAACCACTGGACTACTATAACTTATTGTATTTTTAGCACCTTGTTAGCTCTATCCTCTGCTGAAACTCTGCCATACCAACAATGATTAAGACTTGCTTGAATTTAGAGCATTGAAAAAACATACATTTTAATTTTTTCAAACTTTTATTTAGGTTACAATCTGTGTTTGTGTGTGTCTTTCTCTGTACACAAATCTTGTAAGTAAAATTTAACCAGCTTTTTGACTAGCTAGGAAGCTGAAATTTTCAGCATAGCTTTATATTGAACTAGCAGTGCCCGTAGCGGCTTTGCTCGCATGAAATTAGAGAATTTGAACCGTACATCCATAGTAGAGATCATTTTTTTAAGTCTCGGCTCGGCCCGTCGACAAATTAGCCCAGCCCGTTTTAAAAACCCAAACTCCTGGCCCGGCACAGCCCGTCTGAATTAGGCCCGGCCCATTTTTACAGGCCTAGAAGTTCTATTTATTTGATGAAAAACTTCGGCCCGTCCCACCTTGACCTCAGGTTTGGCCCGGCCAAACTGAAGACCCTAAAATCACTAAAATATCTATATACTTGGTGAAAAACCTCGGCCCGTCCCACTTTGATTTAAGGTTTGGCCTGGCCTGTGTGAAGACTCTAAAATAACGGCTTGGCCCGCCGATGATAAACTGGACTTAGCTACTTTTAACCGGCACAAAACTTCAAAATACTAATTTTTACATTTGTAGCACTTACAGTTTTTGAGTAGCAGTTCTTTTGAAATCAAATAACCCTTATTTCCACCCCACATTTGAGGTCCTGGAAACCAAATTTTCAAAAAATGCTAAAACACGTATTTAATTATTTTTGGAGTAGAAAATAAATACTAATTTTTACTTCTGTAGCATTAACAGTTTTTGAGTAGCAGCTACTTTAAAAACCAAATAACCCAAAAAATGATGAAACACGTATATCTTTTTTTTTTTGAGTAGATACTAAGTATTAATTTTTACATCTGTGGCAATTACAGTTGTTGAGTAGCAGTTACTTTAAAAACCAAATAACCCTATTTTCCACCCCACATTTGAAGTCCTGGAAACCAAATTTTCAAAAAATTGTGAAACCCGTATATCATTATTTTTAGAGTAGAAACTAAATACTAATTTTTACTCCTGTAGCATTAACAGTTTTTGAGTTGAAGCTACTTTAAAAACCAAATAACCCAATTTTCCAACCCACATTTGAGGTCCGGGAAACCAAATTTGTAAAAGATGGTGAAACACGTATATCTTTATTTTTAGAAAAGAAACTAAATAATAATTTTTACATCTGTGGTATTTACTGTTTTTGAGTAGCAGTTAGTATAAAAGAAAATTAGCCCTATTTTCCACCCCACATTTGAAGTCCTGGAAATCAAATTTTCAAAAAATGCTAAAACACGTATTTCATTATTTTTGGAGTAGAAACTAAATACTAATTTTTACTCCTGTAGCATTAACAGTTTTTGAGTAGAAGCTACTTTAAAAACCAAATAACCCAATTTTCCAACCCACATTTGAGGTCCGGGAAACCGAATTTTCAAAAAATGGTGAAACACGTATCTTTTTATTTTTTAAAAAGAATCTCATTTTTGGTTTTCGAGATAAACATTGTTTTAGAAAAAAGTTTGTTTTCCAGTTTTTTCCCCTCAGGAGCAAAATTTTTAAAAATCCTTTCTTAGCGGATGTTTACGCTATAAAAGTAATATAAGTTCCAAATTTCACGTTCCTAGGATGAGGCGTTTGAGGTCGGCGTTGATTATCAGTCAGTCATCAGTCAGTCAGTCAGTCAGTCAGTCAGTCAGTCAGTCAGGACATGTTCTTTTATATATAAAGATGACAATATATGATTCAATCAAAACAAGTACAGGAAAAAACGAGTTTTTCAACACAAACTTTGATTCCAAATACACTCGATTTAGAAATAGAAAAGATGTTCAAATTAAGTTTTTCTTTTCTTTTAATTGAATCATGTGGTTATTGTAAGGTTTATCGACAGTTGACAGTTAATCGACTTTAGTTGGAAAGTCGATTAACCTGCGAAGGAGTCGATTATCCTGCGAAGGAGTCGATTATCCTGCGAAGGAGTCGATTATCCTGCAAGTTGATTAACCAGAGCACGCCCTCCTGTGCATGACAACAAAACGCTTCCGCATGGGTCCATATAGGTATATTAACCCAAGTGACCATCGCTCCTATTCAACTCTCTGGTGTATTTGCGGGATGGCTGCCTATTCACTTGGTGGTGTTTTTACATAGACTATATGCTAAACACTTCTATATCAGCACTGTACTACAGTATCAATATTTAAGACATATTAGAAATTTTTCTGAATTATTTAAAAATATATTTAAAATTTTTCTAAATTTTGAATTGAGAGTTTGAAATTTTTTATAATTCAGTCGCTAGAGTTACGCGCTATAGGCAAGTTCCTGTATACGCCCAGAAGGCAAATAGCCTGGTCAGTTTAGAATTAAAATTAAAAACACACATGTTGCCTGGCCATTTTAGAATCAGTTGAAATGAGGCAATTGAGATTATTTTTTAAATATTTATTGACATCAAATTGAATGTTATTGCTGAGCGTAATGGATGGTCAACCTAATAAATTAAATGAATAAAAAGTTACCGTTCACTAAACCTCTGTGTAATAAAATAAAATTAGTTAAAACAAAAATATTCAATCACACGAAGGCACTCTAATGTAATGCCTTATAGTGAACAATGTTTTTAATTTTCTATTGTGAATAAATAGATAATGCATAAAAATATGTCAGACATGAACAAACTAACCAAATCTAGTTAAACGCAAACAGGCAAACAAACTAAGACGTTTAACAAAACAAAAAACTAGTTTCCTTGTTATAGAGTCGCTACATCCAACAGTTCCTGAAATGAATACTCCTTTACTCCGCTAATATTGTACTTTGAGGTAACTTGTAAAAGAAAAATGCATCGATTAAAAATTCCTTCATAGACAATAAAAATATTCATGTAAACCACAACGGTTTAAAAATAAAAAAACGGCGACCACTACGTCAAAATAACCAAGAAATAAGACTTGGAAGAGGTACTAGTTTTCTGTATAACTCATTAATTTCCACAGTTTTCCAAGTGTTTTGCCATTCTTTTAGAATCTTTAATTTGATTATTTTCTTGTATTCTGGAGTTTCAATGGTAACATCTATATGGATTTCAGTGTAAGTGGTTGCCGTTTTGGCAAGAACGTCACCAGTTTTATTACCCTGCACGCCAATGTGGCTTAGAATCCAGACCAACTTGCATACAACCCTATTTCTGAAAAAATTAGTTGTAGTTTGTACGACAGTTGTTGGTAGTGAGATTTTGAAAAATTGTGACAAATGTCTAATGCTTTGACGGCACTTAAAGAATCTGTAAAAATTACAAGATTTTGTAGTGGATCAGATTCTAATGCATTTGATGAAAGTAAATGATTTCCATATAGATTAAGAGCTATTTTGATTGCTTCTATTTCTGCAGCAAAAATTGAAATGTTGTCCGATGTTCTTCTGGACATTCTGAGACCGGTCGATGGAGCATACACACCAATGCCTATCAGCTAGTAAAAGTTACAGCATAAAGAAAACAAAGAAAAGTACTACAGTTAATAGTAGCCTATGCACTATGAATATTCAGTCGTTAATCAATATGAATAATTATAGAGCGCCTCCGGTCATTTCCTTTGTGTGCCTTGTGGGCATCTGCAGAAACTTGCCTACGGTCATCTAGCATGTAACTCTAGCGACAGAATTATTAGTCAATAAAAATTACCAACTTTGAATTAAAAATTCAGAAATTGTTTAAATTAATTTAAGATAATAATACTGCAATTATGCTGATATAGTAGTACTTAGCATACAGTCTATATGAAAACACCACCAAATGAAAAAGAAGCCATCTTTAAATAGACCAGAGACAATGATAACTTTGGTTAATATACCTATATCGACCCAGGCGGATGCGTTTTGTTGTCATGCACAGCAAAGCGTGCGCTGGTTAATCGACTGGCAGGATAATCGACTCCTTCGCAGGATAATCGACTCCTTCGCAGGATAATCGACTCCTTCGCAGGATAATCGACTCCTTCGCAGGATAATCGACTTCTTCGCAGGATAATCGACTTTCCAATTTAAGTCGATTAACTGTCAACTGTCGATAAAAATACAGTTCCCCGAATCATGTATTGTCATCCAATTTAAAGCTATGCTGAAAGTTTTAGCTTGTCGCTCAAGCTGACGTAACTCGTTTTTTGTCTGTCATTGAAACTGTGCGAAAATGATTATTCTCCTGTTTTTGATGGTGATGATGATGTCTGATGATAATTGGGGTTATCTGATGATGATGGTATTGATGAAGAGGATCGTGATGATGATGATAGTGGTATTGTCGATGATAATTCATCTGATTTGCCTGTTTGTGATGTCGTTGCTCTCCGCTTTTATTGTCGGCTTAAACGTTGAACTAAACCATTATTTTGCGTCTTGTTTCATTTTTGATTTCATTTTCTGTTTCGAATTACTCTTTTTCTGTTTATATTGCCATTCAAATGGTGTAAGTGGCCGTTGGCCCTGCCATTTGTGAACGTTATAAATAAATATATATATATATATATATATATATATATATATATATTATTCAAATAATTAGGTGTTCATTTTTCGTCGATACAGGCTCGGTAAAATTTTATAGACCAAGTTTTGTTGCAAACTTTTTTTATTATAATATGAGATAGTCCACGTAATTTAATTCGCCCACGAAGTTGTTCAAAGAAAATAAATGAAAAATTATTTACCATCATTTTTACCAACAGATTCTCCTTCATCTTCATCTTCTTCATCATCTCCATCTGTTTCTCCCAGGTTGTCCCTGGTTTCACGATCAACTAGCTCCTTGACCAAACTATCACTGCAAAAGCTGGCCAACTTCCCAATACGGTTCCTGCTTTCCTGGTTATTTTAATCAAAAAAGATTAAAATTGTTTTGTTAAATACCGCGTTTTTGTGAACTAAAAAGCAGAAAATAATTTTTCTCCGGGCTGTGTGAGAAATGTCTTGATGGAGGCATGCATTAATTGTAGACATTCGTATAGCGAACAAGCCATAATTTTTTAAAACTTAAAACGTGGGTCGCCTTTTACTCAAACTAACCTTCTGCTATTTTTCAAACAGGATAGAATGCTTTTTGAATATATATATATATATATATATATATATATATATATATATATATATATATATATATATATATATATATATATATATATATATATATATATATATATATATATATATATATATATATATATATATATATATATATATATATATATATATATATTTATATATATATACACACAAAAGGCGTTCCACGATTGTACCCAGTGCAAACAAAAAATTTTTTTTTTAATTTGCACGGACAGCAATATTGCTAACTGAACTTCACACACGTAATATTTTCATGAGGCAGAAGTTGGCTGCGCAGCTGGATCCCCGAACTATGGTGCAAAAAAATTTCGATTAAGTAACCATATGCTGTGTCGTGTGCGTTAAAAGTTAGATTTTTAAAATTCTTATAACTTTTAACTTAAACATAATAAATCTATTTTGTTTTTAACATAGGATTGGAATTAACAAGTTCTATTCAGACTTGTTTCAATTTTTAAAAATGGACCAGATTTGCCAAAAATAGAACCTAAGGTTATCTCCATACATTTAGATACAGAAAACATACCCTGATCTATATTTTGCTTCATAACTTTTGTATTTGTTGGACTATTTTAAAAAAATTAGTTTCTATGTTTAGCTAATATATTTGTCTTTCTAATGCATTAAGTTACAAACCCAATGCAGTCGAAAATTTTATTTAATCTACATGGCCCCAAACGCAAGTGAAAAATCTTCTCCATACATTTACATAGGGACGGCGACGGTTTTTCGCCTATAACTTTTTTATTTTTTGCAATATTAAATTTATTTTTACACCATTATATTTCTTTCTTAAATACCTTTTTAACGATCTATAGCACAACCCCAATGCACGAAATTTTTTTTAGCACCATAGTACGGGGATCCAGCTGCGCAGCCAACTTCTCCTTCGTAATATTTTCAACTTCATTTGTTTTTTTCAAGAGATTTCGCATCGCACTGTCAATAAGTTTGCTGTTAGTCCTAACATAAAAACTTAAAAAAATGTTTTTGTTGAATGTTAAAACTTCAAACCCATTCTTACCTCGTCTAAAAAATCATCTTCTAGCTGTCCAGATTCATTAATATTTCCGAATAAAAATCCGGTAAGCATGGCAGTTTGGTCAATATCAGCATCTTCGCTATCGCTTACACTATTCATTTTTTTTCAGCAATGCCTGTATATTCGTAAAATGACAAATTTAATATACGCAATGCAGAAACGACGATTTTGACAATTTTGAGAGTCAATAGTCAGTCAATTCAAGATATCGAATCAAAACAATAACAAAATATATTATGCATCGTTGTAAAAGTAAAGCAGTTAAAAAATTAAAATATGTTTCTACTATAATGTCATTAACAAATACACTTGTTAAATAAAAAACACATTAGCTACCAAAAATTTGTAACGTGTTAAATAACGGTAACCGCTCTTAACTCCTATAATATAATCCTATAAAATGATTCGGACTAAAATGTATCAATTAGGGAAGTTATCCGGTGTTGCCCAGAGGCTTTAAAGGCTTTTTATTGTTTCTCTTTCGTTCCCGTTTTCTTCCCCGCTTCCGGTCGCTTTCCCGTTCCCGCAATCTCTCCCCTTCCGGTCACTTTCCAGTTCCCACTCGCTCTACCATTTCCGGTTGTTTTCTTTTCCCGCTCGCCCTGCCGTTCCCGGTTGCTTTTTCGTTCCCGCTCCCACTTGCTCTCTACTTCCCGTTTCCGCTCCTTTTTTTTCAACTCTTTCCTAACTGCATTTTTGTTCATAAAACGTAAATAAGACTTTCTAAAAGTTGCTCGAAACCTTCAAACGTTGTTACGTAAATTAAATTTGAATTTTATTACGCAACTAGCGATCCGTGGCGCCTAGCACTGAAAATAATGCATGACACCTTGTTGCATTATTTTCAGTGCTAGGCTCCACGGATCGCCGGAATATCTTGGTGTCTTCCGGCACACTAAAAAGATCATCCATTCGATCGGCCGATTTCCCACTCTCATCACCCCAAGATCGAGTCTTTCAAAGTTTGGAGACCAATCCTTTCACGTTGCTGGTCCCTTCACCTCGAATGCACTCCCACCTGTGATTGTGATCCGAAAACAGACGACTGCAGATAACTTTCACATTATTTTAAAAACTTATCTTTTTGACCAGTCTTTCAATAGAACTTAATCAAATATATGTTTGTCTGTTTGCTGACTTAGCTTGAGTGTATTTTATAATCTTTTGGTTTTTGATGTTAATGCACTGCAAAAATTGGAATGAATAAATAATATCAACCTAGAATTTGAAATAGGAACAGTGAGCAACATTTTTTAGTTTTTTTTATGATAGTTTATAGTTTTGTACACCAGGTGTTTTAAGACTGAAATGGTTGTATGTAGGAAGCACCTAAGTATACTTCCTGTCATTGATTATAATTTGATTCTTTAAACTTTTCCTTCCTCCTTACTACATGATTGAGACTGGTTTTCAAAAGCAAGGTAGAGTTGAATCCTTTTAGTAATTAAGTCAGCACTAAATAGAGGTGAACCGATTTTTAGTTTGTTATCGTTATCGGCCCTTTTGCTGATAATCGGTATCGACCGCTTCACAATCGGTATCGGCCGATAATCGATACTGCCTACTGCGGATTAGTGCTGTTTTATTCTTGAAAAATAAACTTTTTCAAAGCAATCTAGCAAATAATGCACGTGAGACTTACTGGCCGATAGTTGCTTGCCTCAGATCTGCTATTTTTTTGAATAGTGGTACTATGATTGCATCTTTCAAATCTCGAGGAATTTCTTGAGTTCTCAAGGACTTGTTTATTATATTTGCTAAAACATTGCTTATTTCGTGCTTTACTTCTCGTAAAAACATTGGATGTAATGCATCAATAGGTACCCGGAATTCTGTCTGTTTCTAGGTTCTTCAAGTGTCTTTCTACGCATTTTTTTGTGATAACAATATCAGTTATGTTCTCATCCATTCCTCCCTTAAACATGCTCACAGGTTCCGGTATGTTTTTTTTATATCTTCTTCAGTAAAAACCAAACAAAAATAATTTTTTAACATTTCAGCTATTTTTTCACCGTTTTCAATCACTTCACCTAACTCATTTTTTAACGGGCCCTCTAGGTCCTTTCGTTTTTTACAACGATTTTATTAAGTCACTTTCTTGTTTGTCAGTCCAAAAAATATTGTCTGTCCGAGTTTATTATTAAATCACTTTTTGTTTGCTTGTCTGTCCGCAAATATATATATATATATATATATATATATAATATATATATATATATATATATATATATATATATATATATATATATATATATATATATATATATATATATATATATATATCTATATATATAAAAATGAATGTTTGTATGTATATATGTTAATGGCGTTTATGCATTGCTACACCATTCATCCGATCGTAATGAAATTTTCACACAACCTTGAGAGTCAAGAGGAATCAAATATAGAGAAAATTTTTTTGAAATCCGTCACAAAATGAGCGGAGCGGAGCGGGTGAGCGAGCGGGAACTATATATATATGTATGTGCGTATGTATGTGTGTATGTATGTATGTGTATGTGCATGTATGTGTGTCTGTGTGTGTGTTTATGTATGTACTAGCGGAGATACCCGGCGTTGCCCGGGTTTTTTAGAGGTTTTTCTAATGTTTGTCTCTTTCTCTCCCGTTTCCTTTCCCACTCCTGCTCGCTTTCCCGCTCCCGGTCGCTTTCCCGCTCGCGGTCGCTTTCCCGCTCCCGGTCGCTTTCCCGCTCCCGGTCGCTTTCCCGCTCCCGGTCGCTTTCCCGCTCCCGGTCGCTTTCCCGCTCCAGGTCGTTTTCCCGTTCTTGGTCGCTGTGCCGTTCCCGCTCACGTTTGCTCTCCCATTCCCGCTCACGCTTGCTTTTCCGTTCCCGCTCGCTGTCCGTTCCGGGTCGCTTTCCCGTTTCTATAATAGACAAACTAACCCACAAACATTCATATATATTTATAGTCTTAGCAAATCTATTTTACGTTTTATAGGCTAACAGAAGTTATGAAAGAATGGAAAAGAGAAAATGAGCGTGAACGGGAACGGGAATGGGAGAGCAAGCATGACCGGGAACGGGAGAGCAAGCGTGAGCGGGAACGGGAAAGCGATCGGGAACGGGAAAGCGACCGGGAACGGGAAAGCGACCGGGAACGGGAAAGCGACCGGGAACGGGAAAGCGACCGGGAACGCGGAAAGCGACCGGGAACGCGGAAAACGACTCTAATCGGGAGAGCAAGCTTGGAAGGAAACGCGAGCAAGAGAGAAAATATATATATATATAGTCTTAGCATTTTTTTTTATTATAGTTTATAGTCTTTTACACCATGTGTTTTAAGACGCTATAGTCTTAGCAAATCTATTTTACGTTTTATAGGCTAACAGAGGTTATGAAAGAATGGAAAAGAGAAAATGAGCGGGAACGGGAACGGGAGAGCAACCGTGACCGGGAATGGGAGAGCAAGCATGACCGGGAACGGGAGAGCAAGCGTGAGCGGGAACGAGAAAGCGACCGGGAACGGGAAAGCGACCGGGAACGGGAAAGCGACCGGGAACGGGAAAGCGACCGGGAACGGGAAAGCGACCGGGAACGGGAAAGCGACCGGGAACGGGAAAGCGACCGGGAACGGGAAAGCGACCGGGAACGGGAAAGCGACCGGGAACGGGAAAGCGACCGGGAACGGGAAAGCGACCGGGAACGGGAAAGCGACCGGGAACGGGAAAGCGACCGGGAACGGGAAAGCGACCGGGAACGGGAAAGCGACCGGGAACGGGAAAGCGACCGGGAACGGGAAAGCGACCGGGAACGGGAAAGCGACCGGGAACGGGAAAGCGACCGGGAACGGGAAAGCGACCGGGAACGCGGAAAGCGACTGGAATCGGGAGAGCAAGCTTGGAAGGAAACGCGAGCAAGAGAGAAAATTGATAACAAAACT
Organism: Erpobdella octoculata; assembly: GCA_963978895.1. NCBI lineage: Eukaryota > Metazoa > Annelida > Clitellata > Hirudinida > Erpobdellidae > Erpobdella > Erpobdella octoculata. Next base: position 11,867,632 of record OZ022247.1, read on the forward strand.
TCTGAGCGGGAAAGCGACCGGGAGCTGGAAAACGACCGAGAGCGGAAAAGCGACCGGGAACGCGACGAAAACGGGAAATTGGAGAAGGAAACGGGAGCGAGAGAGACAAACATTAGAAAAACCTCTAAAAACCCCGGGCAACGCCGGGTAACCCCGCTAGTATATATATAAAACATGTCCTGACTGACTGATAATCAACGCCTAGCTCAAACGCCCTATCCTAGGAACGTGAAATTTGGAACTTATATTACTTTTATAGCGTAAGCACCCAATAAGAAAGGATTATTGAAAATTTTGCTCCTGAGGGGATAAACAGTAAAACAAACTTTTTTCTAAAACAACGCATACTTCGAAAACCAATAATGAGGAGGTTTTGAAATTTGGTATCCCGATTCTTCTTAAAAAATTTAAAAAAATAGTTTCACCGTTTTTATTACCAATGCTTTTATTAACTCGTCGTCTCTGTTTTTTCTGTCTGTCTGTTTCTCTGTCTGTTTCAAATCTTGCAATCAATTTTTGAGTCACTTCCTGATGATAGATTTTTTTCAAATTTTGCATACATGCTCAAAATAGAAGACAATGCAATATTCAATTATTAGTTTTACAATAAGTCAATTAATTTAGTTAATTTTAATTAATTTATATATATTTATGTATATGTGTACGTGTGTGTGTTTATTATATTTTTTTATCTAGGAATTTATGTATATGTGTTTGCAAAAAATTGATTGCAAAATTTTTGTTTTAATTACATATAAGAGCATTGGTTTTAAAAATTCGTTTTTAATTTACTTGTTTTTTAAATTTAGTTTTCAGGACCTCTAATGTGGGGTGGTTAGGGTTAGGGTTAGGGTTGGGGTGGTAAATAAGGTTTTTTTTAAAGTAATTGCTACTCAAAAACTGTAATTGCTATAGATGTAAAAATTAAAAATTATTATTTAGTATCAAATCAAAAAATAAAGATATTCGTGTGTCACTGTCTTCCCTGCTGGAATGACGTGAACACAAGAAAGAAAAACGCAACTCGGAACGATAACAAAAACTTTAATAAAACGTAGTTAAGGACAAGAAATCAAATATAAAACGCGCAGGACTTCGCCTGATACTAAAGAGATAGACAATCCTGGCCGGCTTCAAATCCCTATATATATAGCCTAAGAAACCCGCGCAAAAGAATGTCCGAGAATGTTCCATAGATTCCTGTCTAAACTGGTGACCATGACGACGCCGGAGGTCAGATGATGACGACGAATCAGAAGAGAGTAACCATGGTGACGACGAAGGCAAGAGAAGATGATGACGACGAATCAGAAAAGAATAACCATGGTGACGACGAAGGCAAGAGAAGATGATGACGACGAATCAGAAAAGAATAACCATGGTGACGACGAAGGCAAGAGAAGATGATGACGACAAATCAGAAGAGAGTAACCATGGTGACGACGAAGGCAAGTTAAATTAGTGGACCAGGTCGACGGGTGCAGGAGATGAGGAAAATGACGACGATGAGGATATACCTTGTCAGGAGGTCCGGTAGAGCGACCGACCCCTGACATAACTCCCCCTCAAAACGAAGATGTTGAACAGTCTTTCAATATCTTAAATGTTAGATTTCACAGTACTGGATGAAGAATGGGTATTCGTTCATCGATGTATCGTGTCTACCAGGGCTTCAAGATCATGAGATAATGGTTGACTTCAAACTCGTGATGTTCTTCCTGAAAGTAACTTTTCCTCCCCCCCCAGTAAAACCACTCATACAACCAGCTCGACCTATCCAAGTTTAATCCCATACCGGTCTGAATTGTATTAACGAAGGAATCATCATCACTATTCATCACGTCATATCAAAGAAGTTCAACTACTCCAATAATATCATTAATTATAGAATAGTACAACGATCTGCAACTAAGACAACAAAAGAGAAAACCTATGCACCCTAGAACTACAACTAGTACAATGTGCCTCTGGGCTTATGCTCAAAACAAAATTTCAAAATTTATAACAGTAAATAATAAACATAATAATAAACATAATTACGACAAGTAAAAAATGTCGTTCAGCTCTCCGTGTTAAGAGCAAATCGGCATCTCCATTCTTACGCCCAGCCCGATACTTGAAACTCATGCTATAGTCCTGCAGCGCTAATGCCCATCGCATTAACTTAGCGCTAGTAGGAGCCGCCTCCGTGAGATTAGAGAGGGGATTATGATCAGACAATATGGTCACCTCGGAAAATAGTATCCAAGACTTAGATTTTTTAAGTGCCCAAATAACGGCAAACTCCTCCCTCATGATAGTCGACCATCGAGTTTGGGTAGGAGACAACTTCGAACTACCAAAAGCAATAGGAGCTTCTTACCCCTACTCTGATAGTTAAAACAGACAACATCCTACTGCTATTCAGGCTCGCGGAGCCACCATTTTTTTGTGGCTCGGCTCCGGCTCCCTACTATAAAGGTGATGTCACACGAAACAAACTTGCGCAAACTTTTGACTGAAACATTTTTAACTGTTTATACTTACACTTTATTAGTTTATCTACTCTACTTATATGACAATTGTTAAATATTAAAACCGACCATTTTGTTTTTAGTCGATTTTAAATGTATACGAAAGAATACGTTTTGTTTTTTGGCGCAGCAAAAATTTAATTTTAAATGCTTGATAAACTTATTTCACGGAGTTAAAATGTTTTTACTATAAAGTTAACAAAATAATATGCAATTTAAAAAATTGTAATTATTTTATAAGAATATAAACACTCATCAAACGAAAGCAAATCTTAAAGCGCATTTTTTTTATTACAACTTTCATCTCGAATGTGTATTTGGAACATAATTGTATTATTTTTAATGCAATTTTAAAAATTTTGAATAAAATAAAAAAGTCCAAAAATAACAATGTAACCAAAAACAGAGTTTGGCAGTTAAACAAAATAAAACGAAACGAAACGAAAACGATTCATTCAAGATTTCTGGTAAACATAGAGAATAGCGGCAGAAATTATTTTCGGTGTTTTTAATTATTTTCCCTTATAATAATTGTATTTTTGTAATCACAATAATAACTTCAATTTAATGATCCAAGCAGTTTATTAATTTTTTATGATAAAATTCTCTCGGAAAACTCACGAAATGCGCAAGAGAACCACAACATAAACTATGAATAGCGCAGTCGACAGAAACGGCTTATAGCGTAATAAAAAATAAAGTTATTTGCAAGAAAAACGTAACAATCACAAGCCAAAATATTAATCACGCAGTCAAATTAACATTATTTACAGAAAAAATTACAGTTTATTTAAGTCCGAGTAGTTTTTCAGAGAAAGATAAAACTGGATAGTTTTCAATTAAAGAAACACAGAGTTTCAGCAAAGAATTTGCCACCTGGTTTGAAACTAAGGAACTCAAATTAACTTAAATAAGTTATTTATTTTTTTAAAAATATTTTATAAAAATTCGCACAAATAATTTCTTTTACATTTTATTTCACTTCACTTCACTTTTAGTCAGTTTTTTTTTTATGAGAATAATTGTTTTTCTAATACCTGACGCTTTTCTAGTGTTAACTTTTTTTTTAATTTTAATTTTAAGAAATAAATTGGATCTGTCAATTGCTAATTTATTTTTCGGTAATCATGTAGAATAGGTCCAGAAATTATTTTTGGTGTTTTTAATTATTTTCCGCAATAATAATTATATATTTGTAATCACAATAATAACTACAATTTAATGATCCAAGCAATTTATTAATTTTTGATAATAAAACTTTCTCGGAAAACTCACGAAACGCGCAAGAGAACAGCAACAAAAACTATGAATAGCGAAGTCAAACAGAAATTACTATTTATAGCGCAGAAAAGAAATATTTACAGCGCTTAAAAAAAAATTATTAGCAAAAGTAACACAAGAAATAGTATTCACGCAGTCAAAATAACATTATTTACAAAAAAAATTTAAGTTTATTCAAGTCCGAACTGTTCTTCATAGAATGTTAAACGCGATAGTTTTCAATTAAGGCATACAAAGTAATTCATACATTTTTTAAAAATAAGTAATTTTTTTTAAATTGTTTTATAAAAACTCGCACAATAAATTTATTTGACAACTAAATTATTTGACATTTCATTTCGCTTCGCCTTTAGTTAGTTTACTGTTTATGAACCTAGTTTTTCCTACTACCTGGCGGTTTTCTGTCATTTACTTCTTCTTTAATTATATTTTCAATAAATTATTTGGATTATCCCATTGGTAATTTTATTCTGTTTCTAATTATATTAATTTTATATTAAAAAAATAATTAAAAACACCGAAAATAATTTCTGGACCTATTCTACATGATTACCCAGTGATCTTAACATCGAAGACCCAAATTTTGTAGCAAAGTGCCAGATGATTTTTCGCAAAAACGTCGAGTGCATCAGAGCTATCGGAAACGTTCCTTACGACTTTTTCGAGCCAGCTCTGAGGCATTGTACGCCGCAACAGCTCCAGAAATTCGAAGCAAACAACCCCACTATGGCAGGACGATCGGAAGCGTTGTGGAAGCGCCATGTTATGAAAGATCATGCAATCGCAAAAGTCGATGGCTTCGAATCGTGGAAAAAAATGTGGTCGAAAAAAACGGAGGAATCCGGTCTTAAATTTCAGCATTGTCTCGACAAGTTCAACCAGTCTAGTACTCTAATTGCGTCCGGTATACGCAAGAGTCTCGTCATCGAAACTCTACCTTTAGGAACGGCTCGGGGAGCTTCTAGGAAGGGAGCGTTTAAAATTGCCAACTCGAAACCTCTTCTTATAGCGCCAAGACATAAGTCGAGGAAATAGAATCAGAAATATGTTAGGCTCCCTAGTTCGGCTGGTAAACAGAACATGTAAATGAAAGATGTCAAAACGGCTTCAGTTAAAAAGATAAGATAAGATAACGTTTATTATAGTGGTTTAGAAGACCTATAAACAAACAACCACTTTAAATAAAAAAAACATAAACTAAAAAAATTTAAAAAAGAAAAAAAATAAAAAAAATAAAAAAATAAAATAAAAATGAATAAAAAACGCACAACGAGTGATGCAGTTTAAAAAGTAGTATTAATCCTAATTTTTTTAATCTTTATATATATATAAAAATTAGATTATGTAAGTAAGTATCTTAGTCCTTTATGCATTGCTACACCATTCATAGGATCGTAAAGAAATTTTTACACAAGCTTGAGAGGCAATGTGAGAAGGTTTTTGTGAAAAAAATTGAAATCGGTCACAAAATGAGCGGAGCGGGAGAGCGATCGGAAACGGGAATTAGAAAATGAGCGGGAAAGGGAAAGTAAAAGGGAATGAAAAAGCAACTGAAAGCGGAAAAGCGAGCGGGAAGGGTAAAGCGACCAAACGCTTGAAAGCCTCCGGGATCGGGAAAGCGAACGAGAGCGAAAAAACCGCCGGGAGCGGGAAAGCGACCGGGATCAGGAAAACAACCGGGAGGGGGAAAGCGACCGAGAGCGGGAGATCAAGCGGGGAAGGAAACGGGAGCGAGAGAGACAAACAAACATTAGAAAATCCTGTAAAAATCCCGGGCAATGCCGGTTAACCCGCTAGTCAAATATATTTACTTTATGGCTTACTTAATTAATTCATTATTCAAATTATAATCGTCATCGGTTAAACAAAAGCGAGCGAGGTTCTATTGTTATATCGATCGGTCATTCGTCACTTTGTACGCAGCCAATGAACAGTCGGCTCTTGATCGCTGATTGGATGTCGTTTAGTATATAAGGAAGAGAGGACCGAGGCCAAGTCATTTCTCTCTGACCTTCGTGACGATCACATCTACAGCTAATCGACAATAAAAAATGTCAACTATGAGCATTTCTATAGCTTCTCTGACAAACAAACGCAAATTTGACGACGTCCATGGACTATCTTCGGCTCCTAAAAGAGTGCGCTTGAGTTCTGGTGAAGAGGTATCGAAGACGAGTTTAGCTTCTCAAGCAAAGACAACCGCAACAATAAACGGTCATATTACAAGGGACGTTTTGGAGCAACTAAAAAAAATTTGTCAGTCTATTGAAAACAAAAAACATATTGTTGTCGTTGAAAAGGGACCAGATGGCAGGGTGTGCCACGTCGAAAACTCGAAACTGGCCAATGATCTTAACATCGAAGACCCAAATTTTGTAGCAAAGTGCCAGATGATTTTTCGCAAAAACGTCGAGTGCATCAGAGCTATCGGAAACCTTCCTTACGACTTTTTCGAGCCAGCTCTGAGGCATTGTACGACGCAACAGCTCCAGAAATTCGAAGCAAACAACCCCACTATGGCAGGACGATCGGAAGCGTTGTGGAAGCGCCATGTTATGAAAGATCATGCAATCGCAAAAGTCGATGGCTTCGAATCGTGGAAAAAAATGTGGTCGAAAAAAACGGAGGAATCCGGTCTTAAATTTCAGCATTGTCTCGACAAGTTCAAACAGTCTAGTACTCTAATTGCGTCCGGTATACGCAAGAGTCTCGTCATCGAAACTCTACCTTTAGGAACGGCTCGGGGAGCTTCTAAGAAGGGAGCGTTTAAAATTGCCAACTCGAAACCTCTTCTTATAGCGCCAAGACATAAGTCGAGGAAATAGAATCAGAAATATGTTAGGCTCCCTAGTTCGGCTGGTAAACAGAACATGTAAATGAAAGATGTCAAAACGGCTTCAGTTAAAAAGATAAGATAAGATAACGTTTATTATAGTGGTTTAGAAGACCTATAAACAAACAACCACTTTAAATAAAAAAAACATAAACTAAAAAAATTTAAAAAAAAAAAAAATAAAAAAAATAAAAAAAATAAAAAAATAAAATAAAAATGAATAAAAAACGCACAACGAGTGATGCAGTTTAAAAAGTAGTATTAATCCTAATTTTTTTAATCTTTATATATATATAAAAATTAGATTATGTAAGTAAGTATCTTAGTCCTTTATGCATTGCTACACCATTCATAGGATCGTAAAGAAATTTTTACACAAGCTTGAGAGGCAATGTGAGAAGGTTTTTGTGAAAAAAATTGAAATCGGTCACAAAATGAGCGGAGCGGGAGAGCGATCGGAAACGGGAATTAGAAAATGAGCGGGAAAGGGAAAGTAAAAGGGAATGAAAAAGCAACTGAAAGCGGAAAAGCGAGCGGGAAGGGTAAAGCGACCAAACGCTTGAAAGCGAACGAGAGCGAAAAAACCGCCGGGAGCGGGAAAGCGACCGGGATCAGGAAAACAACCGGGAGGGGGAAAGCGACCGAGAGCGGGAGATCAAGCGGGGAAGGAAACGGGAGCGAGAGAGACAAACAAACATTAGAAAATCCTGTAAAAATCCCGGGCAATGCCGGTTAACCCGCTAGTCAAATATATTTACTTTATGGCTTACTTAATTAATTCATTATTCAAATTATAATCGTCATCGGTTAAACAAAAGCGAGCGAGGTTCTATTGTTATATCGATCGGTCATTCGTCACTTTGTACGCAGCCAATGAACAGTCGGCTCTTGATCGCTGATTGGATGTCGTTTAGTATATAAGGAAGAGAGGACCGAGGCCAAGTCATTTCTCTCTGACCTTCGTGACGATCACATCTACAGCTAATCGACAATAAAAAATGTCAACTATGAGCATTTCTATAGCTTCTCTGACAAACAAACGCAAATTTGACGACGTCCATGGACTATCTTCGGCTCCTAAAAGAGTGCGCTTGAGTTCTGGTGAAGAGGTATCGAAGACGAGTTTAGCTTCTCAAGCAAAGACAACCGCAACAATAAACGGTCATATTACAAGGGACGTTTTGGAGCAACTAAAAAAAATTTGTCAGTCTATTGAAAACAAAAAACATATTGTTGTCGTTGAAAAGGGACCAGATGGCAGGGTGTGCCACGTCGAAAACTCGAAACTGGCGAATGATCTTAACATCGAAGACCCAAATTTTGTAGCAAAGTGCCAGATGATTTTTCGCAAAAACGTCGAGTGCATCAGAGCTATCGGAAACGTTCCTTACGACTTTTTCGAGCCAGCTCTGAGGCATTGTACGCCGCAACAGCTCCAGAAATTCGAAGCAAACAACCCCACTATGGCAGGACGATCGGAAGCGTTGTGGAAGCGCCATGTTATGAAAGATCATGCAATCGCAAAAGTCGATGGCTTCGAATCGTGGAAAAAAATGTGGTCGAAAAAAACGGAGGAATCCGGTCTTAAATTTCAGCATTGTCTCGACAAGTTCAAACAGTCTAGTACTCTAATTGCGTCCGGTATACGCAAGAGTCTCGTCATCGAAACTCTACCTTTAGGAACGGCTCGGGGAGCTTCTAGGAAGGGAGCGTTTAAAATTGCCAACTCGAAACCTCTTCTTATAGCGCCAAGACATAAGTCGAGGAAATAGAATCAGAAATATGTTAGGCTCCCTAGTTCGGCTGGTAAACAGAACATGTAAATGAAAGATGTCAAAACGGCTTCAGTTAAAAAGATAAGATAAGATAACGTTTATTATAGTGGTTTAGAAGACCTATAAACAAACAACCACTTTAAATAAAAAAAACATAAACTAAAAAAATTTAAAAAAGAAAAAAAATATAAAAAATAAAAAAAATAAAAAAATAAAATAAAAATGAATAAAAAACGCACAACGAGTGATGCAGTTTAAAAAGTAGTATTAATCCTAATTTTTTTAATCTTTATATATATATAAAAATTAGATTATGTAAGTAAGTATCTTAGTCCTTTATGCATTGCTACACCATTCATAGGATCGTAAAGAAATTTTTACACAAGCTTGAGAGGCAATGTGAGAAGGTTTTTGTGAAAAAAATTGAAATCGGTCACAAAATGAGCGGAGCGGGAGAGCGATCGGAAACGGGAATTAGAAAATGAGCGGGAAAGGGAAAGTAAAAGGGAATGAAAAAGCAACTGAAAGCGGAAAAGCGAGCGGGAAGGGTAAAGCGACCAAACGCTTGAAAGCGAACGAGAGCGAAAAAACCGCCGGGAGCGGGAAAGCGACCGGGATCAGGAAAACAACCGGGAGGGGGAAAGCGACCGAGAGCGGGAGATCAAGCGGGGAAGGAAACGGGAGCGAGAGAGACAAACAAACATTAGAAAATCCTGTAAAAATCCCGGGCAATGCCGGTTAACCCGCTAGTCAAATATATTTACTTTATGGCTTACTTAATTAATTCATTATTCAAATTATAATCGTCATCGGTTAAACAAAAGCGAGCGAGGTTCTATTGTTATATCGATCGGTCATTCGTCACTTTGTACGCAGCCAATGAACAGTCGGCTCTTGATCGCTGATTGGATGTCGTTTAGTATATAAGGAAGAGAGGACCGAGGCCAAGTCATTTCTCTCTGACCTTCGTGACGATCACATCTACAGCTAATCGACAATAAAAAATGTCAACTATGAGCATTTCTATAGCTTCTCTGACAAACAAACGCAAATTTGACGACGTCCATGGACTATCTTCGGCTCCTAAAAGAGTGCGCTTGAGTTCTGGTGAAGAGGTATCGAAGACGAGTTTAGCTTCTCAAGCAAAGACAACCGCAACAATAAACGGTCATATTACAAGGGACGTTTTGGAGCAACTAAAAAAAATTTGTCAGTCTATTGAAAACAAAAAACATATTGTTGTCGTTGAAAAGGGACCAGATGGCAGGGTGTGCCACGTCGAAAACTCGAAACTGGCGAATGATCTTAACATCGAAGACCCAAATTTTGTAGCAAAGTGCCAGATGATTTTTCGCAAAAACGTCGAGTGCATCAGAGCTATCGGAAACGTTCCTTACGACTTTTTCGAGCCAGCTCTGAGGCATTGTACGCCGCAACAGCTCCAGAAATTCGAAGCAAACAACCCCACTATGGCAGGACGATCGGAAGCGTTGTGGAAGCGCCATGTTATGAAAGATCATGCAATCGCAAAAGTCGATGGCTTCGAATCGTGGAAAAAAATGTGGTCGAAAAAAACGGAGGAATCCGGTCTTAAATTTCAGCATTGTCTCGACAAGTTCAAACAGTCTAGTACTCTAATTGCGTCCGGTATACGCAAGAGTCTCGTCATCGAAACTCTACCTTTAGGAACGGCTCGGGGAGCTTCTAGGAAGGGAGCGTTTAAAATTGCCAACTCGAAACCTCTTCTTATAGCGCCAAGACATAAGTCGAGGAAATAGAATCAGAAATATGTTAGGCTCCCTAGTTCGGCTGGTAAACAGAACATGTAAATGAAAGATGTCAAAACGGCTTCAGTTAAAAAGATAAGATAAGATAACGTTTATTATAGTGGTTTAGAAGACCTATAAACAAACAACCACTTTAAATAAAAAAAACATAAACTAAAAAAATTTAAAAAATAAAAAAAATATAAAAAATAAAAAAAATAAAAAAATAAAATAAAAATGAATAAAAAACGCACAACGAGTGATGCAGTTTAAAAAGTAGTATTAATCCTAATTTTTTTAATCTTTATATATATATAAAAATTAGATTATGTAAGTAAGTATCTTAGTCCTTTATGCATTGCTACACCATTCATAGGATCGTAAAGAAATTTTTACACAAGCTTGAGAGGCAATGTGAGAAGGTTTTTGTGAAAAAAATTGAAATCGGTCACAAAATGAGCGGAGCGGGAGAGCGATCGGAAACGGGAATTAGAAAATGAGCGGGAAAGGGAAAGTAAAAGGGAATGAAAAAGCAACTGAAAGCGGAAAAGCGAGCGGGAAGGGTAAAGCGACCAAACGCTTGAAAGCGAACGAGAGCGAAAAAACCGCCGGGAGCGGGAAAGCGACCGGGATCAGGAAAACAACCGGGAGGGGGAAAGCGACCGAGAGCGGGAGATCAAGCGGGGAAGGAAACGGGAGCGAGAGAGACAAACAAACATTAGAAAATCCTGTAAAAATCCCGGGCAATGCCGGTTAACCCGCTAGTCAAATATATTTACTTTATGGCTTACTTAATTAATTCATTATTCAAATTATAATCGTCATCGGTTAAACAAAAGCGAGCGAGGTTCTATTGTTATATCGATCGGTCATTCGTCACTTTGTACGCAGCCAATGAACAGTCGGCTCTTGATCGCTGATTGGATGTCGTTTAGTATATAAGGAAGAGAGGACCGAGGCCAAGTCATTTCTCTCTGACCTTCGTGACGATCACATCTACAGCTAATCGACAATAAAAAATGTCAACTATGAGCATTTCTATAGCTTCTCTGACAAACAAACGCAAATTTGACGACGTCCATGGACTATCTTCGGCTCCTAAAAGAGTGCGCTTGAGTTCTGGTGAAGAGGTATCGAAGACGAGTTTAGCTTCTCAAGCAAAGACAACCGCAACAATAAACGGTCATATTACAAGGGACGTTTTGGAGCAACTAAAAAAAATTTGTCAGTCTATTGAAAACAAAAAACATATTGTTGTCGTTGAAAAGGGACCAGATGGCAGGGTGTGCCACGTCGAAAACTCGAAACTGGCGAATGATCTTAACATCGAAGACCCAAATTTTGTAGCAAAGTGCCAGATGATTTTTCGCAAAAACGTCGAGTGCATCAGAGCTATCGGAAACGTTCCTTACGACTTTTTCGAGCCAGCTCTGAGGCATTGTACGCCGCAACAGCTCCAGAAATTCGAAGCAAACAACCCCACTATGGCAGGACGATCGGAAGCGTTGTGGAAGCGCCATGTTATGAAAGATCATGCAATCGCAAAAGTCGATGGCTTCGAATCGTGGAAAAAAATGTGGTCGAAAAAAACGGAGGAATCCGGTCTTAAATTTCAGCATTGTCTCGACAAGTTCAAACAGTCTAGTACTCTAATTGCGTCCGGTATACGCAAGAGTCTCGTCATCGAAACTCTACCTTTAGGAACGGCTCGGGGAGCTTCTAGGAAGGGAGCGTTTAAAATTGCCAACTCGAAACCTCTTCTTATAGCGCCAAGACATAAGTCGAGGAAATAGAATCAGAAATATGTTAGGCTCCCTAGTTCGGCTGGTAAACAGAACATGTAAATGAAAGATGTCAAAACGGCTTCAGTTAAAAAGATAAGATAAGATAACGTTTATTATAGTGGTTTAGAAGACCTATAAACAAACAACCACTTTAAATAAAAAAAACATAAACTAAAAAAATTTAAAAAATAAAAAAAATATAAAAAATAAAAAAAATAAAAAAATAAAATAAAAATGAATAAAAAACGCACAACGAGTGATGCAGTTTAAAAAGTAGTATTAATCCTAATTTTTTTAATCTTTATATATATATAAAAATTAGATTATGTAAGTAAGTATCTTAGTCCTTTATGCATTGCTACACCATTCATAGGATCGTAAAGAAATTTTTACACAAGCTTGAGAGGCAATGTGAGAAGGTTTTTGTGAAAAAAATTGAAATCGGTCACAAAATGAGCGGAGCGGGAGAGCGATCGGAAACGGGAATTAGAAAATGAGCGGGAAAGGGAAAGTAAAAGGGAATGAAAAAGCAACTGAAAGCGGAAAAGCGAGCGGGAAGGGTAAAGCGACCAAACGCTTGAAAGCGAACGAGAGCGAAAAAACCGCCGGGAGCGGGAAAGCGACCGGGATCAGGAAAACAACCGGGAGGGGGAAAGCGACCGAGAGCGGGAGATCAAGCGGGGAAGGAAACGGGAGCGAGAGAGACAAACAAACATTAGAAAATCCTGTAAAAATCCCGGGCAATGCCGGTTAACCCGCTAGTCAAATATATTTACTTTATGGCTTACTTAATTAATTCATTATTCAAATTATAATCGTCATCGGTTAAACAAAAGCGAGCGAGGTTCTATTGTTATATCGATCGGTCATTCGTCACTTTGTACGCAGCCAATGAACAGTCGGCTCTTGATCGCTGATTGGATGTCGTTTAGTATATAAGGAAGAGAGGACCGAGGCCAAGTCATTTCTCTCTGACCTTCGTGACGATCACATCTACAGCTAATCGACAATAAAAAATGTCAACTATGAGCATTTCTATAGCTTCTCTGACAAACAAACGCAAATTTGACGACGTCCATGGACTATCTTCGGCTCCTAAAAGAGTGCGCTTGAGTTCTGGTGAAGAGGTATCGAAGACGAGTTTAGCTTCTCAAGCAAAGACAACCGCAACAATAAACGGTCATATTACAAGGGACGTTTTGGAGCAACTAAAAAAAATTTGTCAGTCTATTGAAAACAAAAAACATATTGTTGTCGTTGAAAAGGGACCAGATGGCAGGGTGTGCCACGTCGAAAACTCGAAACTGGCGAATGATCTTAACATCGAAGACCCAAATTTTGTAGCAAAGTGCCAGATGATTTTTCGCAAAAACGTCGAGTGCATCAGAGCTATCGGAAACGTTCCTTACGACTTTTTCGAGCCAGCTCTGAGGCATTGTACGCCGCAACAGCTCCAGAAATTCGAAGCAAACAACCCCACTATGGCAGGACGATCGGAAGCGTTGTGGAAGCGCCATGTTATGAAAGATCATGCAATCGCAAAAGTCGATGGCTTCGAATCGTGGAAAAAAATGTGGTCGAAAAAAACGGAGGAATCCGGTCTTAAATTTCAGCATTGTCTCGACAAGTTCAAACAGTCTAGTACTCTAATTGCGTCCGGTATACGCAAGAGTCTCGTCATCGAAACTCTACCTTTAGGAACGGCTCGGGGAGCTTCTAGGAAGGGAGCGTTTAAAATTGCCAACTCGAAACCTCTTCTTATAGCGCCAAGACATAAGTCGAGGAAATAGAATCAGAAATATGTTAGGCTCCCTAGTTCGGCTGGTAAACAGAACATGTAAATGAAAGATGTCAAAACGGCTTCAGTTAAAAAGATAAGATAAGATAACGTTTATTATAGTGGTTTAGAAGACCTATAAACAAACAACCACTTTAAATAAAAAAAACATAAACTAAAAAAATTTAAAAAAGAAAAAAAATATAAAAAATAAAAAAAATAAAAAAATAAAATAAAAATGAATAAAAAACGCACAACGAGTGATGCAGTTTAAAAAGTAGTATTAATCCTAATTTTTTTAATCTTTATATATATATAAAAATTAGATTATGTAAGTAAGTATCTTAGTCCTTTATGCATTGCTACACCATTCATAGGATCGTAAAGAAATTTTTACACAAGCTTGAGAGGCAATGTGAGAAGGTTTTTGTGAAAAAAATTGAAATCGGTCACAAAATGAGCGGAGCGGGAGAGCGATCGGAAACGGGAATTAGAAAATGAGCGGGAAAGGGAAAGTAAAAGGGAATGAAAAAGCAACTGAAAGCGGAAAAGCGAGCGGGAAGGGTAAAGCGACCAAACGCTTGAAAGCCTCCGGGATCGGGAAAGCGAACGAGAGCGAAAAAACCGCCGGGAGCGGGAAAGCGACCGGGATCAGGAAAACAACCGGGAGGGGGAAAGCGACCGAGAGCGGGAGATCAAGCGGGGAAGGAAACGGGAGCGAGAGAGACAAACAAACATTAGAAAATCCTGTAAAAATCCCGGGCAATGCCGGTTAACCCGCTAGTCAAATATATTTACTTTATGGCTTACTTAATTAATTCATTATTCAAATTATAATCGTCATCGGTTAAACAAAAGCGAGCGAGGTTCTATTGTTATATCGATCGGTCATTCGTCACTTTGTACGCAGCCAATGAACAGTCGGCTCTTGATCGCTGATTGGATGTCGTTTAGTATATAAGGAAGAGAGGACCGAGGCCAAGTCATTTCTCTCTGACCTTCGTGACGATCACATCTACAGCTAATCGAAAATAAAAAATGTCAACTATGAGCATTTCTATAGCTTCTCTGACAAACAAACGCAAATTTGACGACGTCCATGGACTATCTTCGGCTCCTAAAAGAGTGCGCTTGAGTTCTGGTGAAGAGGTATCGAAGACGAGTTTAGCTTCTCAAGCAAAGACAACCGCAACAATAAACGGTCATATTACAAGGGACGTTTTGGAGCAACTAAAAAAAATTTGTCAGTCTATTGAAAACAAAAAACATATTGTTGTCGTTGAAAAGGGACCAGATGGCAGGGTGTGCCACGTCGAAAACTCGAAACTGGCCAATGATCTTAACATCGAAGACCCAAATTTTGTAGCAAAGTGCCAGATGATTTTTCGCAAAAACGTCGAGTGCATCAGAGCTATCGGAAACGTTCCTTACGACTTTTTCGAGCCAGCTCTGAGGCATTGTACGCCGCAACAGCTCCAGAAATTCGAAGCAAACAACCCCACTATGGCAGGACGATCGGAAGCGTTGTGGAAGCGCCATGTTATGAAAGATCATGCAATCGCAAAAGTCGATGGCTTCGAATCGTGGAAAAAAATGTGGTCGAAAAAAACGGAGGAATCCGGTCTTAAATTTCAGCATTGTCTCGACAAGTTCAAACAGTCTAGTACTCTAATTGCGTCCGGTATACGCAAGAGTCTCGTCATCGAAACTCTACCTTTAGGAACGGCTCGGGGAGCTTCTAGGAAGGGAGCGTTTAAAATTGCCAACTCGAAACCTCTTCTTATAGCGCCAAGACATAAGTCGAGGAAATAGAATCAGAAATATGTTAGGCTCCCTAGTTCGGCTGGTAAACAGAACATGTAAATGAAAGATGTCAAAACGGCTTCAGTTAAAAAGATAAGATAAGATAACGTTTATTATAGTGGTTTAGAAGACCTATAAACAAACAACCACTTTAAATAAAAAAAACATAAACTAAAAAAATTTAAAAAATAAAAAAAATAAAAAAATAAAATAAAAATGAATAAAAAACGCACAACGAGTGATGCAGTTTAAAAAGTAGTATTAATCCTAATTTTTTTAATCTTTATATATATATAAAAATTAGATTATGTAAGTAAGTATCTTAGTCCTTTATGCATTGCTACACCATTCATAGGATCGTAAAGAAATTTTTACACAAGCTTGAGAGGCAATGTGAGAAGGTTTTTGTGAAAAAAATTGAAATCGGTCACAAAATGAGCGGAGCGGGAGAGCGATCGGAAACGGGAATTAGAAAATGAGCGGGAAAGGGAAAGTAAAAGGGAATGAAAAAGCAACTGAAAGCGGAAAAGCGAGCGGGAAGGGTAAAGCGACCAAACGCTTGAAAGCCTCCGGGATCGGGAAAGCGAACGAGAGCGAAAAAACCGCCGGGAGCGGGAAAGCGACCGGGATCAGGAAAACAACCGGGAGGGGGAAAGCGACCGAGAGCGGGAGATCAAGCGGGGAAGGAAACGGGAGCGAGAGAGACAAACAAACATTAGAAAATCCTGTAAAAATCCCGGGCAATGCCGGTTAACCCGCTAGTCAAATATATTTACTTTATGGCTTACTTAATTAATTCATTATTCAAATTATAATCGTCATCGGTTAAACAAAAGCGAGCGAGGTTCTATTGTTATATCGATCGGTCATTCGTCACTTTGTACGCAGCCAATGAACAGTCGGCTCTTGATCGCTGATTGGATGTCGTTTAGTATATAAGGAAGAGAGGACCGAGGCCAAGTCATTTCTCTCTGACCTTCGTGACGATCACATCTACAGCTAATCGAAAATAAAAAATGTCAACTATGAGCATTTCTATAGCTTCTCTGACAAACAAACGCAAATTTGACGACGTCCATGGACTATCTTCGGCTCCTAAAAGAGTGCGCTTGAGTTCTGGTGAAGAGGTATCGAAGACGAGTTTAGCTTCTCAAGCAAAGACAACCGCAACAATAAACGGTCATATTACAAGGGACGTTTTGGAGCAACTAAAAAAAATTTGTCAGTCTATTGAAAACAAAAAACATATTGTTGTCGTTGAAAAGGGACCAGATGGCAGGGTGTGCCACGTCGAAAACTCGAAACTGGCCAATGATCTTAACATCGAAGACCCAAATTTTGTAGCAAAGTGCCAGATGATTTTTCGCAAAAACGTCGAGTGCATCAGAGCTATCGGAAACCTTCCTTACGACTTTTTCGAGCCAGCTCTGAGGCATTGTACGACGCAACAGCTCCAGAAATTCGAAGCAAACAACCCCACTATGGCAGGACGATCGGAAGCGTTGTGGAAGCGCCATGTTATGAAAGATCATGCAATCGCAAAAGTCGATGGCTTCGAATCGTGGAAAAAAATGTGGTCGAAAAAAACGGAGGAATCCGGTCTTAAATTTCAGCATTGTCTCGACAAGTTCAAACAGTCTAGTACTCTAATTGCGTCCGGTATACGCAAGAGTCTCGTCATCGAAACTCTACCTTTAGGAACGGCTCGGGGAGCTTCTAAGAAGGGAGCGTTTAAAATTGCCAACTCGAAACCTCTTCTTATAGCGCCAAGACATAAGTCGAGGAAATAGAATCAGAAATATGTTAGGCTCCCTAGTTCGGCTGGTAAACAGAACATGTAAATGAAAGATGTCAAAACGGCTTCAGTTAAAAAGATAAGATAAGATAACGTTTATTATAGTGGTTTAGAAGACCTATAAACAAACAACCACTTTAAATAAAAAAAACATAAACTAAAAAAATTTGAAAAAAAAAAAAAAGAAAAAAAAAATAAAAAAAAAATAAAAATGAATAAAAAACGCACAACGAGTGATGCAGTTTAAAAGTAGTATTAATCCTAATTTTTTTAATCTTTATATATATATAAAAATTAGATTATGTAAGTAAGTATCTTAGTCCTTTATGCATTGCTACACCATTCATAGGATCGTAAAGAAATTTTTACACAAGCTTGAGAGGCAATGTGAGAAGGTTTTTGTGAAAAAAATTGAAATCGATCACAAAATGAGCGGAGCGGGAGAGCGATCGGAAACGGGAATTAGAAAATGAGCGGGAAAGGGAAAGTAAAAGGGAATGAAAAAGCAACTGAAAGCGGAAAAGCGAGCGGGAAGGGTAAAGCGACCAAACGCTTGAAAGCCTCCGGGATCGGGAAAGCGAACGAGAGCGAAAAAACCGCCGGGAGCGGGAAAGCGACCGGGATCAGGAAAACAACCGGGAGGGGGAAAGCGACCGAGAGCGGGAGATCAAGCGGGGAAGGAAACGGGAGCGAGAGAGACAAACAAACATTAGAAAATCCTCTAAAAATCCCGGGCAATGCCGGTTAACCCGCTAGTCAAATATATTTACTTTATGGCTTACTTAATTAATTCATTATTCAAATTAAAATCGTCATCGGTTAAACAAAAGCGAGCGAGGTTCTATTGTTATATCGATCGGTCATTCGTCACTTTGTACGCAGCCAATGAACAGTCGGCTCTTGATCGCTGATTGGATGTCGTTTAGTATATAAGGAAGAGAGGACCGAGGCCAAGGCATTTCTCTCTGACCTTCGTGACGATCACATCTACAGCTAATCGACAATAAAAAATGTCAACTATGAGCATTTCTATAGCTTCTCTGACAAACAAACGCAAATTTGACGACGTCCATGGACTATCTTCGGCTCCTAAAAGAGTGCGCTTGAGTTCTGGTGAAGAGGTATCGAAGACGAGTTTAGCTTCTCAAGCAAAGACAACCGCAACAATAAACGGTCATATTACAAGGGACGTTTTGGAGCAACTAAAAAAAAATTGTCAGTCTATTGAAAACAAAAAACATATTGTTGTCGTTGAAAAGGGACCAGATGGCAGGGTGTGCCACGTCGAAAACTCGAAACTGGCCAATGATCTTAACATCGAAGACCCAAATTTTGTAGCAAAGTGCCAGAAGATTTTTCGCAAAAACGTCGAGTGCATTAGAGCTATCGGAAACGTTCCTTACGACTTTTTCGAGCCAGCTCTGAGGCATTGTACGCCGCAACAGCTCCAGAAATTCGAAGCAAACAACCCCACCATGGCAGGACGATCGGAAGCGTTGTGGAAGCGCCATGTTATGAAAGATCATGCAATCGCAAAAGTCGATGGCTTCGAATCGTGGAAAAAAATGTGGTCGAAAAAAACGGAGGAATCCGGTCTTAAATTTCAGCATTGTCTCGACAAGTTCAAACAGTCTAGTACTCTAATTGCGTCCGGTATACGCAAGAGTCTCGTCATCGAAACTCTACCTTTAGGAACGGCTCGGGGAGCTTCTAAGAAGGGAGCGTTTAAAATTGCCAACTCGAAACCTCTTCTTATAGCGCCAAGACATAAGTCGAGGAAATAGAATCAGAAATATGTTAGGCTCCCTAGTTCGGCTGGTAAACAGAACATGTAAATGAAAGATGTCAAAACGGCTTCAGTTAAAAAGATAAGATAAGATAACGTTTATTATAGTGGTTTAGAAGACCTATAAACAAACAACCACTTTAAATAAAAAAAACATAAACTAAAAAAATTTAAAAAAGAAAAAAAATAAAAAAAATAAAAAAAAATAAAATAAAAATGAATAAAAAACGTACAACGAGTGATGCAGTTTAAAAAGTAGTATTAATCCTAATTTTTTTAATCTTTATATATATATAAAAATTAGATTATGTAAGTAAGTATCTTAGTCCTTTATGCATTGCTACACCATTCATAGGATCGTAAAGAAATTTTTACACAAGCTTGAGAGGCAATGTGAGAAGGTTTTTGTGAAAAAAATTGAAATCGGTCACAAAATGAGCGGAGCGGGAGAGCGATCGGAAACGGGAATTAGAAAATGAGCGGGAAAGGGAAAGTAAAAGGGAATGAAAAAGCAACTGAAAGCGGAAAAGCGAGCGGGAAGGGTAAAGCGACCAAACGCTTGAAAGCCTCCGGGATCGGGAAAGCGAACGAGAGCGAAAAAACCGCCGGGAGCGGGAAAGCGACCGGGATCAGGAAAACAACCGGGAGGGGGAAAGCGACCGAGAGCGGGAGATCAAGCGGGGAAGGAAACGGGAGCGAGAGAGACAAACAAACATTAGAAAATCCTCTAAAAATCCCGGGCAATGCCGGTTAACCCGCTAGTCAAATATATTTACTTTATGGCTTACTTAATTAATTCATTATTCAAATTATAATCGTCATCGGTTAAACAAAAGCGAGCGAGGTTCTATTGTTATATCGATCGGTCATTCGTCACTTTGTACGCAGCCAATGAACAGTCGGCTCTTGATCGCTGATTGGATGTCGTTTAGTATATAAGGAAGAGAGGACCGAGGCCAAGTCATTTCTCTCTGACCTTCGTGACGATCACATCTACAGCTAATCGACAATAAAAAATGTCAACTATGAGCATTTCTATAGCTTCTCTGACAAACAAACGCAAATTTGACGACGTCCATGGACTATCTTCGGCTCCTAAAAGAGTGCGCTTGAGTTCTGGTGAAGAGGTATCGAAGACGAGTTTAGCTTCTCAAGCAAAGACAACCGCAGCAATAAACGGTCATATTACAAGGGACGTTTTGGAGCAACTAAAAAAAATTTGTCAGTCTATTGAAAACAAAAAACATATTGTTGTCGTTGAAAAGGGACCAGATGGCAGGGTGTGCCACGTCGAAAACTCGAAACTGGCCAATGATCTTAACATCGAAGACCCAAATTTTGTAGCAAAGTGCCAGATGATTTTTCGCAAAAACGTCGAGTGCATCAGAGCTATCGGAAACGTTCCTTACGACTTTTTCGAGCCAGCTCTGAGGCATTGTACGCCGCAACAGCTCCAGAAATTCGAAGCAAACAACCCCACTATGGCAGGACGATCGGAAGCGTTGTGGAAGCGCCATGTTATGAAAGATCATGCAATCGCAAAAGTCGATGGCTTCGAATCGTGGAAAAAAATGTGGTCGAAAAAAACGGAGGAATCCGGTCTTAAATTTCAGCATTGTCTCGACAAGTTCAAACAGTCTAGTACTCTAATTGCGTCCGGTATACGCAAGAGTCTCGTCATCGAAACTCTACCTTTAGGAACGGCTCGGGGAGCTTCTAAGAAGGGAGCGTTTAAAATTGCCAACTCGAAACCTCTTCTTATAGCGCCAAGACATAAGTCGAGGAAATAGAATCAGAAATATGTTAGGCTCCCTAGTTCGGCTGGTAAACAGAACATGTAAATGAAAGATGTCAAAACGGCTTCAGTTAAAAAGATAAGATAAGATAACGTTTATTATAGTGGTTTAGAAGACCTATAAACAAACAACCACTTTAAATAAAAAAAACATAAACTAAAAAAAAAAATAAAAAAAATAAAAAAAATAAAAAAATAAAATAAAAATGAATAAAAAACGCACAACGAGTGATGCAGTTTAAAAAGTAGTATTAATCCTAATTTTTTCAATCTTTATATATATATAAAAATTAGATTATGTAAGTAAGTATCTTAGTCCTTTATGCATTGCTACACCATTCATAGGATCGTAAAGAAATTTTTACACAAGCTTGAGAGGCAATGTGAGAAGGTTTTTGTGAAAAAAATTGAAATCGGTCACAAAATGAGCGGAGCGGGAGAGCGATCGGAAACGGGAATTAGAAAATGAGCGGGAAAGGGAAAGTAAAAGGGAATGAAAAAGCAACTGAAAGCGGAAAAGCGAGCGAGAAGGGTAAAGCGACCAAACGCTTGAAAGCGTCCGGGATCGGGAAAGCGAACGAGAGCGAAAAAACCGCCGGGAGCGGGAAAGCGACCGGGATCAGGAAAACAACCGGGAGGGGGAAAGCGACCGAGAGCGGGAGATCAAGCGGGGAAGGAAACGGGAGCGAGAGAGACAAACAAACATTAGAAAATCCTCTAAAAATCCCGGGCAATGCCGGTTAACCCGCTAGTCAAATATATTTACTTTATGGCTTACTTAATTAATTCATTATTCAAATTATAATCGTCATCGGTTAATGGTTAAACAAAAGCGAGCGAGGTTCTATTGTTATATCGATCGGTCATTCGTCACTTTGTACGCAGCCAATGAACAGTCGGCTCTTGATCGCTGATTGGATGTCGTTTAGTATATAAGGAAGAGAGGACCGAGGCCAAGTCATTTCTCTCTGACCTTCGTGACGATCACATCTACAGCTAATCGACAATAAAAAATGTCAACTATGAGCATTTCTATAGCTTCTCTGACAAACAAACGCAAATTTGACGACGTCCATGGACTATCTTCGGCCCCTAAAAGAGTGCGCTTGAGTTCTGGTGAAGAGGTATCGAAGACGAGTTTAGCTTCTCAAGCAAAGACAACCGCAACAATAAACGGTCATATTACAAGGGACGTTTTGGAGCAACTAAAAAAAATTTGTCAGTCTATTGAAAACAAAAAACATATTGTTGTCGTTGAAAAGGGACCAGATGGCAGGGTGTGCCACGTCGAAAACTCGAAACTGGCCAATGATCTTAACATCGAAGACCCAAATTTTGTAGCAAAGTGCCAGATGATTTTTCGCAAAAACGTCGAGTGCATCAGAGCTATCGGAAACGTTCCTTACGACTTTTTCGAGCCAGCTCTGAGGCATTGTACGCCGCAACAGCTCCAGAAATTCGAAGCAAACAACCCCACTATGGCAGGACGATCGGAAGCGTTGTGGAAGCGCCATGTTATGAAAGATCATGCAATCGCAAAAGTCGATGGCTTCGAATCGTGGAAAAAAATGTGGTCGAAAAAAACGGAGGAATCCGGTCTTAAATTTCAGCATTGTCTCGACAAGTTCAAACAGTCTAGTACTCTAATTGCGTCCGGTATACGCAAGAGTCTCGTCATCGAAACTCTACCTTTAGGAACGGCTCGGGGAGCTTCTAAGAAGGGAGCGTTTAAAATTGCCAACTCGAAACCTCTTCTTATAGCGCCAAGACATAAGTCGAGGAAATAGAATCAGAAATATGTTAGGCTCCCTAGTTCGGCTGGTAAACAGAACATGTAAATGAAAGATGTCAAAACGGCTTCAGTTAAAAAGATAAGATAAGATAACGTTTATTATAGTGGTTTAGAAGACCTATAAACAAACAACCACTTTAAATAAAAAAAACATAAACTAAAAAAATTTAAAAAAGAAAAAAAATTAAAAAAATTAAAAAAATAAAAAAATAAAATAAAAATGAATAAAAAACGCACAACGAGTGATGCAGTTTAAAAAGTAGTATTAATCCTAATTTTTTTAATCTTTATCTATATATATAAAAATGAATGTTTGTATTTATGTTAATGTCCTTTATGCATTGCTACACCATTCATCCGATCGTAATGAAATTTTCACACAACCTTGAGAGTCAATGAAAATCAAAACTAAAAAAAAATTTTTTGAAATCCGTCACAAAATGAGCGGAGCGGAGCGGGTGAGCGAGCGGGAACTATATATATATATGTATGTGCGTATGTATGTGTGTATGTATGTATGTGTATGTGCATGTATGTGTGTCTGTGTGTGTGTTTATGTATGTACTAGCGGAGATACCCGGCGTTGCCCAGGTTTTTTGAGGTTTTTCTAATGTTTGTCTCTTTCTCTCCCGTTTCCTTTCCCACCTGCTTTCCCACTCCTGTTAGCTTTTCCGTTTTCGGTCGTTTTCCCACTGCCGGTCGCTTTCCCGCTCCCGGTCGCTTTCCCGCTCCCGGTCGCTTTCCCGCTCCCGGTCGTTTTCCCGTCCCGGTCGCTGCCCCGTTCCCGCTCACGTTTGCTCTCCCATTCCCGCTCACGCTTGCTTTTCTGTTCCCGCTCGCTGTCCGTTCCGGGTGCTTTCCCGTTTCTATAATAGACAAACTAACCCACAAACATTCATATATATATATATATAGTCTTAGCAAATCTATTTTGCGTTTTATAGGCTAACAGAAGTTATGAAAGAATGTAAAAGAGAAAATGAGCGGGAACGGAAACGGGAACGGGAGAGCTACCGTGACCGGGAATGGGAGAGCAAGCATGACCGGGAACGGGAGAGCAAGCGTGAGCGGGAACGGGAAAGCGACCGGAAACGGGAAAGCGACCGGGAACGGGAAAGCGACCGGGAACGGGAAAGCGACCGGGAACGGGAAAGCGACCGAGAACGGGAAAGCGACCGGGAACGGGAAAGCGACCGGGAACGGGAAAGCGACCGGGAACGCGGAAAGCGACCGGGAACGCGGAAAGCGACCGGGAACGCGGAAAGCGACTGGAATCGGGAGAGCAAGCTTGGAAGGAAACGCGAGCAAGAGAGAAAATCGATAACAGAACTTCTGAGCGGGAAAGCGACCGGGAGCTGGAAAACGACCGAGAGCGGAAATGCGACCGGGAACGCTACGAAAACGGGAAAGTGGAGAAGGGAACGGGAGCGAGAGAGACAAACATTAGAAAAACCTCTAAAAACCCCGGGCAACGCCGGGTAACCCCGCTAGTATATATATAAAAATTAGATTATGTAAGTAAGTATCTTAGTCCTTTATGCATTGCTACACCATTCATAGGATCGTAAAGAAATTTTTACACAAGCTTGAGAGGCAATGTGAGAAGGTTTTTGTGAAAAAAATTGAAATCGGTCACAAAATGAGCGGAGCGGGAGAGCGATCGGAAACGGGAATTAGAAAATGAGCGGGAAAGGGAAAGTAAAAGGGAATGAAAAAGCAACTGAAAGCGGAAAAGCGAGCGGGAAGGGTAAAGCGACCAAACGCTTGAAAGCCTCCGGGATCGGGAAAGCGAACGAGAGCGAAAAAACCGCCGGGAGCGGGAAAGCGACCGGGATCAGGAAAACAACCGGAAGGGGGAAAGCGACCGAGAGCGGGAGATCAAGCGGGGAAGGAAACGGGAGCGAGAGAGACAAACAAACATTAGAAAATCCTCTAAAAATCCCGGGCAATGCCGGTTAACCCGCTAGTCAAATATATTTACTTTATGGCTTACTTAATTAATTCATTATTCAAATTATAATCGTCATCGGTTAAACAAAAGCGAGCGAGGTTCTATTGTTATATCGATCGGTCATTCGTCACTTTGTACGCAGCCAATGAACAGTCGGCTCTTGATCGCTGATTGGATGTCGTTTAGTATATAAGGAAGAGAGGACCGAGGCCAAGTCGAACTCCGCCTCGCTATATGCGAGCCAGTCCCAAGCCTGGATAAAGGAGGAGGGACAGTTGAAAAGATCAAATATGATCTACGACAGGAAGTACTTAGGTGCTTTCTACACAGCCATTTCAGTCTTAAAACACCTAGTGTAAAGGACTATAAACTATTATAAAAAAAAAAAAAAAAAAAAAAAAAGAGGCCAAGTCATTTCTCTCTGACCTTCGTGACGATCACATCTACAGCTAATCGACAATAAAAAATGTCAACTATGAGCATTTCTATAGCTTCTCTGACAAACAAACGCAAATTTGACGACGTCCATGGACTATCTTCGGCTCCTAAAAGAGTGCGCTTGAGTTCTGGTGAAGAGGTATCGAAGACGAGTTTAGCTTCTCAAGCAAAGACAACCGCAACAATAAACGGTCATATTACAAGGGACGTTTTGGAGCAACTAAAAAAAATTTGTCAGTCTATTGAAAACAAAAAACATATTGTTGTCGTTGAAAAGGGACCAGATGGCAGGGTGTGCCACGTCGAAAACTCGAAACTGGCCAATGATCTTAACATCGAAGACCCAAATTTTGTAGCAAAGTGCCAGATGATTTTTCGCAAAAACGTCGAGTGCATCAGAGCTATCGGAAACGTTCCTTACGACTTTTTCGAGCCAGCTCTGAGGCATTGTACGCCGCAACAGCTCCAGAAATTCGAAGCAAACAACCCCACTATGGCAGGACGATCGGAAGCGTTGTGGAAGCGCCATGTTATGAAAGATCATGCAATCGCAAAAGTCGATGGCTTCGAATCGTGGAAAAAAATGTGGTCGAAAAAAACGGAGGAATCCGGTCTTAAATTTCAGCATTGTCTCGACAAGTTCAAACAGTCTAGTACTCTAATTGCGTCCGGTATACGCAAGAGTCTCGTCATCGAAACTCTACCTTTAGGAACGGCTCGGGGAGCTTCTAAGAAGGGAGCGTTTAAAATTGCCAACTCGAAACCTCTTCTTATAGCGCCAAGACATAAGTCGAGGAAATAGAATCAGAAATATGTTAGGCTCCCTAGTTCGGCTGGTAAACAGAACATGTAAATGAAAGATGTCAAAACGGCTTCAGTTAAAAAGATAAGATAAGATAACGTTTATTATAGTGGTTTAGAAGACCTATAAACAAACAACCACTTTAAATAAAAAAAACATAAACTAAAAAAATTTAAAAAAGAAAAAAAATAAAAAAAATAAAAAAAATAAAAAAATAAAATAAAAATGAATAAAAAACGCACAACGAGTGATGCAGTTTAAAAAGTAGTATTAATCCTAATTTTTTTAATCTTTATATATATATAAAAATTAGATTATGTAAGTAAGTATCTTAGTCCTTTATGCATTGCTACACCATTCATAGGATCGTAAAGAAATTTTTACACAAGCTTGAGAGGCAATGTGAGAAGGTTTTTGTGAAAAAAATTGAAATCGGTCACAAAATGAGCGGAGCGGGAGAGCGATCGGAAACGGGAATTAGAAAATGAGCGGGAAAGGGAAAGTAAAAGGGAATGAAAAAGCAACTGAAAGCGGAAAAGCGAGCGGGAAGGGTAAAGCGACCAAACGCTTGAAAGCGTCCGGGATCGGGAAAGCGAACGAGAGCGAAAAAACCGCCGGGAGCGGGAAAGCGACCGGGATCAGGAAAACAACCGGGAGGGGGAAAGCGACCGAGAGCGGGAGATCAAGCGGGGAAGGAAACAAGAGCGAGAGAGACAAACAAACATTAGAAAATCCTTTAAAAATCCCGGGCAATGCCGGTTAACCCGCTAGTCAAATATATTTACTTTATGGCTTACTTAATTAATTCATTATTCAAATTATAATCGTCATCGGTTAATGGTTAAACAAAAGCGAGCGAGGTTCTATTGTTATATCGATCGGTCATTCGTCACTTTGTACGCAGCCAATGAACAGTCGGCTCTTGATCGCTGATTGGATGTCGTTTAGTATATAAGGAAGAGAGGACCGAGGCCAAGTCATTTCTCTCTGACCTTCGTGACGATCACATCTACAGCTAATCGACAATAAAAAATGTCAACTATGAGCATTTCTATAGCTTCTCTGACAAACAAACGCAAATTTGACGACGTCCATGGACTATCTTCGGCCCCTAAAAGAGTGCGCTTGAGTTCTGGTGAAGAGGTATCGAAGACGAGTTTAGCTTCTCAAGCAAAGACAACCGCAACAATAAACGGTCATATTACAAGGGACGTTTTGGAGCAACTAAAAAAAATTTGTCAGTCTATTGAAAACAAAAAACATATTGTTGTCGTTGAAAAGGGACCAGATGGCAGGGTGTGCCACGTCGAAAACTCGAAACTGGCCAATGATCTTAACATCGAAGACCCAAATTTTGTAGCAAAGTGCCAGATGATTTTTCGCAAAAACGTCGAGTGCATCAGAGCTATCGGAAACGTTCCTTACGACTTTTTCGAGCCAGCTCTGAGGCATTGTACGCCGCAACAGCTCCAGAAATTCGAAGCAAACAACCCCACTATGGCAGGACGATCGGAAGCGTTGTGGAAGCGCCATGTTATGAAAGATCATGCAATCGCAAAAGTCGATGGCTTCGAATCGTGGAAAAAAATGTGGTCGAAAAAAACGGAGGAATCCGGTCTTAAATTTCAGCATTGTCTCGACAAGTTCAAACAGTCTAGTACTCTAATTGCGTCCGGTATACGCAAGAGTCTCGTCATCGAAACTCTACCTTTAGGAACGGCTCGGGGAGCTTCTAAGAAGGGAGCGTTTAAAATTGCCAACTCGAAACCTCTTCTTATAGCGCCAAGACATAAGTCGAGGAAATAGAATCAGAAATATGTTAGGCTCCCTAGTTCGGCTGGTAAACAGAACATGTAAATGAAAGATGTCAAAACGGCTTCAGTTAAAAAGATAAGATAAGATAACGTTTATTATAGTGGTTTAGAAGACCTATAAACAAACAACCACTTTAAATAAAAAAAACATAAACTAAAAAAAAAAATAAAAAAAATAAAAAAAATAAAAAAATAAAATAAAAATGAATAAAAAACGCACAACGAGTGATGCAGTTTAAAAAGTAGTATTAATCCTAATTTTTTTAATCTTTATATATATATAAAAATTAGATTATGTAAGTAAGTATCTTAGTCCTTTATGCATTGCTACACCATTCATAGGATCGTAAAGAAATTTTTACACAAGCTTGAGAGGCAATGTGAGAAGGTTTTTGTGAAAAAAATTGAAATCGGTCACAAAATGAGCGGAGCGGGAGAGCGATCGGAAACGGGAATTAGAAAATGAGCGGGAAAGGGAAAGTAAAAGGGAATGAAAAAGCAACTGAAAGCGGAAAAGCGAGCGGGAAGGGTAAAGCGACCAAACGCTTGAAAGCGTCCGGGATCGGGAAAGCGAACGAGAGCGAAAAAACCGCCGGGAGCGGGAAAGCGACCGGGATCAGGAAAACAACCGGGAGGGGGAAAGCGACCGAGAGCGGGAGATCAAGCGGGGAAGGAAACGGGAGCGAGAGAGACAAACAAACATTAGAAAATCCTCTAAAAATCCCGGGCAATGCCGGTTAACCCGCTAGTCAAATATATTTACTTTATGGCTTACTTAATTAATTCATTATTCAAATTATAATCGTCATCGGTTAATGGTTAAACAAAAGCGAGCGAGGTTCTATTGTTATATCGATCGGTCATTCGTCACTTTGTACGCAGCCAATGAACAGTCGGCTCTTGATCGCTGATTGGATGTCGTTTAGTATATAAGGAAGAGAGGACCGAGGCCAAGTCATTTCTCTCTGACCTTCGTGACGATCACATCTACAGCTAATCGACAATAAAAAATGTCAACTATGAGCATTTCTATAGCTTCTCTGACAAACAAACGCAAATTTGACGACGTCCATGGACTATCTTCGGCCCCTAAAAGAGTGCACTTGAGTTCTGGTGAAGAGGTATCGAAGACGAGTTTAGCTTCTCAAGCAAAGACAACCGCAACAATAAACGGTCATATTACAAGGGACGTTTTGGAGCAACTAAAAAAAAATTGTCAGTCTATTGAAAACAAAAAACATATTGTTGTCGTTGAAAAGGGACCAGATGGCAGGGTGTGCCACGTCGAAAACTCGAAACTGGCCAATGATCTTAACATCGAAGACCCAAATTTTGTAGCAAAGTGCCAGATGATTTTTCGCAAAAACGTCGAGTGCATCAGAGCTATCGGAAACGTTCCTTACGACTTTTTCGAGCCAGCTCTGAGGCATTGTACGCCGCAACAGCTCCAGAAATTCGAAGCAAACAACCCCACTATGGCAGGACGATCTGAAGCGTTGTGGAAGCGCCATGTTATGAAAGATCATGCAATCGCAAAAGTCGATGGCTTCGAATCGTGGAAAAAATTAGGTCGAAAAAAACGGAGGAATCCGGTCTTAAATTTCAGCATTGTCTCGACAAGTTCAAACAGTCTAGTACTCTAATTGCGTCCGGTATACGCAAGAGTCTCGTCATCGAAACTCTACCTTTAGGAACGGCTCGGGGAGCTTCTAAGAAGGGAGCGTTTAAAATTGCCAACTCGAAACCTCTTCTTATAGCGCCAAGACATAAGTCGAGGAAATAGAATCAGAAATATGTTAGGCTCCCTAGTTCGGCTGGTAAACAGAACATGTAAATGAAAGATGTCAAAACGGCTTCAGTTAAAAAGATAAGATAAGATAACGTTTATTATAGTGGTTTAGAAGACCTATAAACAAACAACCACTTTAAATAAAAAAAACATAAACTAAAAAAATTTAAAAAAGAAAAAAAATAAAAAAAAAAAATAAAAATGAATAAAAAACGCACAACGAGTGATGCAGTTTAAAAAGTAGTATTAATCCTAATTTTTTTAATCTTTATCTATATATATAAAAATGAATGTTTGTATATATGTATTTATGTATGTTAATGTCCTTTATGCATTGCTACACCATTCATCCGATCGTAATGAAATTTTCACACAACCTTGAGAGTCAATGAAAATCAAAAAGAAAAAAAAAATTTTTGAAATCCGTCTCAAAATGAGCGGAGCGGAGCGGGTGAGCGAGCGGGAACTATATATATATGTATGTGCGTATGTATGTGTGTATGTATGTATGTGTATGTGCATGTATGTGTGTCTGTGTGTGTGTGTTTATGTATGTACTAGCGGAGATACCCGGCGTTGCCCAGGTTTTTTAGAGGTTTTTCTAATGTTTGTCTCTTTCTCTCCCGTTTCCTTTCCCACCTGCTTTCCCACTCCTGTTAGCTTTTCCGTTTTCGGTCGTTTTCCCACTGCCGGTCGCTTTCCCGCTCCCGGTCGCTTTCCCGCTCCCGGTCGTTTTCCCGTCCCGGTCGCTGCCCCGTTCCCGCTCACGTTTGCTCTCCCATTCCCGCTCACGCTTGCTTTTCTGTTCCCGCTCGCTGTCCGTTCCGGGTGCTTTCCCGTTTCTATAATAGACAAACTAACCCACAAACATTCATATATATATATATATAGTCTTAGCAAATCTATTTTGCGTTTTATAGACTAACAGAAGTTATGAAAGAATGTAAAAGAGAAAATGAGCGGGAACGGAAACGGGAACGGGAGAGCTACCGTGACCGGGAATGGGAGAGCAAGCATGACCGGGAACGGGAGAGCAAGCGTGAGCGGGAACGGGAAAGCGACCGGAAACGGGAAAGCGACCGGGAACGGGAAAGCGACCGGGAACGGGAAAGCGACCGGGAACGGGAAAGCGACCGGGAACGGGAAAGCGACCGGGAACAGGAAAGCGACCGGGAACGGGAAAGCGACCGGGAACGCGGAAAGCGACCGGGAACGCGGAAAGCGACCGGGAACGCGGAAAGCGACTGGAATCGGGAGAGCAAGCTTGGAAGGAAACGCGAGCAAGAGAGAAAATCGATAACAGAACTTCTGAGCGGGAAAGCGACCGGGAGCTGAAAAACGACCGAGAGCGGAAAAGCGACCGGGAACGCTACGAAAACGGGAAAGTGGAGAAGGGAACGGGAGCGAGAGAGACAAACATTAGAAAAACCTCAAAAAACCCCGGGCAACGCCGGGTAACCCCGCTAGTATATATATAAAAATTAGATTATGTAAGTAAGTATCTTAGTCCTTTATGCATTGCTACACCATTCATAGGATCGTAAAGAAATTTTTACACAAGCTTGAGAGGCAATGTGAGAAGGTTTTTGTGAAAAAAATTGAAATCGGTCACAAAATGAGCGGAGCGGGAGAGCGATCGGAAACGGGAATTAGAAAATGAGCGGGAAAGGGAAAGTAAAAGGGAATGAAAAAGCAACTGAAAGCGGAAAAGCGAGCGGGAAGGGTAAAGCGACCAAACGCTTGAAAGCCTCCGGGATCGGGAAAGCGAACGAGAGCGAAAAAACCGCCGGGAGCGGGAAAGCGACCGGGATCAGGAAAACAACCGGGAGGGGGAAAGCGACCGAGAGCGGGAGATCAAGCGGGGAAGGAAACGGGAGCGAGAGAGACAAACAAACATTAGAAAATCCTCTAAAAATCCCGGGCAATGCCGGTTAACCCGCTAGTCAAATATATTTACTTTATGGCTTACTTAATTAATTCATTATTCAAATTATAATCGTCATCGGTTAATGGTTAACCAAAAGCGAGCGAGGTTCTATTGTTATATCGATCGGTCATTCGTCACTTTGTACGCAGCCAATGAACAGTCGGCTCTTGATCGCTGATTGGATGTCGTTTAGTATATAAGGAAGAGAGGACCGAGGCCAAGTCATTTCTCTCTGACCTTCGTGACGATCACATCTACAGCTAATCGACAATAAAAAATGTCAACTATGAGCATTTCTATAGCTTCTCTGACAAACAAACGCAAATTTGACGACGTCCATGGACTATCTTCGGCTCCTAAAAGAGTGCGCTTGAGTTCTGGTGAAGAGGTATCGAAGACGAGTTTAGCTTCTCAAGCAAAGACAACCGCAACAATAAACGGTCAAATTACAAGGGACGTTTTGGAGCAACTAAAAAAAATTTGTCAGTCTATTGAAAACAAAAAACATATTGTTGTCGTTGAAAAGGGACCAGATGGCAGGGTGTGCCACGTCGAAAACTCGAAACTGGCCAATGATCTTAACATCGAAGACCCAAATTTTGTAGCAAAGTGCCAGATGATTTTTCGCAAAAACGTCGAGTGCATCAGAGCTATCGGAAACGTTCCTTACGACTTTTTCGAGACAGCTCTGAGGCATTGTACGCCGCAACAGCTCCAGAAATTCGAAGCAAACAACCCCACTATGGCAGGACGATCGGAAGCGTTGTGGAAGCGCCATGTTATGAAAGATCATGCAATCGCAAAAGTCGATGGCTTCGAATCGTGGAAAAAAATGTGGTCGAAAAAAACGGAGGAATCCGGTCTTAAATTTCAGCATTGTCTCGACAAGTTCAAACAGTCTAGTACTCTAATTGCGTCCGGTATACGCAAGAGTCTCGTCATCGAAACTCTACCTTTAGGAACGGCTCGGGGAGCTTCTAAGAAGGGAGCGTTTAAAATTGCCAACTCGAAACCTCTTCTTATAGCGCCAAGACATAAGTCGAGGAAATAGAATCAGAAATATGTTAGGCTCCCTAGTTCGGCTGGTAAACAGAACATGTAAATGAAAGATGTCAAAACGGCTTCAGTTAAAAAGATAAGATAGGATAACGTTTATTATAGTGGTTTAGAAGACCTATAAACAAACAACCACTTTAAATAAAAAAAACATAAACTAAAAAAATTTAAAAAAGAAAAAAAATAAAAAAAATAAAAAAAATAAAAAAATAAAATAAAAATGAATAAAAAACGCACAACGAGTGATGCAGTTTAAAAATTAGTATTAATCCTAATTTTTTTAATCTTTATATATATATATAAAAATTAGATTATGTAAGTAAGTATCTTAGTCCTTTATGCATTGCTACACCATTCATAGGATCGTAAAGAAATTTTTACACAAGCTTGAGAGGCAATGTGAGAAGGTTTTTGTGAAAAAAATTGAAATCGGTCACAAAATGAGCGGAACGGGAGAGCGATCGGAAACGGGAATTAGAAAATGAGCGGGAAAGGGAAAGTAAAAGGGAATGAAAAAGCAACTGAAAGCGGAAAAGCGAGCGGGAAGGGTAAAGCGACCAAACGCTTGAAAGCCTCCGGGATCGGGAAAGCGAACGAGAGCGAAAAAACCGCCGGGAGCGGGAAAGCGACCGGGATCAGGAAAACAACCGGGAGGGGGAAAGCGACCGAGAGCGGGAGATCAAGCGGGGAAGGAAACGGGAGCGAGAGAGACAAACAAACATTAGAAAATCCTCTAAAAATCCCGGGCAATGCCGGTTAACCCGCTAGTCAAATATATTTACTTTATGGCTTACTTAATTAATTCATTATTCAAATTATAATCGTCATCGGTTAATGGTTAACCAAAAGCGAGCGAGGTTCTATTGTTATATCGATCGGTCATTCGTCACTTTGTACGCAGCCAATGAACAGTCGGCTCTTGATCGCTGATTGGATGTCGTTTAGTATATAAGGAAGAGAGGACCGAGGCCAAGTCATTTCTCTCTGACCTTCGTGACGATCACATCTACAGCTAATCGACAATAAAAAATGTCAACTATGAGCATTTCTATAGCTTCTCTGACAAACAAACGCAAATTTGACGACGTCCATGGACTATCTTCGGCTCCTAAAAGAGTGCGCTTGAGTTCTGGTGAAGAGGTATCGAAGACGAGTTTAGCTTCTCAAGCAAAGACAACCGCAACAATAAACGGTCATATTACAAGGGACGTTTTGGAGCAACTAAAAAAAATTTGTCAGTCTATTGAAAACAAAAAACATATTGTTGTCGTTGAAAAGGGACCAGATGGCAGGGTGTGCCACGTCGAAAACTCGAAACTGGCCAATGATCTTAACATCGAAGACCCAAATTTTGTAGCAAAGTGCCAGATGATTTTTCGCAAAAACGTCGAGTGCATCAGAGCTATCGGAAACGTTCCTTACGACTTTTTCGAGCCAGCTCTGAGGCATTGTACGCCGCAACAGCTCCAGAATTTCGAAGCAAACAACCCCACTATGGCAGGACGATCGGAAGCGTTGTGGAAGCGCCATGTTATGAAAGATCATGCAATCGCAAAAGTCGATGGCTTCGAATCGTGGAAAAAAATGTGGTCGAAAAAAACGGAGGAATCCGGTCTTAAATTTCAGCATTGTCTCGACAAGTTCAAACAGTCTAGTACTCTAATTGCGTCCGGTATACGCAAGAGTCTCGTCATCGAAACTCTACCTTTAGGAACGGCTCGGGGAGCTTCTAAGAAGGGAGCGTTTAAAATTGCCAACTCGAAACCTCTTCTTATAGCGCCAAGACATAAGTCGAGGAAATAGAATCAGAAATATGTTAGGCTCCCTAGTTCGGCTGGTAAACAGAACATGTAAATGAAAGATGTCAAAACGGCTTCAGTTAAAAAGATAAGATAGGATAACGTTTATTATAGTGGTTTAGAAGACCTATAAACAAACAACCACTTTAAATAAAAAAAACATAAACTAAAAAAATTTAAAAAAGAAAAAAAATAAAAAAAATAAAAAAAATAAAAAAATAAAATAAAAATGAATAAAAAACGCACAACGAGTGATGCAGTTTAAAAATTAGTATTAATCCTAATTTTTTTAATCTTTATATATATATATAAAAATTAGATTATGTAAGTAAGTATCTTAGTCCTTTATGCATTGCTACACCATTCATAGGATCGTAAAGAAATTTTTACACAAGCTTGAGAGGCAATGTGAGAAGGTTTTTGTGAAAAAAATTGAAATCGGTCACAAAATGAGCGGAACGGGAGAGCGATCGGAAACGGGAATTAGAAAATGAGCGGGAAAGGGAAAGTAAAAGGGAATGAAAAAGCAACTGAAAGCGGAAAAGCGAGCGGGAAGGGTAAAGCGACCAAACGCTTGAAAGCCTCCGGGATCGGGAAAGCGAACGAGAGCGAAAAAACCGCCGGGAGCGGGAAAGCGACCGGGATCAGGAAAACAACCGGGAGGGGGAAAGCGACCGAGAGCGGGAGATCAAGCGGGGAAGGAAACGGGAGCGAGAGAGACAAACAAACATTAGAAAATCCTCTAAAAATCCCGGGCAATGCCGGTTAACCCGCTAGTCAAATATATTTACTTTATGGCTTACTTAATTAATTCATTATTCAAATTATAATCGTCATCGGTTAATGGTTAACCAAAAGCGAGCGAGGTTCTATTGTTATATCGATCGGTCATTCGTCACTTTGTACGCAGCCAATGAACAGTCGGCTCTTGATCGCTGATTGGATGTCGTTTAGTATATAAGGAAGAGAGGACCGAGGCCAAGTCATTTCTCTCTGACCTTCGTGACGATCACATCTACAGCTAATCGACAATAAAAAATGTCAACTATGAGCATTTCTATAGCTTCTCTGACAAACAAACGCAAATTTGACGACGTCCATGGACTATCTTCGGCTCCTAAAAGAGTGCGCTTGAGTTCTGGTGAAGAGGTATCGAAGACGAGTTTAGCTTCTCAAGCAAAGACAACCGCAACAATAAACGGTCATATTACAAGGGACGTTTTGGAGCAACTAAAAAAAATTTGTCAGTCTATTGAAAACAAAAAACATATTGTTGTCGTTGAAAAGGGACCAGATGGCAGGGTGTGCCACGTCGAAAACTCGAAACTGGCCAATGATCTTAACATCGAAGACCCAAATTTTGTAGCAAAGTGCCAGATGATTTTTCGCAAAAACGTCGAGTGCATCAGAGCTATCGGAAACGTTCCTTACGACTTTTTCGAGCCAGCTCTGAGGCATTGTACGCCGCAACAGCTCCAGAATTTCGAAGCAAACAACCCCACTATGGCAGGACGATCGGAAGCGTTGTGGAAGCGCCATGTTATGAAAGATCATGCAATCGCAAAAGTCGATGGCTTCGAATCGTGGAAAAAAATGTGGTCGAAAAAAACGGAGGAATCCGGTCTTAAATTTCAGCATTGTCTCGACAAGTTCAAACAGTCTAGTACTCTAATTGCGTCCGGTATACGCAAGAGTCTCGTCATCGAAACTCTACCTTTAGGAACGGCTCGGGGAGCTTCTAAGAAGGGAGCGTTTAAAATTGCCAACTCGAAACCTCTTCTTATAGCGCCAAGACATAAGTCGAGGAAATAGAATCAGAAATATGTTAGGCTCCCTAGTTCGGCTGGTAAACAGAACATGTAAATGAAAGATGTCAAAACGGCTTCAGTTAAAAAGATAAGATAGGATAACGTTTATTATAGTGGTTTAGAAGACCTATAAACAAACAACCACTTTAAATAAAAAAAACATAAACTAAAAAAATTTAAAAAAGAAAAAAACTAAAAAAAATAAAAAAATAAAATATAAATGAATAAAAAACGCACAACGAGTGATGCAGTTTAAAAAGTAGTATTAATCCTAATTTTTTTAATCTTTATATATATATATAAAAATTAGATTATGTAAGTAAGTATCTTAGTCCTTTATGCATTGCTACACCATTCATAGGATCGTAAAGAAATTTTTACACAAGCTTGAGAGGCAATGTGAGAAGGTTTTTGTGAAAAAAATTGAAATCGGTCACAAAATGAGCGGAACGGGAGAGCGATCGGAAACGGGAATTAGAAAATGAGCGGGAAAGGGAAAGTAAAAGGGAATGAAAAAGCAACTGAAAGCGGAAAAGCGAGCGGGAAGGGTAAAGCGACCAAACGCTTGAAAGCCTCCGGAATCGGGAAAGCGAACGAGAGCGAAAAAACCGCCGGGAGCGGGAAAGCGACCGGGATCAGGAAAACAACCGGGAGGGGGAAAGCGACCGAGAGCGGGAGATCAAGCGGGGAAGGAAACGGGAGCGAGAGAGACAAACAAACATTAGAAAATCCTCTAAAAATCCCGGGCAATGCCGGTTAACCCGCTAGTCAAATATATTTACTTTATGGCTTACTTAATTAATTCATTATTCAAATTATAATCGTCATCGGTTAATGGTTAAACAAAAGCGAGCGAGGTTCTATTGTTATATCGATCGGTCATTCGTCACTTTGTACGCAGCCAATGAACAGTCGGCTCTTGATCGCTGATTGGATGTCGTTTAGTATATAAGGAAGAGAGGACCGAGGCCAAGTCATTTCTCTCTGACCTTCGTGACGATCACATCTACAGCTAATCGACAATAAAAAATGTCAACTATGAGCATTTCTATAGCTTCTCTGACAAACAAACGCAAATTTGACGACGTCCATGGACTATCTTCGGCTCCTAAAAGAGTGCGCTTGAGTTCTGGTGAAGAGGTATCGAAGACGAGTTTAGCTTCTCAAGCAAAGACAACCGCAACAATAAACGGTCATATTACAAGGGACGTTTTGGAGCAACTAAAAAGAATTTGTCAGTCTATTGAAAACAAAAAACATATTGTTGTCGTTGAAAAGGGACCAGATGGCAGGGTGTGCCACGTCGAAAACTCGAAACTGGCCAATGATCTTAACATCGAAGACCCAAATTTTGTAGCAAAGTGCCAGATGATTTTTCGCAAAAACGTCGAGTGCATCAGAGCTATCGGAAACGTTCCTTACGACTTTTTCGAGCCAGCTCTGAGGCATTGTACGCCGCAACAGCTCCAGAAATTCGAAGCAAACAACCCCACTATGGCAGGACGATCGGAAGCGTTGTGGAAGCGCCATGTTATGAAAGATCATGCAATCGCAAAAGTCGATGGCTTCGAATCGTGGAAAAAAATGTGGTCGAAAAAAACGGAGGAATCCGGTCTTAAATTTCAGCATTGTCTCGACAAGTTCAAACAGTCTAGTACTCTAATTGCGTCCGGTATACGCAAGAGTCTCGTCATCGAAACTCTACCTTTAGGAACGGCTCGGGGAGCTTCTAAGAAGGGAGCGTTTAAAATTGCCAACTCGAAACCTCTTCTTATAGCGCCAAGACATAAGTCGAGGAAATAGAATCAGAAATATGTTAGGCTCCCTAGTTCGGCTGGTAAACAGAACATGTAAATGAAAGATGTCAAAACGGCTTCAGTTAAAAAGATAAGATAAGATAACGTTTATTATAGTGGTTTAGAAGACCTATAAACAAACAACCACTTTAAATAAAAAAAACATAAACTAAAAAAATTTAAAAAATAAAAAAAATAAAAAAATAAAAAAAATAAAAAAATAAAATAAAAATGAATAAAAAACGCACAACGAGTGATGCAGTTTAAAAAGTAGTATTAATCCTAATTTTTTTAATCTTTATATATATATAAAAATTAGATTATGTAAGTAAGTATCTTAGTCCTTTATGCATTGCTACACCATTCATAGGATCGTAAAGAAATTTTTACACAAGCTTGAGAGGCAATGTGAGAAGGTTTTTGTGAAAAAAATTGAAATCGGTCACAAAATGAGCGGAGCGGGAGAGCGATCGGAAACGGGAATTAGAAAATGAGCGGGAAAGGGAAAGTAAAAGGGAATGAAAAAGCAACTGAAAGCGGAAAAGCGAGCGGGAAGGGTAAAGCGTCCGGGATCGGGAAAGCGAACGAGAGCGAAAAAACCGCCGGGAGCGGGAAAGCGACCGGGATCAGGAAAACAACCGGGAGGGGGAAAGCGACCGAGAGCGGGAGATCAAGCGGGGAAGGAAACGGGAGCGAGAGAGACAAACAAACATTAGAAAATCCTCTAAAAATCCCGGGCAATGCCGGTTAACCCGCTAGTCAAATATATTTACTTTATGGCTTACTTAATTAATTCATTATTTAAATTATAATCGTCATCGGTTAATGGTTAAACAAAAGCGAGCGAGGTTCTATTGTTATATCGATCGGTCATTCGTCACTTTGTACGCAGCCAATGAACAGTCGGCTCTTGATCGCTGATTGGATGTCGTTTAGTATATAAGGAAGAGAGGACCGAGGCCAAGTCATTTCTCTCTGACCTTCGTGACGATCACATCTACAGCTAATCGACAATAAAAAATGTCAACTATGAGCATTTCTATAGCTTCTCTGACAAACAAACGCAAATTTGACGACGTCCATGGACTATCTTCGGCTCCTAAAAGAGTGCGCTTGAGTTCTGGTGAAGAGGTATCGAAGACGAGTTTAGCTTCTCAAGCAAAGACAACCGCAACAATAAACGGTCATATTACAAGGGACGTTTTGGAGCAACTAAAAAAAATTTGTCAGTCTATTGAAAACAAAAAACATATTGTTGTCGTTGAAAAGGGACCAGATGGCAGGGTGTGCCACGTCGAAAACTCGAAACTGGCCAATGATCTTAACATCGAAGACCCAAATTTTGTAGCAAAGTGCCAGATGATTTTTCGCAAAAACGTCGAGTGCATCAGAGCTATCGGAAACGTTCCTTACGACTTTTTCGAGCCAGCTCTGAGGCATTGTACGCCGCAACAGCTCCAGAAATTCGAAGCAAACAACCCCACTATGGCAGGACGATCGGAAGCGTTGTGGAAGCGCCATGTTATGAAAGATCATGCAATCGCAAAAGTCGATGGCTTCGAATCGTGGAAAAAAATGTGGTCGAAAAAAACGGAGGAATCCGGTCTTAAATTTCAGCATTGTCTCGACAAGTTCAAACAGTCTAGTACTCTAATTGCGTCCGGTATACGCAAGAGTCTCGTCATCGAAACTCTACCTTTAGGAACGGCTCGGGGAGCTTCTAAGAAGGGAGCGTTTAAAATTGCCAACTCGAAACCTCTTCTTATAGCGCCAAGACATAAGTCGAGGAAATAGAATCAGAAATATGTTAGGCTCCCTAGTTCGGCTGGTAAACAGAACATGTAAATGAAAGATGTCAAAACGGCTTCAGTTAAAAAGATAAGATAAGATAACGTTTATTATAGTGGTTTAGAAGACCTATAAACAAACAACCACTTTAAATAAAAAAACATAAACTAAAAAAAAAAATAAAAAAAATAAAAAAAATAAAAAAATAAAATAAAAATGAATAAAAAACGCACAACGAGTGATGCAGTTTAAAAAGTAGTATTAATCCTAATTTTTTTAATCTTTATATATATATAAAAATTAGATTATGTAAGTAAGTATCTTAGTCCTTTATGCATTGCTACACCATTCATAGGATCGTAAAGAAATTTTTACACAAGCTTGAGAGGCAATGTGAGAAGGTTTTTGTGAAAAAAATTGAAATCGGTCACAAAATGAGCGGAGCGGGAGAGCGATCGGAAACGGGAATTAGAAAATGAGCGGGAAAGGGAAAGTAAAAGGGAATGAAAAAGCAACTGAAAGCGGAAAAGCGAGCGGGAAGGGTAAAGCGACCAAACGCTTGAAAGCCTCCGGGATCGGGAAAGCGAACGAGAGCGAAAAAACCGCCGGGAGCGGGAAAGCGACCGGGATCAGGAAAACAACCGGGAGGGGGAAAGCGACCGAGAGCGGGAGATCAAGCGGGGAAGGAAACGGGAGCGAGAGAGACAAACAAACATTAGAAAATCCTCTAAAAATCCCGGGCAATGCCGGTTAACCCGCTAGTCAAATATATTTACTTTATGGCTTACTTAATTAATTCATTATTCAAATTATAATCGTCATCGGTTAATGGTTAAACAAAAGCGAGCGAGGTTCTATTGTTATATCGATCGGTCATTCGTCACTTTGTACGCAGCCAATGAACAGTCGGCTCTTGATCGCTGATTGGATGTCGTTTAGTATATAAGGAAGAGAGGACCGAGGCCAAGTCATTTCTCTCTGACCTTCGTGACGATCACATCTACAGCTAATCGACAATAAAAAATGTCAACTATGAGCATTTCTATAGCTTCTCTGACAAACAAACGCAAATTTGACGACGTCCATGGACTATCTTCGGCTCCTAAAAGAGTGCGCTTGATTTCTGGTGAAGAGGTATCGAAGACGAGTTTAGCTTCTCAAGCAAAGACAACCGCAACAATAAACGGTCATATTACAAGGGACGTTTTGGAGCAACTAAAAAAAATTTGTCAGTCTATTGAAAACAAAAAACATATTGTTGTCGTTGAAAAGGGACCAGATGGCAGGGTGTGCCACGTCGAAAACTCGAAACTGGCCAATGATCTTAACATCGAAGACCCAAATTTTGTAGCAAAGTGCCAGATGATTTTTCGCAAAAACGTCGAGTGCATCAGAGCTATCGGAAACGTTCCTTACGACTTTTTCGAGCCAGCTCTGAGGCATTGTACGCCGCAACAGCTCCAGAAATTCGAAGCAAACAACCCCACTATGGCAGGACGATCGGAAGCGTTGTGGAAGCGCCATGTTATGAAAGATCATGCAATCGCAAAAGTCGATGGCTTCGAATCGTGGAAAAAAATGTGGTCGAAAAAAACGGAGGAATCCGGTCTTAAATTTCAGCATTGTCTCGACAAGTTCAAACAGTCTAGTACTCTAATTGCGTCCGGTATACGCAAGAGTCTCGTCATCGAAACTCTACCTTTAGGAACGGCTCGGGGAGCTTCTAAGAAGGGAGCGTTTAAAATTGCCAACTCGAAACCTCTTCTTATAGCGCCAAGACATAAGTCGAGGAAATAGAATCAGAAATATGTTAGGCTCCCTAGTTCGGCTGGTAAACAGAACATGTAAATGAAAGATGTCAAAACGGCTTCAGTTAAAAAGATAAGATAAGATAACGTTTATTATAGTGGTTTAGAAGACCTATAAACAAACAACCACTTTAAATAAAAAAAACATAAACTAAAAAAATTTAAAAAATAAAAAAAATAAAAAAAATAAAAAAAATAAAAAAATAAAATAAAAATGAATAAAAAACGCACAACGAGTGATGCAGTTTAAAAAGTAGTATTAATCCTAATTTTTTTAATCTTTATCTATATATATAAAAATGAATGTTTGTATATATGTATTTATGTATGTTAATGTCCTTTATGCATTGCTACACCATTCATCCGATCGTAATGAAATTTTCACACAACCTTGAGAGTCAATGAAAATCAAAAAGAAAAAAAAAAATTTTGAAATCCGTCACAAAATGAGCGGAGCGGAGCGGGTGAGCGAGCGGGAACTATATATATATGTATGTGCGTATGTATGTGTGTATGTATGTATGTGTATGTGCATGTATGTGTGTCTGTGTGTGTGTGTTTATGTATGTACTAGCGGAGATACCCGGCGTTGCCCAGGTTTTTTAGAGGTTTTTCTAATGTTTGTCTCTTTCTCTCCCGTTTCCTTTCCCACCTGCTTTCCCACTCCTGTTAGCTTTTCCGTTTTCGGTCGTTTTCCCACTGCCGGTCGCTTTCCCGCTCCCGGTCGCTTTCCCGCTCCCGGTCGTTTTCCCGTCCCGGTCGCTGCCCCGTTCCCGCTCACGTTTGCTCTCCCATTCCCGCTCACGCTTGCTTTTCTGTTCCCGCTCGCTGTCCGTTCCGGGTGCTTTCCCGTTTCTATAATAGACAAACTAACCCACAAACATTCATATATATATATATATAGTCTTAGCAAATCTATTTTGCGTTTTATAGGCTAACAGAAGTTATGAAAGAATGTAAAAGAGAAAATGAGCGGGAACGGAAACGGGAACGGGAGAGCTACCGTGACCGGGAATGGGAGAGCAAGCATGACCGGGAACGGGAGAGCAAGCGTGAGCGGGAACGGGAAAGCGACCGGAAACGGGAAAGCGACCGGGAACGGGAAAGCGACCGGGAACGGGAAAGCGACCGGGAACGGGAAAGCGACCGGGAACGGGAAAGCGACCGGGAACGGGAAAGCGACCGGGAACGGGAAAGCGACCGGGAACGCGGAAAGCGACCGGGAACGCGGAAAGCGACTGGAATCGGGAGAGCAAGCTTGGAAGGAAACGCGAGCAAGAGAGAAAATCGATAACAGAACTTCTGAGCGGGAAAGCGACCGGGAGCTGGAAAACGACCGAGAGCGGAAAAGCGACCGGGAACGCTACGAAAACGGGAAAGTGGAGAAGGGAACGGGAGCGAGAGAGACAAACATTAGAAAAACCTCTAAAAAACCCGGGCAACGCCGGGTAACCCCGCTAGTATATATATAAAAATTAGATTATGTAAGTAAGTATCTTAGTCCTTTATGCATTGCTACACCATTCATAGGATCGTAAAGAAATTTTTACACAAGCTTGAGAGGCAATGTGAGAAGGTTTTTGTGAAAAAAATTGAAATCGGTCACAAAATGAGCGAAGCGGGAGAGCGATCGGAAACGGGAATTAGAAAATGAGCGGGAAAGGGAAAGTAAAAGGGAATGAAAAAGCAACTGAAAGCGGAAAAGCGAGCGGGAAGGGTAAAGCGACCAAACGCTTGAAAGCCTCCGGGATCGGGAAAGCGAACGAGAGCGAAAAAACCGCCGGGAGCGGGAAAGCGACCGGGATCAGGAAAACAACCGGGAGGGGGAAAGCGACCGAGAGCGGGAGATCAAGCGGGGAAGGAAACGGGAGCGAGAGAGACAAACAAACATTAGAAAATCCTCTAAAAATCCCGGGCAATGCCGGTTAACCCGCTAGTCAAATATATTTACTTTATGGCTTACTTAATTAATTCATTATTCAAATTATAATCGTCATCGGTTAATGGTTAAACAAAAGCGAGCGAGGTTCTATTGTTATATCGATCGGTCATTCGTCACTTTGTACGCAGCCAATGAACAGTCGGCTCTTGATCGCTGATTGGATGTCGTTTAGTATATAAGGAAGAGAGGACCGAGGCCAAGTCATTTCTCTCTGACCTTCGTGACGATCACATCTACAGCTAATCGACAATAAAAAATGTCAACTATGAGCATTTCTATAGCTTCTCTGACAAACAAACGCAAATTTGACGACGTCCATGGACTATCTTCGGCTCCTAAAAGAGTGCGCTTGAGTTCTGGTGAAGAGGTATCGAAGACGAGTTTAGCTTCTCAAGCAAAGACAACCGCAACAATAAACGGTCATATTACAAGGGACGTTTTGGAGCAACTAAAAAGAATTTGTCAGTCTATTGAAAACAAAAAACATATTGTTGTCGTTGAAAAGGGACCAGATGGCAGGGTGTGCCACGTCGAAAACTCGAAACTGGCCAATGATCTTAACATCGAAGACCCAAATTTTGTAGCAAAGTGCCAGATGATTTTTCGCAAAAACGTCGAGTGCATCAGAGCTATCGGAAACGTTCCTTACGACTTTTTCGAGCCAGCTCTGAGGCATTGTACGCCGCAACAGCTCCAGAAATTCGAAGCAAACAACCCCACTATGGCAGGACGATCGGAAGCGTTGTGGAAGCGCCATGTTATGAAAGATCATGCAATCGCAAAAGTCGATGGCTTCGAATCGTGGAAAAAAATGTGGTCGAAAAAAACGGAGGAATCCGGTCTTAAATTTCAGCATTGTCTCGACAAGTTCA
Source organism: Erpobdella octoculata (assembly GCA_963978895.1). Lineage (NCBI taxonomy): Eukaryota > Metazoa > Annelida > Clitellata > Hirudinida > Erpobdellidae > Erpobdella > Erpobdella octoculata. The sequence continues at coordinate 11,911,922 of OZ022247.1, forward strand.
AACAGTCTAGTACTCTAATTGCGTCCGGTATACGCAAGAGTCTCGTCATCGAAACTCTACCTTTAGGAACGGCTCGGGGAGCTTCTAAGAAGGGAGCGTTTAAAATTGCCAACTCGAAACCTCTTCTTATAGCGCCAAGACATAAGTCGAGGAAATAGAATCAGAAATATGTTAGGCTCCCTAGTTCGGCTGGTAAACAGAACATGTAAATGAAAGATGTCAAAACGGCTTCAGTTAAAAAGATAAGATAAGATAACGTTTATTATAGTGGTTTAGAAGACCTATAAACAAACAACCACTTTAAATAAAAAAAACATAAACTAAAAAAATTTAAAAAAGAAAAAAAATAAAAAAAATAAAAAGAATAAAAAAATTAAATAAAAATGAATAAAAAACGCACAACGAGTGATGCAGTTTAAAAAGTAGTATTAATCCTAATTTTTTTAATCTTTATATATATATAAAAATTAGATTATGTAAGTAAGTATCTTAGTCCTTTATGCATTGCTACACCATTCATAGGATCGTAAAGAAATTTTTACACAAGCTTGAGAGGCAATGTGAGAAGGTTTTTGTGAAAAAAATTGAAATCGATCACAAAATGAGCGGAGCGGGAGAGCGATCGGAAACGGGAATTAGAAAATGAGCGGGAAAGGGAAAGTAAAAGGGAATGAAAAAGCAACTGAAAGCGGAAAAGCGAGCGGGAAGGGTAAAGCGACCAAACGCTTGAAAGCCTCCGGGATCGGGAAAGCGAACGAGAGCGAAAAAACCGCTGGGAGCGGGAAAGCGACCGGGATCAGGAAAACAACCGGGAGGGGGAAAGCGACCGAGAGCGGGAGATCAAGCGGGGAAGGAAACGGGAGCGAGAGAGACAAACAAACATTAGAAAATCCTCTAAAAATCCCGGGCAATGCCGGTTAACCCGCTAGTCAAATATATTTACTTTATGGCTTACTTAATTAATTCATTATTCAAATTATAATCGTCATCGGTTAATGGTTAAACAAAAGCGAGCGAGGTTCTATTGTTATATCGATCGGTCATTCGTCACTTTGTACGCAGCCAATGAACAGTCGGCTCTTGATCGCTGATTGGATGTCGTTTAGTATATAAGGAAGAGAGGACCGAGGCCAAGTCATTTCTCTCTGACCTTCGTGACGATCACATCTACAGCTAATCGACAATAAAAAATGTCAACTATGAGCATTTCTATAGCTTCTCTGACAAACAAACGCAAATTTGACGACGTCCATGGACTATCTTCGGCTCCTAAAAGAGTGCGCTTGAGTTCTGGTGAAGAGGTATCGAAGACGAGTTTAGCTTCTCAAGCAAAGACAACCGCAACAATAAACGGTCATATTACAAGGGACGTTTTGGAGCAACTAAAAAGAATTTGTCAGTCTATTGAAAACAAAAAACATATTGTTGTCGTTGAAAAGGGACCAGATGGCAGGGTGTGCCACGTCGAAAACTCGAAACTGGCCAATGATCTTAACATCGAAGACCCAAATTTTGTAGCAAAGTGCCAGATGATTTTTCGCAAAAACGTCGAGTGCATCAGAGCTATCGGAAACGTTCCTTACGACTTTTTCGAGCCAGCTCTGAGGCATTGTACGCCGCAACAGCTCCAGAAATTCGAAGCAAACAACCCCACTATGGCAGGACGATCGGAAGCGTTGTGGAAGCGCCATGTTATGAAAGATCATGCAATCGCAAAAGTCGATGGCTTCGAATCGTGGAAAAAAATGTGGTCGAAAAAAACGGAGGAATCCGGTCTTAAATTTCAGCATTGTCTCGACAAGTTCAAACAGTCTAGTACTCTAATTGCGTCCGGTATACGCAAGAGTCTCGTCATCGAAACTCTACCTTTAGGAACGGCTCGGGGAGCTTCTAAGAAGGGAGCGTTTAAAATTGCCAACTCGAAACCTCTTCTTATAGCGCCAAGACATAAGTCGAGGAAATAGAATCAGAAATATGTTAGGCTCCCTAGTTCGGCTGGTAAACAGAACATGTAAATGAAAGATGTCAAAACGGCTTCAGTTAAAAAGATAAGATAAGATAACGTTTATTATAGTGGTTTAGAAGACCTATAAACAAACAACCACTTTAAATAAAAAAAACATAAACTAAAAAAATTTAAAAAATAAAAAAAATAAAAAAATAAAATAAAAATGAATAAAAAACGCACAACGAGTGATGCAGTTTAAAAAGTAGTATTAATCCTAATTTTTTTAATCTTTATATATATATAAAAATTAGATTATGTAAGTAAGTATCTTAGTCCTTTATGCATTGCTACACCATTCATAGGATCGTAAAGAAATTTTTACACAAGCTTGAGAGGCAATGTGAGAAGGTTTTTGTGAAAAAAATTGAAATCGGTCACAAAATGAGCGGAGCGGGAGAGCGATCGGAAACGGGAATTAGAAAATGAGCGGGAAAGGGAAAGTAAAAGGGAATGAAAAAGCAACTGAAAGCGGAAAAGCGAGCGGGAAGGGTAAAGCGTCCGGGATCGGGAAAGCGAACGAGAGCGAAAAAACCGCCGGGAGCGGGAAAGCGACCGGGATCAGGAAAACAACCGGGAGGGGGAAAGCGACCGAGAGCGGGAGATCAAGCGGGGAAGGAAACGGGAGCGAGAGAGACAAACAAACATTAGAAAATCCTCTAAAAATCCCGGGCAATGCCGGTTAACCCGCTAGTCAAATATATTTGCTTTATGGCTTACTTAATTAATTCATTATTCAAATTATAATCGTCATCGGTTAAACAAAAGCGAGCGAGGTTCTATTGTTATATCGATCGGTCATTCGTCACTTTGTACGCAGCCAATGAACAGTCGGCTCTTGATCGCTGATTGGATGTCGTTTAGTATATAAGGAAGAGAGGACCGAGGCCAAGTCATTTCTCTCTGACCTTCGTGACGATCACATCTACAGCTAATCGACAATAAAAAATGTCAACTATGAGCATTTCTATAGCTTCTCTGACAAACAAACACAAATTTGACGACGTCCATGGACTATCTTCGGCTCCTAAAAGAGTGCGCTTGAGTTCTGGTGAAGAGGTATCGAAGACGAGTTTAGCTTCTCAAGCAAAGACAACCGCAACAATAAACGGTCATATTACAAGGGACGTTTTGGAGCAACTAAAAAAAATTTGTCAGTCTATTGAAAACAAAAAACATATTGTTGTCGTTGAAAAGGGACCAGATGGCAGGGTGTGCCACGTCGAAAACTCGAAACTGGCCAATGATCTTAACATCGAAGACCCAAATTTTGTAGCAAAGTGCCAGATGATTTTTCGCAAAAACGTCAAGTGCATCAGAGCTATCGGAAACGTTCCTTACGACTTTTTCGAGCCAGCTCTGAGGCATTGTACGCCGCAACAGCTCCAGAAATTCGAAGCAAACAACCCCACTATGGCAGGACGATCGGAAGCGTTGTGGAAGCGCCATGTTATGAAAGATCATGCAATCGCAAAAGTCGATGGCTTCGAATCGTGGAAAAAAATGTGGTCGAAAAAAACGGAGGAATCCGGTCTTAAATTTCAGCATTGTCTCGACAAGTTCAAACAGTCTAGTACTCTAATTGCGTCCGGTATACGCAAGAGTCTCGTCATCGAAACTCTACCTTTAGGAACGGCTCGGGGAGCTTCTAAGAAGGGAGCGTTTAAAATTGCCAACTCGAAACCTCTTCTTATAGCGCCAAGACATAAGTCGAGGAAATAGAATCAGAAATATGTTAGGCTCCCTAGTTCGGCTGGTAAACAGAACATGTAAATGAAAGATGTCAAAACGGCTTCAGTTAAAAAGATAAGATAAGATAACGTTTATTATAGTGGTTTAGAAGACCTATAAACAAACAACCACTTTAAATAAAAAAAACATAAACTAAAAAAATTTAAAAAATAAAAAAAATAAAAAAATAAAATAAAAATGAATAAAAAACGCACAATGAGTGATGCAGTTTAAAAAGTAGTATTAATCCTAATTTTTTTAATCTTTATATATATATAAAAATTAGATTATGTAAGTAAGTATCTTAGTCCTTTATGCATTGCTACACCATTCATAGGATCGTAAAGAAATTTTTACACAAGCTTGAGAGGCAATGTGAGAAGGTTTTTGTGAAAAAAATTGAAATCGGTCACAAAATGAGCGGAGCGGGAGAGCGATCGGAAACGGGAATTAGAAAATGAGCGGGAAAGGGAAAGTAAAAGGGAATGAAAAAGCAACTGAAAGCGGAAAAGCGAGCGGGAAGGGTAAAGCGACAAAACGCTTGAAAGCGTCCGGGATCGGGAAAGCGAACGAGAGCGAAAAAACCGCCGGGAGCGGGAAAGCGACCGGGATCAGGAAAACAACCGGGAGGGGGAAAGCGACCGAGAGCGGGAGATCAAGCGGGGAAGGAAACGGGAGCGAGAGAGACAAACAAACTTTAGAAAATCCTCTAAAAATCCCGGGCAATGCCGGTTAACCCGCTAGTCAAATATATTTACTTTATGGCTTACTTAATTAATTCATTATTCAAATTATAATCGTCATCGGTTAAACAAAAGCGAGCGAGGTTCTATTGTTATATCGATCGGTCATTCGTCACTTTGTACGGAGCCAATGAACAGTCGGCTCTTGATCGCTGATTGGATGTCGTTTAGTATATAAGGAAGAGAGGACCGAGGCCAAGTCATTTCTCTCTGACCTTCGTGACGATCACATCTACAGCTAATCGACAATAAAAAATGTCAACTATGAGCATTTCTATAGCTTCTCTGACAAACAAACGCAAATTTGACGACGTCCATGGACTATCTTCGGCTCCTAAAAGAGTGCGCTTGAGTTCTGGTGAAGAGGTATCGAAGACGAGTTTAGCTTCTCAAGCAAAGACAACCGCAACAATAAACGGTCATATTACAAGAGACGTTTTGGAGCAGCTAAAAAAAATTTGTCAGTCTATTGAAAACAAAAAACATATTGTTGTCGTTGAAAAGGGACCAGATGGCAGGGTGTGCCACGTCGAAAACTCGAAACTGGCCAATGATCTTAACATCGAAGACCCAAATTTTGTAGCAAAGTGCCAGATGATTTTTCGCAAAAACGTCGAGTGCATCAGAGCTATCGGAAACGTTCCTTACGACTTTTTCGAGCCAGCTCTGAGGCATTGTACGCCGCAACAGCTCCAGAAATTCGAAGCAAACAACCCCACTATGGCAGGACGATCGGAAGCGTTGTGGAAGCGCCATGTTATGAAAGATCATGCAATCGCAAAAGTCGATGGCTTCGAATCGTGGAAAAAAATGTGGTCGAAAAAAACGGAGGAATCCGGTCTTAAATTTCAGCATTGTCTCGACAAGTTCAAACAGTCTAGTACTCTAATTGCGTCCGGTATACGCAAGAGTCTCGTCATCGAAACTCTACCTTTAGGAACGGCTCGGGGAGCTTCTAAGAAGGGAGCGTTTAAAATTGCCAACTCGAAACCTCTTCTTATAGCGCCAAGACATAAGTCGAGGAAATAGAATCAGAAATATGTTAGGCTCCCTAGTTCGGCTGGTAAACAGAACATGTAAATGAAAGATGTCAAAACGGCTTCAGTTAAAAAGATAAGATAAGATAACGTTTATTATAGTGGTTTAGAAGACCTATAAACAAACAACCACTTTAAATAAAAAAAAAAAAAAAATCAACTCCGCCTTGCATTTGCAAGCCAGTCCCAAGCCTGGAGAAAGGAGGAGGGAAAAGTTAAAAAGAACAAATTATGATCCACGACAGGAAGTACTTAGGTGCTTCCTACATACAGCCATTTCAGTCTTAAAACACTTGGTGTAAAGGACTATAAACTATTATAAAAAAAAAAAAAGAAAAAAAACATAAACTAAAAAAATTTAAAAAAGAAAAAAAATAAAAAAAATAAAAAAAATAAAAAAATAAAATAAAAATGAATAAAAAACGCACAACGAGTGATGCAGTTTAAAAAGTAGTATTAATCCTAATTTTTTTAATCTTTATATATATATAAAAATTAGATTATGTAAGTAAGTATCTTAGTCCTTTATGCATTGCTACACCATTCATAGGATCGTAAAGAAATTTTTACACAAGCTTGAGAGGCAATGTGAGAAGGTTTTTGTGAAAAAAATTGAAATCGGTCACAAAATGAGCGGAGCGGGAGAGCGATCGGAAACGGGAATTAGAAAATGAGCGGGAAAGGGAAAGTAAAAGGGAATGAAAAAGCAACTGAAAGCGGAAAATAGAGCGGGAAGGGTAAAGCGACCAAACGCTTGAAAGCGTCCGGGATCGGGAAAGCGAACGAGAGCGAAAAAACCGCCGGGAGCGGGAAAGCGACCGGGATCAGGAAAACAACCGGGAGGGGGAAAGCGACCGAGAGCGGGAGATCAAGCGGGGAAGGAAACGGGAGCGAGAGAGACAAACAAACATTAGAAAATCCTCTAAAAATCCCGGGCAATGCCGGTTAACCCGCTAGTCAAATATATTTACTTTATGGCTTACTTAATTAATTCATTATTCAAATTATAATCGTCATCGGTTAAACAAAAGCGAGCGAGGTTCTATTGTTATATCGATCGGTCATTCGTCACTTTGTACGCAGCCAATGAACAGTCGGCTCTTGATCGCTGATTGGATGTCGTTTAGTATATAAGGAAGAGAGGACCGAGGCCAAGTCATTTCTCTCTGACCTTCGTGACGATCACATCTACAGCTAATCGACAATAAAAAATGTCAACTATGAGCATTTCTATAGCTTCTCTGACAAACAAACGCAAATTTGACGACGTCCATGGACTATCTTCGGCTCCTAAAAGAGTGCGCTTGAGTTCTGGTGAAGAGGTATCGAAGACGAGTTTAGCTTCTCAAGCAAAGACAACCGCAACAATAAACGGTCATATTACAAGAGACGTTTTGGAGCAGCTAAAAAAAATTTGTCAGTCTATTGAAAACAAAAAACATATTGTTGTCGTTGAAAAGGGACCAGATGGCAGGGTGTGCCACGTCGAAAACTCGAAACTGGCCAATGATCTTAACATCGAAGACCCAAATTTTGTAGCAAAGTGCCAGATGATTTTTCGCAAAAACGTCGAGTGCATCAGAGCTATCGGAAACGTTCCTTACGACTTTTTCGAGCCAGCTCTGAGGCATTGTACGCCGCAACAGCTCCAGAAATTCGAAGCAAACAACCCCACTATGGCAGGACGATCGGAAGCGTTGTGGAAGCGCCATGTTATGAAAGATCATGCAATCGCAAAAGTCGATGGCTTCGAATCGTGGAAAAAAATGTGGTCGAAAAAAACGGAGGAATCCGGTCTTAAATTTCAGCATTGTCTCGACAAGTTCAAACAGTCTAGTACTCTAATTGCGTCCGGTATACGCAAGAGTCTCGTCATCGAAACTCTACCTTTAGGAACGGCTCGGGGAGCTTCTAAGAAGGGAGCGTTTAAAATTGCCAACTCGAAACCTCTTCTTATAGCGCCAAGACATAAGTCGAGGAAATAGAATCAGAAATATGTTAGGCTCCCTAGTTCGGCTGGTAAACAGAACATGTAAATGAAAGATGTCAAAACGGCTTCAGTTAAAAAGATAAGATAAGATAACGTTTATTATAGTGGTTTAGAAGACCTATAAACAAACAACCACTTTAAATAAAAAAAACATAAACTAAAAAAAAAAATAAAAAAAATAAAAAAAATAAAAAAATAAAATAAAAATGAATAAAAAACGCACAACGAGTGATGCAGTTTAAAAAGTAGTATTAATCCTAATTTTTTTAATCTTTATATATATATAAAAATTAGATTATGTAAGTAAGTATCTTAGTCCTTTATGCATTGCTACACCATTCATAGGATCGTAAAGAAATTTTTACACAAGCTTGAGAGGCAATGTGAGAAGGTTTTTGTGAAAAAAATTGAAATCGGTCACAAAATGAGCGGAGCGGGAGAGCGATCGGAAACGGGAATTAGAAAATGAGCGGGAAAGGGAAAGTAAAAGGGAATGAAAAAGCAACTGAAAGCGGAAAAGCGAGCGGGAAGGGTAAAGCGACCAAACGCTTGAAAGCGTCCGGGATCGGGAAAGCGAACGAGAGCGAAAAAACCGCCGGGAGCGGGAAAGCGACCGGGATCAGGAAAACAACCGGGAGGGGGAAAGCGACCGAGAGCGGGAGATCAAGCGGGGAAGGAAACGGGAGCGAGAGAGACAAACAAACATTAGAAAATCCTCTAAAAATCCCGGGCAATGCCGGTTAACCCGCTAGTCAAATATATTTACTTTATGGCTTACTTAATTAATTCATTATTTAAATTATAATCGTCATCGGTTAATGGTTAAACAAAAGCGAGCGAGGTTCTATTGTTATATCGATCGGTCATTCGTCACTTTGTACGCAGCCAATGAACAGTCGGCTCTTGATCGCTGATTGGATGTCGTTTAGTATATAAGGAAGAGAGGACCGAGGCCAAGTCATTTCTCTCTGACCTTCGTGACGATCACATCTACAGCTAATCGACAATAAAAAATGTCAACTATGAGCATTTCTATAGCTTCTCTGACAAACAAACGCAAATTTGACGACGTCCATGGACTATCTTCGGCTCCTAAAAGAGTGCGCTTGAGTTCTGGTGAAGAGGTATCGAAGACGAGTTTAGCTTCTCAAGCAAAGACAACCGCAACAATAAACGGTCATATTACAAGGGACGTTTTGGAGCAACTAAAAAAAATTTGTCAGTCTATTGAAAACAAAAAACATATTGTTGTCGTTGAAAAGGGACCAGATGGCAGGGTGTGCCACGTCGAAAACTCGAAACTGGCCAATGATCTTAACATCGAAGACCCAAATTTTGTAGCAAAGTGCCAGATGATTTTTCGCAAAAACGTCGAGTGCATCAGAGCTATCGGAAACGTTCCTTACGACTTTTTCGAGCCAGCTCTGAGGCATTGTACGCCGCAACAGCTCCAGAAATTCGAAGCAAACAACCCCACTATGGCAGGACGATCGGAAGCGTTGTGGAAGCGCCATGTTATGAAAGATCATGCAATCGCAAAAGTCGATGGCTTCGAATCGTGGAAAAAAATGTGGTCGAAAAAAACGGAGGAATCCGGTCTTAAATTTCAGCATTGTCTCGACAAGTTCAAACAGTCTAGTACTCTAATTGCGTCCGGTATACGCAAGAGTCTCGTCATCGAAACTCTACCTTTAGGAACGGCTCGGGGAGCTTCTAAGAAGGGAGCGTTTAAAATTGCCAACTCGAAACCTCTTCTTATAGCGCCAAGACATAAGTCGAGGAAATAGAATCAGAAATATGTTAGGCTCCCTAGTTCGGCTGGTAAACAGAACATGTAAATGAAAGATGTCAAAACGGCTTCAGTTAAAAAGATAAGATAAGATAACGTTTATTATAGTGGTTTAGAAGACCTATAAACAAACAACCACTTTAAATAAAAAAAACATAAACTAAAAAAAAAAATAAAAAAAATAAAAAAATTAAATAAAAATGAATAAAAAACGCACAACGAGTGATGCAGTTTAAAAAGTAGTATTAATCCTAATTTTTTTAATCTTTATATATATATAAAAATTAGATTATGTAAGTAAGTATCTTAGTCCTTTATGCATTGCTACACCATTCATAGGATCGTAAAGAAATTTTTACACAAGCTTGAGAGGCAATGTGAGAAGGTTTTTGTGAAAAAAATTGAAATCGGTCACAAAATGAGCGGAGCGGGAGAGCGATCGGAAACGGGAATTAGAAAATGAGCGGGAAAGGGAAAGTAAAAGGGAATGAAAAAGCAACTGAAAGCGGAAAATAGAGCGGGAAGGGTAAAGCGACCAAACGCTTGAAAGCGTCCGGGATCGGGAAAGCGAACGAGAGCGAAAAAACCGCCGGGAGCGGGAAAGCGACCGGGATCAGGAAAACAACCGGGAGGGGGAAAGCGACCGAGAGCGGGAGATCAAGCGGGGAAGGAAACGGGAGCGAGAGAGACAAACAAACATTAGAAAATCCTCTAAAAATCCCGGGCAATGCCGGTTAACCCGCTAGTCAAATATATTTACTTTATGGCTTACTTAATTAATTCATTATTCAAATTATAATCGTCATCGGTTAAACAAAAGCGAGCGAGGTTCTATTGTTATATCGATCGGTCATTCGTCACTTTGTACGCAGCCAATGAACAGTCGGCTCTTGATCGCTGATTGGATGTCGTTTAGTATATAAGGAAGAGAGGACCGAGGCCAAGTCATTTCTCTCTGACCTTCGTGACGATCACATCTACAGCTAATCGACAATAAAAAATGTCAACTATGAGCATTTCTATAGCTTCTCTGACAAACAAACGCAAATTTGACGACGTCCATGGACTATCTTCGGCTCCTAAAAGAGTGCGCTTGAGTTCTGGTGAAGAGGTATCGAAGACGAGTTTAGCTTCTCAAGCAAAGACAACCGCAACAATAAACGGTCATATTACAAGAGACGTTTTGGAGCAGCTAAAAAAAATTTGTCAGTCTATTGAAAACAAAAAACATATTGTTGTCGTTGAAAAGGGACCAGATGGCAGGGTGTGCCACGTCGAAAACTCGAAACTGGCCAATGATCTTAACATCGAAGACCCAAATTTTGTAGCAAAGTGCCAGATGATTTTTCGCAAAAACGTCGAGTGCATCAGAGCTATCGGAAACGTTCCTTACGACTTTTTCGAGCCAGCTCTGAGGCATTGTACGCGCAACAGCTCCAGAAATTCGAAGCAAACAACCCCACTATGGCAGGACGATCGGAAGCGTTGTGGAAGCGCCATGTTATGAAAGATCATGCAATCGCAAAAATCGATGGCTTCGAATCGTGGAAAAAAATGTGGTCGAAAAAAACGGAGGAATCCGGTCTTAAATTTCAGCATTGTCTCGACAAGTTCAAACAGTCTAGTACTCTAATTGCGTCCGGTATACGCAAGAGTCTCGTCATCGAAACTCTACCTTTAGGAACGGCTCGGGGAGCTTCTAAGAAGGGAGCGTTTAAAATTGCCAACTCGAAACCTCTTCTCATAGCGCCAAGACATAAGTCGAGGAAATAGAATCAGAAATATGTTAGGCTCCCTAGTTCGGCTGGTAAACAGAACATGTAAATGAAAGATGTCAAAACGGCTTCAGTTAAAAAGATAAGATAAGATAACGTTTATTATAGTGGTTTAGAAGACCTATAAACAAACAACCATTTTAAATAAAAAAAACATAAACTAAAAAAAAAAAATAAAAAATAAAAAAAATAAAAAAATAAAATAAAAATGAATAAAAAACGCACAACGAGTGATGCAGTTTAAAAAGTAGTATTAATCCTAATTTTTTTAATCTTTATATATATATATAAAAATTAGATTATGAAAGTAAGTATCTTAGTCCTTTATGCATTGCTACACCATTCATAGGATCGTAAAGAAATTTTTACACAAGCTTGAGAGGCAATGTGAGAAGGTTTTTGTGAAAAAAATTGAAATCGGTCACAAAATGAGCGGAGCGGGAGAGCGATCGGAAACGGGAATTAGAAAATGAGCGGGAAAGGGAAAGTAAAAGGGAATGAAAAAGCAACTGAAAGCGGAAAAGCGAGCGGGAAGGGTAAAGCGACCAAACGCTTGAAAGCGTCCGGGATCGGGAAAGCGAACGAGAGCGAAAAAACCGCCGGGAGCGGGAAAGCGACCGGGATCAGGAAAACAACCGGGAGGGGGAAAGCGACCGAGAGCGGGAGATCAAGCGGGGAAGGAAACGGGAGCGAGAGAGACAAACAAACATTAGAAAATCCTCTAAAAATCCCGGGCAATGCCGGTTAACCCGCTAGTCAAATATATTTACTTTATGGCTTACTTAATTAATTCATTATTCAAATTATAATCGTCATCGGTTAAACAAAAGCGAGCGAGGTTCTATTGTTATATCGATCGGTCATTCGTCACTTTGTACGCAGCCAATGAACAGTCGGCTCTTGATCGCTGATTGGATGTCGTTTAGTATATAAGGAAGAGAGGACCGAGGCCAAGTCATTTCTCTCTGACCTTCGTGACGATCACATCTACAGCTAATCGACAATAAAAAATGTCAACTATGAGCATTTCTATAGCTTCTCTGACAAACAAACGCAAATTTGACGACGTCCATGGACTATCTTCGGCTCCTAAAAGAGTGCGCTTGAGTTCTGGTGAAGAGGTATCGAAGACGAGTTTAGCTTCTCAAGCAAAGACAACCGCAACAATAAACGGTCATATTACAAGGGACGTTTTGGAGCAACTAAAAAAAAGTTGTCAGTCTATTGAAAACAAAAAACATATTGTTGTCGTTGAAAAGGGACCAGATGGCAGGGTGTGCCACGTCGAAAACTCGAAACTGGCCAATGATCTTAACATCGAAGACCCAAATTTTGTAGCAAAGTGCCAGATGATTTTTCGCAAAAACGTCGAGTGCATCAGAGCTATCGGAAACGTTCCTTACGACTTTTTCGAGCCAGCTCTGAGGCATTGTACGCCGCAACAGCTCCAGAAATTCGAAGCAAACAACCCCACTATGGCAGGACGATCGGAAGCGTTGTGGAAGCGCCATGTTATGAAAGATCATGCAATCGCAAAAGTCGATGGCTTCGAATCGTGGAAAAAAATGTGGTCGAAAAAAACGGAGGAATCCGGTCTTAAATTTCAGCATTGTCTCGACAAGTTCAAACAGTCTAGTACTCTAATTGCGTCCGGTATACGCAAGAGTCTCGTCATCGAAACTCTACCTTTAGGAACGGCTCGGGGAGCTTCTAAGAAGGGAGCGTTTAAAATTGCCAACTCGAAACCTCTTCTTATAGCGCCAAGACATAAGTCGAGGAAATAGAATCAGAAATATGTTAGGCTCCCTAGTTCGGCTGGTAAACAGAACATGTAAATGAAAGATGTCAAAACGGCTTCAGTTAAAAAGATAAGATAAGATAACGTTTATTATAGTGGTTTAGAAGACCTATAAACAAACAACCACTTTAAATAAAAAAAACATAAACTAAAAAAATTTAAAAAATAAAAAAAATAAAAAAATAAAATAAAAATGAATAAAAAACGCACAACGAGTGATGCAGTTTAAAAAGTAGTATTAATCCTAATTTTTTTAATCTTTATATATATATAAAAATTAGATTATGTAAGTAAGTATCTTAGTCCTTTATGCATTGCTACACCATTCATAGGATCGTAAAGAAATTTTTACACAAGCTTGAGAGGCAATGTGAGAAGGTTTTTGTGAAAAAAATTGAAATCGGTCACAAAATGAGCGGAGCGGGAGAGCGATCGGAAACGGGAATTAGAAAATGAGCGGGAAAGGGAAAGTAAAAGGGAATGAAAAAGCAACTGAAAGCGGAAAAGCGAGCGGGAAGGGTAAAGCGACCAAACGCTTGAAAGCCTCCGGGATCGGGAAAGCGAACGAGAGCGAAAAAACCGCCGGGAGCGGGAAAGCGACCGGGATCAGGAAAACAACCGGGAGGGGGAAAGCGACCGAGAGCGGGAGATCAAGCGGGGAAGGAAACGGGAGCGAGAGAGACAAACAAACATTAGAAAATCCTCTAAAAATCCCGGGCAATGCCGGTTAACCCGCTAGTCAAATATATTTACTTTATGGCTTACTTAATTAATTCATTATTCAAATTATAATCGTCATCGGTTAATGGTTAAACAAAAGCGAGCGAGGTTCTATTGTTATATCGATCGGTCATTCGTCACTTTGTACGCAGCCAATGAACAGTCGGCTCTTGATCGCTGATTGGATGTCGTTTAGTATATAAGGAAGAGAGGACCGAGGCCAAGTCATTTCTCTCTGACCTTCGTGACGATCACATCTACAGCTAATCGACAATAAAAAATGTCAACTATGAGCATTTCTATAGCTTCTCTGACAAACAAACGCAAATTTGACGACGTCCATGGACTATCTTCGGCTCCTAATAGAGTGCGCTTGAGTTCTGGTGAAGAGGTATCGAAGACGAGTTTAGCTTCTCAAGCAAAGACAACCGCAACAATAAACGGTCATATTACAAGGGACGTTTTGGAGCAACTAAAAAAAATTTGTCAGTCTATTGAAAACAAAAAACATATTGTTGTCGTTGAAAAGGGACCAGATGGCAGGGTGTGCCACGTCGAAAACTCGAAACTGGCCAATGATCTTAACATCGAAGACCCAAATTTTGTAGCAAAGTGCCAGATGATTTTTCGCAAAAACGTCGAGTGCATCAGAGCTATCGGAAACGTTCCTTACGACTTTTTCGAGCCAGCTCTGAGGCATTGTACGCCGCAACAGCTCCAGAAATTCGAAGCAAACAACCCCACTATGGCAGGACGATCGGAAGCGTTGTGGAAGCGCCATGTTATGAAAGATCATGCAATCGCAAAAGTCGATGGCTTCGAATCGTGGAAAAAAATGTGGTCGAAAAAAACGGAGGAATCCGGTCTTAAATTTCAGCATTGTCTCGACAAGTTCAAACAGTCTAGTACTCTAATTGCGTCCGGTATACGCAAGAGTCTCGTCATCGAAACTCTACCTTTAGGAACGGCTCGGGGAGCTTCTAAGAAGGGAGCGTTTAAAATTGCCAACTCGAAACCTCTTCTTATAGCGCCAAGACATAAGTCGAGGAAATAGAATCAGAAATATGTTAGGCTCCCTAGTTCGGCTGGTAAACAGAACATGTAAATGAAAGATGTCAAAACGGCTTCAGTTAAAAAGATAAGATAAGATAACGTTTATTATAGTGGTTTAGAAGACCTATAAACAACCACTTTAAATAAAAAAAACATAAACTAAAAAAAAAAATAAAAAAAATAAAAAAAATAAAAAAATAAAATAAAAATGAATAAAAAACGCACAACGAGTGATGCAGTTTAAAAAGTAGTATTAATCCTAATTTTTTTAATCTTTATATATATATAAAAATTAGAATATGTAAGTAAGTATCTTAGTCCTTTATGCATTGCTACACCATTCATAGGATCGTAAAGAAATTTTTACACAAGCTTGAGAGGCAATGTGAGAAGGTTTTTGTGAAAAAAATTGAAATCGGTCACAAAATGAGCGGAGCGGGAGAGCGATCGGAAACGGGAATTAGAAAATGAGCGGGAAAGGGAAAGTAAAAGGGAATGAAAAAGCAACTGAAAGCGGAAAAGCGAGCGGGAAGGGTAAAGCGACCAAACGCTTGAAAGCGTCCGGGATCGGGAAAGCGAACGAGAGCGAAAAAACCGCCGGGAGCGGGAAAGCGACCGGGATCAGGAAAACAACCGGGAGGGGGAAAGCGACCGAGAGCGGGAGATCAAGCGGGGAAGGAAACGGGAGCGAGAGAGACAAACAAACATTAGAAAATCCTCTAAAAATCCCGGGCAATGCCGGTTAACCCGCTAGTCAAATATATTTACTTTATGGCTTACTTAATTAATTCATTATTTAAATTATAATCGTCATCGGTTAATGGTTAAACAAAAGCGAGCGAGGTTCTATTGTTATATCGATCGGTCATTCGTCACTTTGTACGCAGCCAATGAACAGTCGGCTCTTGATCGCTGATTGGATGTCGTTTAGTATATAAGGAAGAGAGGACCGAGGCCAAGTCATTTCTCTCTGACCTTCGTGACGATCACATCTACAGCTAATCGACAATAAAAAATGTCAACTATGAGCATTTCTATAGCTTCTCTGACAAACAAACGCAAATTTGACGACGTCCATGGACTATCTTCGGCTCCTAAAAGAGTGCGCTTGAGTTCTGGTGAAGAGGTATCGAAGACGAGTTTAGCTT
Source organism: Erpobdella octoculata (assembly GCA_963978895.1). Lineage (NCBI taxonomy): Eukaryota > Metazoa > Annelida > Clitellata > Hirudinida > Erpobdellidae > Erpobdella > Erpobdella octoculata. The sequence continues at coordinate 11,927,711 of OZ022247.1, forward strand.
CTCAAGCAAAGACAACCGCAACAATAAACGGTCATATTACAAGGGACGTTTTGGAGCAACTAAAAAAAATTTGTCAGTCTATTGAAAACAAAAAACATATTGTTGTCGTTGAAAAGGGACCAGATGGCAGGGTGTGCCACGTCGAAAACTCGAAACTGGCCAATGATCTTAACATCGAAGACCCAAATTTTGTAGCAAAGTGCCAGATGATTTTTCGCAAAAACGTCGAGTGCATCAGAGCTATCGGAAACGTTCCTTACGACTTTTTCGAGCCAGCTCTGAGGCATTGTACGCCGCAACAGCTCCAGAAATTCGAAGCAAACAACCCCACTATGGCAGGACGATCGGAAGCGTTGTGGAAGCGCCATGTTATGAAAGATCATGCAATCGCAAAAGTCGATGGCTTCGAATCGTGGAAAAAAATGTGGTCGAAAAAAACGGAGGAATCCGGTCTTAAATTTCAGCATTGTCTCGACAAGTTCAAACAGTCTAGTACTCTAATTGCGTCCGGTATACGCAAGAGTCTCGTCATCGAAACTCTACCTTTAGGAACGGCTCGGGGAGCTTCTAAGAAGGGAGCGTTTAAAATTGCCAACTCGAAACCTCTTCTTATAGCGCCAAGACATAAGTCGAGGAAATAGAATCAGAAATATGTTAGGCTCCCTAGTTCGGCTGGTAAACAGAACATGTAAATGAAAGATGTCAAAACGGCTTCAGTTAAAAAGATAAGATAAGATAACGTTTATTATAGTGGTTTAGAAGACCTATAAACAAACAACCACTTTAAATAAAAAAAACATAAACTAAAAAAAAAAATAAAAAAAATAAAAAAATTAAATAAAAATGAATAAAAAACGCACAACGAGTGATGCAGTTTAAAAAGTAGTATTAATCCTAATTTTTTTAATCTTTATATATATATAAAAATTAGATTATGTAAGTAAGTATCTTAGTCCTTTATGCATTGCTACACCATTCATAGGATCGTAAAGAAATTTTTACACAAGCTTGAGAGGCAATGTGAGAAGGTTTTTGTGAAAAAAATTGAAATCGGTCACAAAATGAGCGGAGCGGGAGAGCGATCGGAAACGGGAATTAGAAAATGAGCGGGAAAGGGAAAGTAAAAGGGAATGAAAAAGCAACTGAAAGCGGAAAATAGAGCGGGAAGGGTAAAGCGACCAAACGCTTGAAAGCGTCCGGGATCGGGAAAGCGAACGAGAGCGAAAAAACCGCCGGGAGCGGGAAAGCGACCGGGATCAGGAAAACAACCGGGAGGGGGAAAGCGACCGAGAGCGGGAGATCAAGCGGGGAAGGAAACGGGAGCGAGAGAGACAAACAAACATTAGAAAATCCTCTAAAAATCCCGGGCAATGCCGGTTAACCCGCTAGTCAAATATATTTACTTTATGGCTTACTTAATTAATTCATTATTCAAATTATAATCGTCATCGGTTAAACAAAAGCGAGCGAGGTTCTATTGTTATATCGATCGGTCATTCGTCACTTTGTACGCAGCCAATGAACAGTCGGCTCTTGATCGCTGATTGGATGTCGTTTAGTATATAAGGAAGAGAGGACCGAGGCCAAGTCATTTCTCTCTGACCTTCGTGACGATCACATCTACAGCTAATCGACAATAAAAAATGTCAACTATGAGCATTTCTATAGCTTCTCTGACAAACAAACGCAAATTTGACGACGTCCATGGACTATCTTCGGCTCCTAAAAGAGTGCGCTTGAGTTCTGGTGAAGAGGTATCGAAGACGAGTTTAGCTTCTCAAGCAAAGACAACCGCAACAATAAACGGTCATATTACAAGAGACGTTTTGGAGCAGCTAAAAAAAATTTGTCAGTCTATTGAAAACAAAAAACATATTGTTGTCGTTGAAAAGGGACCAGATGGCAGGGTGTGCCACGTCGAAAACTCGAAACTGGCCAATGATCTTAACATCGAAGACCCAAATTTTGTAGCAAAGTGCCAGATGATTTTTCGCAAAAACGTCGAGTGCATCAGAGCTATCGGAAACGTTCCTTACGACTTTTTCGAGCCAGCTCTGAGGCATTGTACGCGCAACAGCTCCAGAAATTCGAAGCAAACAACCCCACTATGGCAGGACGATCGGAAGCGTTGTGGAAGCGCCATGTTATGAAAGATCATGCAATCGCAAAAATCGATGGCTTCGAATCGTGGAAAAAAATGTGGTCGAAAAAAACGGAGGAATCCGGTCTTAAATTTCAGCATTGTCTCGACAAGTTCAAACAGTCTAGTACTCTAATTGCGTCCGGTATACGCAAGAGTCTCGTCATCGAAACTCTACCTTTAGGAACGGCTCGGGAAGCTTCTAAGAAGGGAGCGTTTAAAATTGCCAACTCGAAACCTCTTCTCATAGCGCCAAGACATAAGTCGAGGAAATAGAATCAGAAATATGTTAGGCTCCCTAGTTCGGCTGGTAAACAGAACATGTAAATGAAAGATGTCAAAACGGCTTCAGTTAAAAAGATAAGATAAGATAACGTTTATTATAGTGGTTTAGAAGACCTATAAACAAACAACCATTTTAAATAAAAAAAACATAAACTAAAAAAAAAAAAAATAAAATAAAAAAAATAAAAAAATAAAATAAAAATGAATAAAAAACGCACAACGAGTGATGCAGTTTAAAAAGTAGTATTAATCCTAATTTTTTTAATCTTTATATATATATATAAAAATTAGATTATGAAAGTAAGTATCTTAGTCCTTTATGCATTGCTACACCATTCATAGGATCGTAAAGAAATTTTTACACAAGCTTGAGAGGCAATGTGAGAAGGTTTTTGTGAAAAAAATTGAAATCGGTCACAAAATGAGCGGAGCGGGAGAGCGATCGGAAACGGGAATTAGAAAATGAGCGGGAAAGGGAAAGTAAAAGGGAATGAAAAAGCAACTGAAAGCGGAAAAGCGAGCGGGAAGGGTAAAGCGACCAAACGCTTGAAAGCGTCCGGGATCGGGAAAGCGAACGAGAGCGAAAAAACCGCCGGGAGCGGGAAAGCGACCGGGATCAGGAAAACAACCGGGAGGGGGAAAGCGACCGAGAGCGGGAGATCAAGCGGGGAAGGAAACGGGAGCGAGAGAGACAAACAAACATTAGAAAATCCTCTAAAAATCCCGGGCAATGCCGGTTAACCCGCTAGTCAAATATATTTACTTTATGGCTTACTTAATTAATTCATTATTCAAATTATAATCGTCATCGGTTAAACAAAAGCGAGCGAGGTTCTATTGTTATATCGATCGGTCATTCGTCACTTTGTACGCAGCCAATGAACAGTCGGCTCTTGATCGCTGATTGGATGTCGTTTAGTATATAAGGAAGAGAGGACCGAGGCCAAGTCATTTCTCTCTGACCTTCGTGACGATCACATCTACAGCTAATCGACAATAAAAAATGTCAACTATGAGCATTTCTATAGCTTCTCTGACAAACAAACGCAAATTTGACGACGTCCATGGACTATCTTCGGCTCCTAAAAGAGTGCGCTTGAGTTCTGGTGAAGAGGTATCGAAGACGAGTTTAGCTTCTCAAGCAAAGACAACCGCAACAATAAACGGTCATATTACAAGGGACGTTTTGGAGCAACTAAAAAAAAGTTGTCAGTCTATTGAAAACAAAAAACATATTGTTGTCGTTGAAAAGGGACCAGATGGCAGGGTGTGCCACGTCGAAAACTCGAAACTGGCCAATGATCTTAACATCGAAGACCCAAATTTTGTAGCAAAGTGCCAGATGATTTTTCGCAAAAACGTCGAGTGCATCAGAGCTATCGGAAACGTTCCTTACGACTTTTTCGAGCCAGCTCTGAGGCATTGTACGCCGCAACAGCTCCAGAAATTCGAAGCAAACAACCCCACTATGGCAGGACGATCGGAAGCGTTGTGGAAGCGCCATGTTATGAAAGATCATGCAATCGCAAAAGTCGATGGCTTCGAATCGTGGAAAAAAATGTGGTCGAAAAAAACGGAGGAATCCGGTCTTAAATTTCAGCATTGTCTCGACAAGTTCAAACAGTCTAGTACTCTAATTGCGTCCGGTATACGCAAGAGTCTCGTCATCGAAACTCTACCTTTAGGAACGGCTCGGGGAGCTTCTAAGAAGGGAGCGTTTAAAATTGCCAACTCGAAACCTCTTCTTATAGCGCCAAGACATAAGTCGAGGAAATAGAATCAGAAATATGTTAGGCTCCCTAGTTCGGCTGGTAAACAGAACATGTAAATGAAAGATGTCAAAACGGCTTCAGTTAAAAAGATAAGATAAGATAACGTTTATTATAGTGGTTTAGAAGACCTATAAACAAACAACCACTTTAAATAAAAAAAACATAAACTAAAAAAAAAAATAGAAAAAATAAAAAAATAAAATAAAAATGAATAAAAAACGCACAACGAGTGATGCAGTTTAAAAAGTAGTATTAATCCTAATTTTTTTAATCTTTATATATATATAAAAATTAGATTATGTAAGTAAGTATCTTAGTCCTTTATGCATTGCTACACCATTCATAGGATCGTAAAGAAATTTTTACACAAGCTTGAGAGGCAATGTGAGAAGGTTTTTGTGAAAAAAGTTGAAATCGGTCACAAAATGAGCGGAGCGGGAGAGCGATCGGAAACGGGAATTAGAAAATGAGCGGGAAAGGGAAAGTAAAAGGGAATGAAAAAGCAACTGAAAGCGGAAAAGCGAGCGGGAAGGGTAAAGCGACCAAACGCTTGAAAGCCTCCGGGATCGGGAAAGCGAACGAGAGCGAAAAAACCGCCGGGAGCGGGAAAGCGACCGGGATCAGGAAAACAACCGGGAGGGGGAAAGCGACCGAGAGCGGGAGATCAAGCGGGGAAGGAAACGGGAGCGAGAGAGACAAACAAACATTAGAAAATCCTCTAAAAATCCCGGGCAATGCCGGTTAACCCGCTAGTCAAATATATTTACTTTATGGCTTACTTAATTAATTCATTATTCAAATTATAATCGTCATCGGTTAATGGTTAAACAAAAGCGAGCGAGGTTCTATTGTTATATCGATCGGTCATTCGTCACTTTGTACGCAGCCAATGAACAGTCGGCTCTTGATCGCTGATTGGATGTCGTTTAGTATATAAGGAAGAGAGGACCGAGGCCAAGTCATTTCTCTCTGACCTTCGTGACGATCACATCTACAGCTAATCGACAATAAAAAATGTCAACTATGAGCATTTCTATAGCTTCTCTGACAAACAAACGCAAATTTGACGACGTCCATGGACTATCTTCGGCTCCTAAAAGAGTGCGCTTGAGTTCTGGTGAAGAGGTATCGAAGACGAGTTTAGCTTCTCAAGCAAAGACAACCGCAACAATAAACGGTCATATTACAAGGGACGTTTTGGAGCAACTAAAAAAAATTTGTCAGTCTATTGAAAACAAAAAACATATTGTTGTCGTTGAAAAGGGACCAGATGGCAGGGTGTGCCACGTCGAAAACTCGAAACTGGCCAATGATCTTAACATCGAAGACCCAAATTTTGTAGCAAAGTGCCAGATGATTTTTCGCAAAAACGTCGAGTGCATCAGAGCTATCGGAAACGTTCCTTACGACTTTTTCGAGCCAGCTCTGAGGCATTGTACGCCGCAACAGCTCCAGAAATTCGAAGCAAACAACCCCACTATGGCAGGACGATCGGAAGCGTTGTGGAAGCGCCATGTTATGAAAGATCATGCAATCGCAAAAGTCGATGGCTTCGAATCGTGGAAAAAAATGTGGTCGAAAAAAACGGAGGAATCCGGTCTTAAATTTCAGCATTGTCTCGACAAGTTCAAACAGTCTAGTACTCTAATTGCGTCCGGTATACGCAAGAGTCTCGTCATCGAAACTCTACCTTTAGGAACGGCTCGGGGAGCTTCTAAGAAGGGAGCGTTTAAAATTGCCAACTCGAAACCTCTTCTTATAGCGCCAAGACATAAGTCGAGGAAATAGAATCAGAAATATGTTAGGCTCCCTAGTTCGGCTGGTAAACAGAACATGTAAATGAAAGATGTCAACACGGCTTCAGTTAAAAAGATAAGATAAGATAACGTTTATTATAGTGGTTTAGAAGACCTATAAACAAACAACTACTTTAAATAAAAAAAAACATAAACTAAAAAAAAAATAAAAAAAATAAAAAAACTAAATAAAAATGAATAAAAAACGCACAACGAGTGATGCAGTTTAAAAAGTAGTATTAATCCTAATTTTTTTAATCTTTATATATATATAAAAATTAGATTATGTAAGTAAGTATCTTAGTCCTTTATGCATTGCTACACCATTCATAGGATCGTAAAGAAATTTTTACACAAGCTTGAGAGGCAATGTGAGAAGGTTTTTGTGAAAAAAATTGAAATCGGTCACAAAATGAGCGGAGCGAGAGAGCGATCGGAAACGGGAATTAGAAAATGAGCGGGAAAGGGAAAGTAAAAGGGAATGAAAAAGCAACTGAAAGCGGAAAAGCGAGCGGGAAGGGTAAAGCGACCAAACGCTTGAAAGCCTCCGGGATCGGGAAAGCGAACGAGAGCGAAAAAACCGCCGGGAGCGGGAAAGCGACCGGGATCAGGAAAACAACCGGGAGGGGGAAAGCGACCGAGAGCGGGAGATCAAGCGGGGAAGGAAACGGGAGCGAGAGAGACAAACAAACATTAGAAAATCCTCTAAAAATCCCGGGCAATGCCGGTTAACCCGCTAGTCAAATATATTTACTTTATGGCTTACTTAATTAATTCATTATTCAAATTATAATCGTCATCGGTTAAACAAAAGCGAGCGAGGTTCTATTGTTATATCGATCGGTCATTCGTCACTTTGTACGCAGCCAATGAACAGTCGGCTCTTGATCGCTGATTGGATGTCGTTTAGTATATAAGGAAGAGAGGACCGAGGCCAAGTCATTTCTCTCTGACCTTCGTGACGATCACATCTACAGCTAATCGACAATAAAAAATGTCAACTATATGCATTTCTATAGCTTCTCTGACAAACAAACGCAAATTTGACGACGTCCATGGACTATCTTCGGCTCCTAAAAGAGTGCGCTTGAGTTCTGGTGAAGAGGTATCGAAGACGAGTTTAGCTTCTCAAGCAAAGACAACCGCAACAATAAACGGTCATATTACAAGGGACGTTTTGGAGCAACTAAAAAAAATTTGTCAGTCTATTGAAAACAAAAAACATATTGTTGTCGTTGAAAAGGGACCAGATGGCAGGGTGTGCCACGTCGAAAACTCGAAACTGGCCAATGATCTTAACATCGAAGACCCAAATTTTGTAGCAAAGTGCCAGATGATTTTTCGCAAAAACGTCGAGTGCATCAGAGCTATCGGAAACGTTCCTTACGACTTTTTCGAGCCAGCTCTGAGGCATTGTACGCCGCAACAGCTCCAGAAATTCGAAGCAAACAACCCCACTATGGCAGGACGATCGGAAGCGTTGTGGAAGCGCCATGTTATGAAAGATCATGCAATCGCAAAAGTCGATGGCTTCGAATCGTGGAAAAAAATGTGGTCGAAAAAAACGGAGGAATCCGGTCTTAAATTTCAGCATTGTCTCGACAAGTTCAAACAGTCTAGTACTCTAATTGCGTCCGGTATACGCAAGAGTCTCGTCATCGAAACTCTACCTTTAGGAACGGCTCGGGGAGCTTCTAAGAAGGGAGCGTTTAAAATTGCCAACTCGAAACCTCTTCTTATAGCGCCAAGACATAAGTCGAGGAAATAGAATCAGAAATATGTTAGGCTCCCTAGTTCGGCTGGTAAACAGAACATGTAAATGAAAGATGTCAAAACGGCTTCAGTTAAAAAGATAAGATAAGATAACGTTTATTATAGTGGTTTAGAAGACTTTACGCCTACCACTTTAAATGAATAAAAACATAAACTAAAAAAATTTAAAAAAGAAAAAAAAAGAAAAAAAGGAAAAAAAGAATAAAAAATATAAAAAAATAAAAAAAGAATAAAAAACGCACAACAAGTGATGCAGTTTAAAAAGTAGTATTAATCCTATTTTTTTAATCTAGTCAAATATATTTACTTTATGGCTTACTTAATTAATTCATTGTTCAAATTATAATCGTCATCGGTTAAACAAAAGCGAGCGAGGTTCTATTGTTATATCGATCGGTCATTCGTCACTTTGTACGCAGCCAATGAACAGTCGGCTCTTGATCGCTGATTGGATGTAGTCTATCTATCTATATATATATAAAAGAACATGTCCTGACTGACTGACTGACTGACTGATGACTGACTGATAATCAACGCCGAGCTCAAACGCCTCATCCTATGAACGTGAAATTTGGAAGTCATATTACTTTTATAGCGTAAAAATCCGCTAAAAAAGGATTTTTGAAAATTTTGCTCCTAAGGGGAAAAAACTGGAAAACAAACTTTTTTCTAAAACAATGTATATCTCGAAAACCAAAAATGAGGAGATTTTGAAATTTGGTATATAGGTTCTTTTTGAAAAATAAAAAGATACGTGTTTCACCATTTTTTGAAAATTCGGTTTCCCGGACCTCAAATGTGGGTTGGAAAATTGGGTTATTTGGTTTTTAAAGTAGCTTCTACTCAAAAGCTGTTAATGCTACAGGAGTAAAAATTAGTATTAATTTCTACTTCAAAAATAATGAAATACGTGTTTTAGCATTTTTTGAAAATTTGGTTTCCAGGACTTCAAATGTGGGGTGGAAAATAGGGCTAATTGTCTGTTATAGTAACTGCTACTCAAAAACAGTAAATATCACAGATGTAAAAATTATTACTTAGTTTCTTTTCTAAAAATAAAGATATACGTGTTTCATCATTTTTTGGGTTATTTGGTTTTTAAAGTAGCTGCTACTCAAAAATTGTTAATGCTACAGAAGTAAAAATTAGTATTTAGTTTCTACACCAAAAATAATGAAATACGTGTTTTAGCATTTTTTGAAAATTTGGTTTCCAGGACCTTATGGTGCAAAATAGAGTTATTTGATTTTAAAAATTACTGCTACTCAAAAACTGTAAGTGGTAATATATATATATATATATATATATATATATATATATATATATATATATATATATATATATATATATATATATATATATATATATATATATATATATATATATATATATATCTATATATATAAAAGAACATGTCCTGACTGACTGATAATCAACGCCGAGCTCACACGCCTCATCCTAGGAACGTGAAATTTGGAACTTATATTACTTTTATAGCGTAAACATCCGGTAAGAAAGAATTTTTGAAAATTTTTCTCCTGAGGGAAAAAAACTGGAAAATAAACTTTTTTTCAAAACAATGTATATATCGAAAACCAAAAATGAGGAAATTTTGAAATTTGGTATATGGATTTTTCTTAAAAAATAAAAAGATACGTGTTTCACCATTTTTTGAAAACTCGGTTTCCCGGACCTCAAATGTTGGTTGGAAAATTGGGTTATTTGGTTTTTAAAGTAGCTGCTACTCAAAAACTGTGAATGCTGCAGGAGTAAAAATTAGTATTTGGTTTCTACTCCAGAAATAATGATATACGTGTTTTACCATTTTTTGAAAATTTGGTTTCCCGGACCTCAAATGTGGGTTATTTGGTTTTTAAAGTAGCTGCTACTCAAAAACTGTGAATGCGACAGGAGTACAATCAAGTATTTAGCTTCTACTCCAAAATTAATTAAATACGTGTTTTAGCATTTTTTGAAAATTTGGTTTCCAGGACTTCAAATGTGGGGTTGAAAATAGGGTTATTTGTTTTTTAAAGTAACATCTACTCAAAAACTGTAAATACCACAGATGTAAAAATTAGTATTTAGTTTCTATTCTAAAAATAAAGATATACGTGTTTTACCATTTTTTAATAATTTGGTTTCCAGGACTTTAAATGTGGGGTGGAAAATAGGATTACTTGGTTTTTAAAGTAACTGCTACTCAAAAACTGTGAATGCTACAGATGTAAAAATTAGTATTTTTTTATTGAGATTTAGCATACGACTTATCAAGACAAGTCTTGCTCAAGGCGAGAGATGGGGGTACTTGCAAAGGCAGCCATTTACAGGCGCCTACACCATTAGCAAATGCGAGTAAACTCCTTGCTTAAGGGAGTTACGCTGCTGACGCCGGCGAGGTTTGAACTGCCGACCTTACGATCGACAGGCGAACGCTCTACCGCTCTGCCACCAGCGCTTCAAAAATTAACGATATAAGTGTTTCATCATTTTTTAAAACTTTGGTTTCCATGACTTCAAATGTGGGGTCAAAATAAGTGTTATTTGATTTTAAAATAACTGCTACACAACTACTGCAAGCATTACAGATGTAAAACTCAGTATTTTGAGGTTTTTTGCCGGTTAAAAGAAGCTGAGTCCAGTTTATCACGGGTTGGGCCAAGTCGTTATTTCAGGGCCTTCTTACGGGCCAGGCTAAACCTAAATCAAGGTGGTACGGGCCGAGGTTTTTCACTAAGCATATAGACATTTTAGTGATTTTAGGGTCTTTAGACGGGCCGGGCCAAACCTGAAGTCAAGTTGGGATGGGTCGAAGTTTTTCATCAAGTATATAGTATTTCTAGGCCTGTAAAAACGGGCCGGGCGCAAATTTTGGGTTTGAAACGGGCTGGGCAAAGTTGTCGACGGGCTGAAGGATGCACGGTTCAAATTCTCTAACTTCATGCGAGCGAAGCCGCTACGGGCACTGCTAGTTTAGTATATAAGGAAGAGAGGACCGAGGCCAGGCCATTTCTCTCTGACCTTCGTGACGATCACATCTAAAGCTAATCGACAATAAAAAATGTCAACTATGAGCATATTTCCATAGCTTCTCTGACAAAAGAAGAAACATCGGGAGAAACGTCGGGAAAAAAACTTCGGGTGAAAGAAACGTCGGGGTCACATTATGTGGTTGTCAAGACCACGCTTTCTTTATCAACAGACTTTGGAGTCGTTTTTAAAGTTTTATTAAACAGAACTATCAACTAAAATAAACAATTCTACAAGAGACAATGTCGAAACGAAATGGAAACAAAGTTCAAAGTCAAGGCTTAACTAACAAATATGGCGGACAACGAGAACAACGAAGAAGAAGTAGTCGCGCAAGGTGAAAAGGTTGCCACTATAGCTAGCGCGAGCTAAGGAGCGCTCACCTGTAACAACCGTGTGCGGCTTACTCCTGGCTTAACGGATTTTTATGAAATTTTTTGTGAACATTTGGGAGGACTGAGAATAGGGTGTAATCTATTTAGAATATTTTTTTAAATTATTTTAAAAAGTTATTTTGGAAAAACAAAGGACAAACAGACATACAAATAGAATAACAGACAGACAGACACACACACACACACACACACACACACACACACACACACATATATATATATATATATATATATATATATATATATATATATATATATATATATATATATATATATATATATATATATATATATATATATATATATATATATATATATATATATATATATATATATATATATATATATATATATATATATATATATATATATATATATATATATATATATATATATATATATTGTTGTAATATCGTCAAATCGTATTCCGGGTCCAATAGAATGGTTTTGCAGTTTATTGGATAATAATAAAACGAAGCTTGGATAAGTCTATTTTATACCTTCTAATATAATAATAATAATAATAATAATAATAATAATAATAATAATAATAATAATAATAATAATAATAATAATAATAATAATAATAATAATAATAATGTATATAATAATTGTTCTAAATCCTTTAACGTCTATCAATGGGAAACTGATCGTAAAATCAGCGATTTTACATGATTACCCCCTTCTTAATTCTGTTCGTCCCGAACAGCATAGTCGCTTTTGAGAAATGCGACTCGGCCACAAACACAAAATACCTTGATCTTTACTCGTGGCTTTGACCGTAATTCGCAAACAACATGGTCAAGTGTCTTGACCGCTTGACGCAGTTTCTTCTAGTTCTTCTTTGGCTCATCAACAGAGTCTTTCTTTGGCTCATCACAGCCTTTTTTGCATGTCTCGTCCTGAACATCTTTGCACGGTTTATCGGAACTGTCTGCTTTTTCTTCTTCCTTCACATCTTTTAGATCTTTCTCAAGAAATTCTTCAAAAGGTTTTTCGAAAACACGTTCTATAAATGCATTAAACCCCTTCATCAAACTGTTATTTGATTTTAAAATGACTCTTAGTCTATCTGATCTAGAATCCTCTGTGGATTCATCTGATTTAGAATCCTCTGTGTATTCATCTGATTTAGAATCCTCGGTACCGTTCTCTGTTCTTGGCTCATCTTTTTCAGAGTTTTTGCTGGCTGCATTGGTATTGTTGTTTTGAAGAAGTTTATCGCCGTCATCTTTGTTTTCTTCCAAGCTACAATCGAACATTTTCTTTTCACATTCCAACTCGGCTCTTTCATCGGTGTCAAATTTCGTATCGTCCAGCGGATCTTTCTTCAAATCATCGCCATCGTCTCTCAAATCAGTATCTTCTTTTTTTGTCAAATTAGCTTCAACGTATTTCTCCATTGGAGTTTCGTCCGTTTTTAAATCCTCGGTTGCTTCATCCGAGTCAGATTCGTCACTAAAATCTGACCCTGAATATTCGATGCCGTCGTCTGTTATGGAGGCTTCCGTTTCAGAACCGTCGCTGTATGGGTAAAAGCCATCGTTGTTATTGCCATTATTATAATCATCATCGTCACTTTCATCCTCATCGTTTTGCATTTCGTTTTCAACATTCTTCTCATCGTCTTTAGTTTTGTTTTCGACGTCCAAACCGACATTATCACTGTCACCATCTTTGCATGGTTCATCTTGAGCATCCTTGCAAGGTTCATTATCATGACCGTCTTTGACAGGCACATCATCATGACCGTCTTTGACAGGCTCATCATTATGACCAACTTTGCATGGTTCATCTTGAACATCTTTGCATGGTTCATCTTGAACATCTTTGCATGGTTCATCTTGAACATCTTTGCATGGTTCATCTTGAACATCTTTGCATGACTCATCATCATGACCGTCTTTTTTGTTTCCGCAATTGTTCGTGTCACCATTGAGGAGTTCAAGAAATTTCTTCATTTCCTGTTGTGCTGATTTGTTTCGCTCCTGTGCTGCTCTGATTTCTTCCGCCGTCTTGTTCAGAGCCTTCATCAATTCATTTTCTGTTTCGAATTCGTAATCTTCTGGGTCAAACCCATTGTCCTCCAATGACGTCCGGAGGCGGTCCACGAGCTCAGACTTTCTTTTCTTTATCACTGAGGTCTCGTTTTTTAAGTTCACGCCTCAACTCGAGTATCAAGAGCTCATCCAATGCTTTCAAAACCATTCTTGTATCCCACTTCTGACACCAATGTTACGATATCACCAAATCGTATACCTGCTCAATAGAATGGTTTTCTAATTTATTGGATGATAATAAATAAAGCTTAATAAATCCTATTTATCCCTTCTAATATAATAATAATAATGTCTATATATTTGACATACGCCCAACACTTTAATCTTCTGAACAGAAAGTTTGGTTCAAAAAAATGTATTACTTACACCTAAATATTTTTAAGTTTTTAGTACATTTATATATAAGCGTTTTTTTTTATTTTTTATTTATTACTAAACACACTGAAGATTCTTACAAAGTATATATTTCAAAAGCCAGAACTCTAGCTAATAATGCAAATTTGACTGATGAATTCAGTTCTATTTTACGTGAAAAAGCAAGAAAATATTTTTTGATGATGAATCTTTTATCTTTTGAAAATGGTGATATACAACAAAACCAAAAATTCAAAAACAAGTTTTTTGATGTTCTCTTTAAAACAGCTAAAGAATCAATAATTGAACGATTTGAAAGCTTTACAAATACAATAGAACCGTTAGAGTTTTTGTATGATATCAAAGATAATTATAAAATAGAAGACATGATTAAAAAATGTAGATTACTGAAAAAAGTATTGACTCGTGATGAATCAAAAGATGTGTATTCAGTGGATTTGTTTCTTGAACTTAATTTGTTATCACGAAAATTAGACGGGAAAAATCGCCAACATTTGTGCTTAAATGGATCTATGATAGTCAGCTTGAAGATGCTTCCAAATGTTTGTATTTTCTCACAAATATTATTAACACTACCGGTAACAGTGAGCATAGGGGAACGGAAACATAGTTTTTCCAAGAAAAAAACTATTTACGATCAAAAATGGACCAGGAATGATTAATTGGTTTATCAATAATTTCCATTGAAAACAAAATTGCTAAATCTGTGGATATTGATAATTTAAGATTAAATTCTGTTAAATATAAAGTTAGATGTGTTCCGTTTTCTAACTGAAAATATGTTTAAAATCAACACAATTCTTAAAAAAGTTATTTTATTTGTATTATTTATTGTTTTATGATTTAAAGTAATTAAAAAGGCGCCTTAGTTATTCTCGCACACATAAAGTATGTTCCACGAGCCGGCTCTGGTTGTACGCAATTGTCTTCATGCTTTATGCATACTTGTTAAATATGCATTTGTCATTATGCACTTTTCCTGTTATTGAAACACTCTATTGTTGAATGAACTGTTAAACAACAAAACAAATTTGAGTTTGGATTACCTGATATGGCATAAAGTTTCACAATTGATTTAAAATAGTAATATATATATATATATATATATATATATATATATATATATATATATATATATATATATATATATATATATATATATAATAATATGTACATACTATTCAGAAATTGACAAAAACTAATGAACATCTCCCTACAACTTAATTGATGTCCTTTTGTATTGGAGGTCTGAACATACTGTTTCTTTTTATGCAATCAACAAGCCACCTGATGCCTTCATCTACACCAGCTCTTTATCCAAAAAGACAAAAAACAATTAGAAAATTATTCATTAAAGGAATAAGTACAATCTGACTAACCCAGTCAATGCAGATGCAGCCAAGGACCTGCTGTGTCTTGATATGACTTTTGGTTCATTTTCTTTAAAAATTTCTTTAATGGTATTTAGTGACACACATCCCTTTTACAAATAAATAATAAATAACAAGTGAACTTTAAAATCTTTGTTTTTCACAAATCCTTTAACAATTTTAAATTTGAAACTTTTAATCCCTTTTATTTAAAGATCTAGATTTTGATTTGCTTGAACAATCATAAAACCTAGGGGTTTTTTTAGAAGAAAATCTGTAATTTTTTTAAATTTTAATCAAATAAAATTTTTATTTTATTTAAATTTGTAGAAAGGAAATTAAAATTCAATAGAATGTATTGTCATTGACATCAATTCAATACACTAAATTTTAGCTTGATTGGATGATGTAAATAATCAAGCAAACACTGTCAAGATAATACAAAGGATTTAATAAAGAACATCAGTTAATATAAGAAACCAAATTTACCAACTTCAAGGTCTTGTTTGTTGGCAACAACCAAAAGTGGGACTCCTTGCAATGCTAAATTGTCTATCATCATATCTGCAAAAAATTATAACTTATAATTTAAAATTCATAGATATATATATATATATATATATATATATATATATATATATATATATATAAATCTTGTGTCATAGTGTTTGAAATTGAACTCCTCCGAAACGGCTGAACCGATTTTTATGAAATTTTTTGTGTACATTTGGTAGGTCTGAGGATAGGTCCTATATATATATATGTATATATATATATATATATATATATAGCCCGTCAAAAATGACGGAAGTTTTCAAATACGGCGCCCGTTATTATAAAAATAGTCAACAAAAACAAAATGACATTTGATAACCATAACAAATTTTTTTATATATAAGCAAATATATATATATATATATATATATATATATATATATATATATATATATATATATATATATATATATATATATATACTAGCAGTGCCCGTAGCGGCTTCGCCCGCATGAAATTTGAACCGTAGAATTTGAACATAGTAGAGTACTGCACGGATCAATTTTTTAGGTTTCGGCCCGTCGACAAGTAACCCTATTTTCCACCCCATATTTGAAATCCTGGAAACCAAATTTTCAAAAAATAGTAAAACACGTATATAATTATTTTTGGAGTATTAAATCAAATACTAATTTTTACTCCTGCAGCACTTACAGTTTTCGAGTAGGAGTTACATTACCAAATAACCCAATTTTCCAACCCACATTTGAGGTCCGGAAAACCGAATTTTCAAAAAATGATAAACTGGACTTAGCTACTTTTAACCGGCACAAAACTTCAAAATACTAATTTTTACATTTGTAGCACTTACAGTTTGTGAATAGCAAATAACCCTTATTTCCACCCCACATTTGAGGTCCTGGAAACCAAATTTTCAAAAAATGCTAAAACACGTATTTCATTATTTTTGGAGTAGAAACTAAAAACTAATTTTTACTTCTGTAGCATTAACAGTTTTTGAGTAGCAGCTACTTTAAAAACCAAATAACCCAAAAATGATGAAACACGTATATCTTTTTTTTTGAGTAGATACTAAGTATTAATTTTTACATCTGTGGCAATTACAGTTTTTGAGTAGCAGTTACTTTAAAAACCAAATAACCCTATTTTCCACCCCACATTTGAAGTCCTGGAAACCAAATTTTCAAAAAATTGTGAAACCCGTATATCATTATTTTTAGAGTAGAAACTAAATACTAATTTTTACTTTTGTAGCATTAACAGTTTTTGAGTAGAAGCTACTTTAAAAACCAAATAACCCAATTTTCCATCCCACATTTGAGGTCCTGGAAACAAAATTTTAAAAAAATGGTAAAACACGTATATCTTTATTTTTAGAATAGAAACTAAATACTAATTTTTACATCTGTGGTATATACAGTTTTTGAGTAGCAGTTAGTTTGAAAAACAAATAACCCTATTTTCCACCCCACATTTGAAGTCCTGGAAACCAAATTTTTAGAAAATGCTAAAACATTTATTTCATTATTTTGGGAGTAGAAACTAAATACTAATTTTTACTCCTGTAGCATTCACAGCTTTTGAGTAGCAGCTACTTTAAAAACCAAATAACCCTATTTTCCAACCAACATTTGAGGTCCGGGAAACCGAATTTTCAAAAAATGGTGATACACGTATCTTTTTATTTTTCAAGAAGAATCCATATACCAAATTTCAAAATTTCCTCATTTTTGGTTTTCGAGATATACATTGTTTTAGAAAAAAGTTTGTTTTCCAGTTTCTTCCCTTCAGGAGCAAAATTTTCACAAATCCTTTCTTAGCGGATGTTTACGCTATAAAAGTAATATAAGTTCCAAATTTCACGTTCCTAGGATGAGGCGTTTGAGCTCGGCGTTGATTATCAGTCAGTCAGTCAGTCAGTCAGTCAGGACATGTTCTTTTATATATATAGATATATATATATATTAGGGATGTCACGGGTAGTACTTTTTGGAGTTTTCGGGTTCGGGTTCGGGTTTGTGAAACTAAAGTTTTCGGGTTCGGGTTCGGGTTTGTAAAACTCGAGTTTTCGGGTTCGGGTTCGGGTTTGTGAAACTCAGGTTTTCGGGTTCGGGTTTGTAGTTTTCCAAAAACCGGGTTCGGGTTCGGGTTCGGGTTCGGGTACTGGCTTATGATTTCAAACTCCTGGATTGATTTTAAATTTACCTAGTATATATACATATACAAACGAGAGCGATCAATTCATCCATTGGACATTACACGTATTGAATAAACTCTAACAAGTTATTTTTTTAGCTTTCCAAATAATGTGATTTCTTTGGCCGAAGGAGGCTTAATTATTTTAGTTCGTTCGTGGCTCGGTCCGGCCAGATAATCAGGCGGATTAGTGGTCTAGCTTACACACTCACCAATAAAATGACTTATTTGTGTTATTTGTTACGCAAAGGTGATAATACAAAACTTGCAGGGCTTGCGATTAGCATAATACGTTACCTCTTAAATTATCGTAATTTATTAATTTTTTTCGCGGCTCGGTCCGGTCGGGCAATCAGGCGGACTAGTGTCCTAGCTTACACATTTGCCAATAAAATAACTGTGGCGCATAGATCATTTATAGACTCTGCCGGTTGAAGTTTAGGATTATGCAAGATTATCTTTATAACAAAGGGTCTTTGTTATATCGGAAAAACTTTGAGTATATGAATGAATAAATATAAGGTTATATAACTGACGTAAAAAGTTTAGAGTCATGGCTATCCGCGATTTCTTCGACCGAAGGAGGCTTAATTATTTTAGTTCGTTTGCGGCTCGGTCCGGCGTGATTATAATCAAACGGATTAGTGGTTTAGTTTACACAATCACTAATAAAATGACGTATTTGTGTTATTTGTTACGCAAAGGTGATAATACAAAACTTCTACGCTCGCGATTAGTATAATATGTTACGTAAACAAAACTTGTAATTTATTAATCTCTAAGACACAGCTTTTATAAAGATTTATTTGTTCACAACTCAGAGTTCGGGTATTAGGCTTATAAATTTTCGGGTTCGAGTTCGGGTTCGGGTATCAAGTTTTCACATTTTCGGGTTCGAGTTCGGGTTCGGGTATCAAGTTTTCCCATTTTCGGGTTCGGGTTCGGGTATCAAGTTTTCACATTTTCGGGTTCGGGTTCGGGTACCAAATTTTCACACTTTCGGGTTCGAGTTCGGGTTCGGGTATCAGAAAAAGACCGGGTAGTACCGAACTCGGGTTCGGGTACCCGTGACATCCCTAATATATATATATGTATATATATATATATATATATATATATATATATATATATATATATATATATATATATATATATATATATATATATATATATATTAAAGCGGGAAAGCGGAGAAGGAAACAGGAGCGAGATATTAGTTTTGACGGGGGCTACTATATTATAGATTTGACGAATCTCAGAGAAGTGGAACATTCAACGTTGATGTGTGCGTTGAATTTTAGTGTCAGAAAAGGATTGTACGGCACGACATTACGATTATCCATCAACGATCCTCTAACTGTTACTTGCTCATCACGGCGACGACGATAGGAAGGATATCCATTCACATTGAGTTGAGTGTGTTCATTAAACTCCTTAGGATACTGCTTTGAACACTTTCCATCCTTCATGCATGGTTCGTTTCGATATCTGATGCCGCATGGGCCATGTATCATTAGCACTATTTCGCGAAGCCTAGGACTATTAACTATAGGAATTTCTGCAGAAATGAGTTGATCAATTCGTTCTGAGTGAGCCTTCTGAACATTAGTTCATAGGAAAAACAAAACTAATATATATATATATATATATATATATATATATATATATATATATATATATATATATACTAAAAACGTTGCGGGCGAAAAAAATTTTTTATAACCATTTGTTTTATTAATGTTGTAGCCGTAGCCTATAATGTGCCCGCAACGTTTTCCGCTGTATATGAATTATAGGAATATTCATTTATACTTTTTAGGGCGCAAGAAAGACGTTGTTGTTTTTTAAATGTATTTTTGATTATCTAAAAATTATTTTCTTTTTCGTTTTTGATGGGTGACATTTTATAAGAATTTGAGCTTTTAGAATAAATGTATTCAATATACGTGGAAAATATTAATATTTCGAGTCTTTGGTTTAATTTAATAAAGTACTGACAACATTACGCACGCTCCACCCACTAGCCCTTTAGCTCTGTTAAAACTGTGACTATGAAAGCTCATTCATATTCATGATTATTCATTCTTTCCTTCTTTCCATCATTCGTGTGACCCATACCAGCATCTCTGCTAGATCGACGTCGGACTTGCGAAATTTACTCGCGCTTTAAATATGAATAATTTCTTTTTGGATATGTAATAGATTAATGTTGATAGAATATAAATACCAATTCTGAGAATCCTGCGCCAACTAATAAAAAGGTAATGTGCAGACAAATCATAACTAACCTTCAATGCGCGATAATAACGCAACGCAAATCTGGGTTGAATAGTTATATAATATGTTAATAATTAATTTTTTGATAAATTCAGTTATTAACTCTGTCAAAACTGTGACTATGAAAGTTCATTCATATTCATTCATATTCGTTCTTTCCTTCTTTCCAGCATGCATGCTCATAGAACTTTCTCTGACCCATCTTATCATCTTATTCGCTCACGAGTTGTTAGCAAAGCATGCGATGATGGGATCCATGCACCAGGTGGAACTGGGAAAACATTTCTCATTTTTCTAATTCTTGCCGAAATGCGATCAAATAATAGCATAGCTTTGGCCGTTGCATCGTCTGCCATTGCAGCAACTTTATTGGATGGAGGCAGAACAGCTCATTCAGCACTTAAGCTGCCCTGAATATTAAAGTAAAGATAAAAAATAAATTTTTAAAAAATGCTTTTATTTGCCTCTAAGCAAATTACATGTTTAGATTGTAAACGCTATTGCAAACTCGGACTTAGATGCGAAATATCGATCACCAGAGCTTTGTGGCCGGTTGTCAAACGATTTTATTAGTCACTAGATGGCAGGAATTAATTTGATTAATTTTAATTGAGTTAAGGCCTAATTCATGTTGAAAACATTAAATTCATGTATTGTCATCCAGAATAAAGCTTTCCTGAAAGTTTGAGAGCTCTAGGTGGTCGAAAGTGAGAAAGCGACCGGGAGCGTGAGAGCAAGCCGGGGAAGGAAACGGGAGCGTGAGAGAAAACGATATTAAAACCTCTAAAAAGCCCATGCAACGCCGAGCACCCCGCTAGTATATATATATATATATATATATATATATATATATATATATACAAATGAATGTTTGTATGTATATATGTATGTATGTCCTTTATGCAATACTACATCATTCATCCAATCGTAATGAAATTTTCACACAACCTTGAGAGTCAAGGGGAATCAAATATAGAGAAAAAACATTTGAAATCCGTCACAAAATGAGCGGAGCGGAGCGGCTGAGCGAGCGGGAAGTATATATATATATATATATATATTCGGGGGTGAGTAATAAAATTCAAAATCGGTAATTGCGTAATAAAATTCAAATTTAGGTTACGTAGCAACGTTTGAAAGCTTCAAGCAAGATTTAGCTAAATCTATTTTATGTTTTATGGGCTAAAAGAAGTTATTAAAGAATGAAAAAGAGAAAATGAGCGCGTGCGAGAACGAGAATGAGAGAGCAAGCATGAGCGAGAACGGGAAAGCGGCTGGGAACGGGAGAGCAAACGGGAGCGGAAAAGCGACCGGAAGCGGGAAAGCAACCGGAGAAGGAAACCTGAGCGAAAGAGACAAACACTAGAAAAACCTCTAAAACCCCCGGGCAACGCCGGGCACTCCGCTAGTATATATATATATATATATATATATACTAGCTGAACCAGCAAATTGTTCAAATTTACTAATTTCAAGCGAGCAAAGCCGCGTCGGGCACTGCTAATTTATGCATATAGAAATATATACAGGTTTGTAGAAAAATAGAGCGCCATTTAGCAGACAAGTTTTTTAGCCACCCCCTCTATTTTTCAAAACCACTTCCTCTGTGAAAACTAATTTAAGACCAAAAACGTTTGAATTCTGTATTATCAGACTGACGTTCATTTTCGACTGTCATCGAAACGGACTGTCAGTCTGATAATACAGAATTCAAACGTTTTTGCAGTCTGTCCGGCTGTCATCTATCACAATTTCAGAGACACCGCTGATGGACTCCCGTTCAAACTGGGTTTGGCTGCAGCAACCCACATCATTTTCTTCACCAGCAACAAGCTGGTCCAGAACAGTGTCCACCACTGCCTCGGCCGTCTCTGCGACCAGGCTCTTAACAGCCTTGCCATCCGGACAACACACACGCAAACCACTACGGAGGACCCAACGTTTCCATTTAAATGTATGCTGTGAACTGGCAGCAATGCTGCACATGCTGTTATAATTCCGTTTTCAAGGCAGACCTTAATTTTTGCTTTCAAGGTTTGCAAACAATCAAGTAAGCCAGCAAGTCTGGCGGTGAAGTTAACATAAGGGATTTAACAAGAAAGCCGTAAAAACCAAATTTTTTTGTTGTTTTAAAACATAAATAATTATCATTTTTAAATACATTTTTTTTTTTCAATTTTCAGCTCAATGGGATGACGAGAAGTTAGTTAATTTACACTTTCAAGGTTTGCAAACGTTCAAGCAAGTAAACAAGACCGGCAGTGGTTGTTTATCTGTCTTCTATACAAATCCAAACTGTTGAACCAATTTCAACGAAATTTGGCAAAGTTTAGAAAAAGATAGGGTGGTTTTTTATTTTTTTTATTTATTTTAAATTTTGTATGACAAAAAACCTTTCCAAGCCAAAAGTACCTATGTACGAACGTCAAAGGTTATTGTATTAAAAAATAAATTCAAATTTAGTTTACATAACAAAGTTTGAAAGTTTCAAGCAGCTTTTAACAAATCTATTTTACGTTTTATGGTCAAAGACAAGTTAGGAACGAGAGTAAGAAAGAAAGGGAGCGGGAGCAATAAAGCAAGCAAAAGAGCGAGGAAAAGAGCGAGCGGGATAAGAAAGTGAGTGGGAGCGGGAGAATGAGCGAGAACAGTAGAGTGAATGGGCGAGTGGGAACGGGAATGCTAGAGCAAGAGGGAGCGGGAATGGGAGAGCAAGTGAAAACGGGAGAACGAGGAGCAGGAGAGTGAGCGGGGATGGAAACGGGAGAGCAAGCGAAGATGGAAAAACCTTTAAGAACCCTGGGTAACCACGCTAGTAAAGAAATTAATGTTAAAATGTCAATTTACCAAATGCCATTTTGGATTCTTCCAATCTGTCTTCATCTGAGGAGTCAACAACATAAATGATGGCATGAGATTCAGCATAATACTGTTAAAATGAAACTATGCAATAAAACAAATGTAAAAAGACATTAGTAGCATATTAAACTTGAGACAAATATTAAATTGAAAACTATATTGTTACTATCTCAAAAAGTACTAATAAGAGGTAATATTTGCTATGAGACTGACTATGCATGTGATCACAAACTATTCAAAAACAGTGCCACATACTAATCCTAACTATTGTTGGTGTTATATAAAAAAAATTAGCTTTTAAAGTTAGTACCAAGAACGATGGAATGAAGAAGACCAAGATTCAATATCCTGTAAGGAGCTTAAAAAAGAACTAAAAAATAAAGTTGTTTGAACCAAACACATCCTGAACAGTAGATTCGAGCTACACAAAGTTTGAAACGACTTATAGTTAAGAGCTTCAAAATGGAACTTTATTGTAAAATATATACTGGACTAATATTTAAAAATGTTTTCAAATTAGAATGTTTTATAACAGGTGCTACATCCGAAGTTACGAGAAACATATGGAATTGTGTATTTCCAATAAAATTTTATATAAACTTGGTTATTCAATTCAAATCATTTTGACGATCTTTAATGTGGTGTTATTCGGATGACATCATGGCCACAAAAATATACGCAATATATTATTATTAGAGATGCACCGATACCATAAATATGGCCGATACCGATACTCATATTATGAAGGAGGCTGATGCCGATAACCATACTTTTCAATATTTAATTATTTATTTGTTACTGTTTATGTAAAAAAATCACAATATCGTGATAATATTTTATTGAAATATTTCAATAGAATTCAAATAATAGTTACTTTATAGTTAATATTTAAAGTTAAATCTTCTTAAATTATGGTGCAGGAACATCAGGCTTTCACTCGTATCTGGAGAGAGCCTGTTTCTCTTGGGGGTGTTCACATTTCTTTTTTATCTTTTTTACATTTTTCACTTTAGGATAATTAATTAATTTACTATTTCGATCAAACCATTCACGCTTATATACCCTGCTATTATGCAATCATCAACCAATATTATGCAATCATTAACCAATATTACGCAACATTAAGTAAGTTTGCGCAATACAAGCATTCTGCGCATGTTTAATTTAATTTATTGAACATTATTTATTTAATTTATTGAACATTATTTATTTAATTTATTGAACATTATCAATTCAGTTTATATGTTTGTAAATAAAGATTTTCAATTAAAATCTTTGTTATGCCAAGACTTTTAATGGAAATAAGTAAATAGTCAAAAGTCTCGGTATCAGCCAATGACCCTCAAAATTTTACCAGGCCGATACCGATACTTGAAAAGAAGGCCGATACTGACAATACCGATACTATCGATGCATCTCTAATTATTATAACATGAGTACAGGTCCATTAACAAATATGTTATTTTTAAATATTAAGGAACCTTATCCCATAGAGACTGTAATTCCTCTTGTCCTCCAAGATCCCAAAAACTCAATCGAATGCTAGAAACATCAATTTTACCAACTGAAAAACATATTTAATTTCTAATGAAATCACTAAAACAAGCTCAGCAATATGAACTCAACTTCAATTTAAACATTAAAACCAATGTACAGTTAAGTACCATTATATTAACAACAAATCAGAATACTGTCAGTAAATCTAATTTTTTTCAGTTCAGGGGATAGGTAGCATTTCTGAAATTCCTTAATTATGATAATACGTTCAACTGCTGGACCTTGACTCAGACTTAACCATAATACTAATGTCAGATATGTTAAATGTCTGTGCTTCATGACTTTTACCTCTGTTAAAAACTGTCAATTTTCAGCAATTCAATTTTTTCATCTGCAAGTAAGTTTTTAGTTTTTAACTTTCACACACCCAAGCACTTCCATTCAAGCATCAAAATTTGCATTTTCATCAGTTTATACAATTGACATAGTTACACATTGATGGAAAACAACACAACCACATTTACTCTTCGTAGCATCTTTATTGACTGCGATTTTTCTCTGGTATGTTTCACCTTCTTAGAGTTCACTTTTCTATTTTTGTTCATTGTATTTGTTAAAATTATCATATATAAGTGGTTTTTTTTAATTTTGTTCATTGTATCTGTTAAAATTATCATATATAAGTGGGTTTTTTTTAATTTTGTTCAATGTATTTGTTAAAATTATCATATATAAAGGTTTTTTTTTACTTTTGTTCATTGTATTTGTTAAAATTATCATATATAAGTGGTTTTTTACTTTTGTTCATTGTATTTGTTAAAATTATCACAGATAAATGGTTTTTTTTATCAGAATTTTCCAATTATTTAGTAGTCTTCTTTATTTCACTGTTGTCAGGACATTTATCTTAAGTCTCATTGGTCTGCGTTGTTTTACCTTGGAAGTCGTAATCTTAACATCCCTGTAATTGAACATTATTGTTAATATTTTCACCACCATCAGGATCCACATTATTTTCAGTTTTCTAGATAGTTAGAACCTTGGAAGATTTCATTACCCTCCTCATCCTTTCTCTTAAACACCATAACAACATTGAACAAACAAAACATAATTCCAGAAAAAAATTTGTAAACCAATGAGCTGTAAAAATGCAGTTTGTCATGTAAATTCAACAATCTAATAGAATGCAATGTAATCAAAAATGAGTCCTTATTCCAGGTTTTAGTTTTTTTGGATGCCAGGAGCCTAGAGCCTGTCCCATCGCAATGAATTTCTCGTCAGACATTCATCGTTCGATAAAGCTCTATACTAATTAATGAGTAAAAATTTTTTAAAAACAATAATCTGTAATCAGCCAGTCCATTATCAGTGCACTTGTAATATATATATATATATATATATATATATATATATATATATATATATATATATATATATATATATATATATATATATATATATATATCTTTGAGACATGCTCTAAGATATACAACTCGCCATTTGGCAGAAACAATTTTTCTAGCCAAATTTGGCTGTTGAGGCTGCTCCTCACAAATCTCATTGTAATGTATCTGAGGAAATACTGGTCTCTTCTAATATAACACAGCGAAAGCACAAAAATTGATGGTGTATTCCAATAGTATAAATGTTATAGTCTCTGTGATTTCATTAGTTTATGATTCCTGTCGTAAGCACCATGGAATTTTGTTTTACTTGTGTTCTTTTTGTTGAGCCTTGTATTCTTTTGATTTGACTGGTGGAGTGTTTACTCTTTTGTTAGTGTGCTAATTCTTTGACAATTTTGGTTCTTTCTGTTTGTTTACTTTTCTCGTTTTACTTTTGACCCTAATGATGGCTGACATAGCTGAAACGGTCCGTCGGTCTGACAATAAAAGTTTAACGAAAAAGTTTTTGACTAGTTGTAGTATCGAACAGTGAGTTTTATACCGAAAGGTCGAGAATTTGGCTCGAAAAGTTGTTTCTGCCAAATGGCGAATTATATTTCTTAGAGCATGTCTCAAAGATAAATTGATTCCACAGTTTATTCGCAATATATATATATATATATATATATATATATATATATATATATATATATATATATATATATATATATATATATATATATATATATATATATATATATATATATATATATATATATATATATATATATATATATATATATATATATATATATATATATATATATATATATATATATATATATATATATATATATATATATATATATATATCCTTTATGCATTGCTACACTATTCATCCGATCGTAATGAAATTTTCACACAACCTTGAGAGTCAAGGAGAATCAAATATAGAGAAAAAAAATTTGAAATCCGTCACAAAATGAGCGGAGCGGAGCAGGTGAGTGAGCGGGAACTATATATATATGTATGTGCGTATGTATGTGTGTATGTATGTGTTTGTGCATGTATGTGTGTCTGTGTTTATGTATGTATGTATGTATGTATGTATGTATGTATGTATGTATGTATGTATGTATGTATGTGTTTTTTACAATATTTCGGCACTAAATGCTCATTCAAAGTATGTATGTGTGTGTATGTATCTATGTAGGTATGTATGTATGTATGTATGTATGTATGTATGTATGTATGTATGTATGTATGTATGTATGTATGTATGTATGTATGTATGTAGAATCGGATCTAGGGGGGGGGCAACTGAGAGCGAACGAATGAGCGGAAAAGCGACAGGGAACGGATAACGACCGGGAGCGGGCATGTATCTATGTATGTATGTATGTGTGTATGTATGTATGTATGTATGTGTGCATGAATCTATGTATGTGTGTATGTATGTATGTATGTATGTATGTATGTATGTATGTATGTAGAATCGGAACTAGGGGGGGACTGAGAGCGAAAAAATGAGCGGGAAAGCGACAGGGAACGGATAACGACCTGGAGCAGGAGCGCAAGCGGGAAGGAAACAGGAGCGAAAAAGAAACGCATTAGGTAAACCTCTAAAAACCCCGGGCAACGCCGGGTGCCCCCTTTAGTTATATATATAAAACTAACTATTGAGTCCAACTGTAGAAGTGATTTTTGCAGAATTCATAGCTTTATAATTTCTATTAAATTTGGTCTTGGTTTGCTCAAGGAATGTCTACAACAAATAATAATCATTAAATAAAATAAAAATACTAAAGCAAATAACAAAACATCAAATCATATAAAGTTTGAAACTTACAGTTTTACCAGCATTATCTAGACCAAGGATGAGAACAAAATACTCTTCTTTTTGAAACAAGTACTTATACAGACCGGTCAATAATGTAAACATCTCAAAGAAAATATAAATCTGTAATTTATAAAGTTTTCCATTTCAATATTAAATTTTAATTTAAAAAAAATCCTTTATATAGTGCGCTATTATAGATATTATATATTACATATTAAGATATTATTATAAATAACTGAAAAATATTATAACTCAAGTAATGCACCGGTAAGCAGTGAAAAACATGTTTTTTTTCACAAATCCCTTATATTTGAGAATTTGCAGGCTTTTCATTTATTGCAAAAATATTTCTTTTAAAACGACATTTTTGAATTTATATATGTAACCATTTAAGTAATTGTATTTGATTTGTTTTTGTTTTAAAACATAAATAATTATTTTTTATTAAAAACAATTTATTTTTCAAAAAAATTTCAAACTTTAACAGAATTAACAGAATGCATTGTCATGAAAAGTGAGCCTATATTTCAGATATCAGCTTGATGTGATGATGGAAAGTTAGTTAAATTTTACTTTCAAAGTTTGCAAACATTCAACCAAACAAGCAAGACTGACGGTGAAGTTAATACAACGGATTTAGAAAAAAAAAACTGGGGTATAGCTAAAACATGGAATCCTACATAGTAACTACTGGAATGTAAACATAGCCTAAAATTTCCCTTCAGTTTTCGCGTGGAGGCCTAGGCCTATACGCAGCTGTAAGCCTGTAAGCTCGCGCATACATTATAATTTGTTTTCTATGCTGCGTAGTTCAGTTCGATAAGGTGTGCGATGATTTCGTATTCTTTTGGATTACATTGTGATTTTGATTGCCGACTCGTTTTTCTGAAGTAATAGTTAAAAATGATTAATAAATGGGTGCGGGATGAACTGCAAGACAGGTAATATACATTAAATTAAACTTAACGATAACGGCCGATTATTGACTAACGTAGAATCTGAATTCGGCTCATGAGTGCGTCACGAAATCGTTTCAAACGTTTTGTAGAAACTTCTTTAACAACTTTTGTCATTAATTTTTCTGTTTTTTTAATAACTACCGTCTATTAGGGAATTAGAAAATTTGGTGTAGAAGCAATTTTCAAGATTTTCGGCTTGCACTGTCACTAGCCATTTTTGAATATTATAACTGTTATGAATTGCATGTTTAAATAATAAATTATTTTACATTCAGGTTACAAAAATTTGCTTTTGAATAAATGGATTAAAGCTAATCCAAGAGAAAATCATACTCCATCAGCTAGCTCTCGTCTTGTTCTCTACATTTTAAAGAAAATTATTTCATCATAGAAAGACAAGATGCAAATACAACTCGTGTTAAGAAAAATCATGGAAAAGTCTTGTTGAAACAAAGATTAAAACCAGATGCTGTTCCTTCTCTCTTTCAAGATGTTCCATCTTATTTAACGAATACAAAAGCAAGCAAAACAAGGAGGATGGACAAACACAACCAATCTTTAATTGAATTGGAAAATATTTTTAATGCAAATGACAACATTGGTGAGATAGGACTGGAAGAAATAAAAAGCAAACTGTTGCAGGAAGATACAGTACCTAAAGGATTTAACTATGAAATTGTTAACGATGATTTGCTAATTTTCATGCTGGATGTGAGCAATGATTTCATTCCACGAATTTTAACATCCATCATCATCAGGAAAGACCACAGTGTCCATATTAGTATTCACAATAAAAAATGCCAGCCTCATATCATTCAAAAATATTCAAAACTAAAGTCACATTATTGTCCGAAATTATGAATGTAATGGCTCTGGTGAAATCTGATGTTCATAATGAGTCAGTCCCATGGAAGGTAAAGCTCAATCAAGTTATTTCAATGTTAAACACCATTATCAATTCTGTTGAAGATAGTGATGAGATTGTCAAATATAAGTCAAAAATTGAATTTATTCATGAACAACTCATGTTAATTACAAAAAACAAACATGCCTTGAGATAATGAAACCATTATTTATTATGTCAGTGGAGCAATTGCTCAATCCATAATTAACATTCACAAGTGTTTGGAATGTAAAGAAATGCTGATCGAAGATGACACTTCGCTTCTGCCAATAAACGAAGGTCCTTCGTCTTTTCTGGATTTCGTAAACAGAGGTGGTTTGACAAAGCAAAGTACAGCATGTTTCATGTACAGTATACACAGTTGGAAAGTATTTGAAGGTATCAGATCTAGCCAGTGTACTAGAAAAAATTTTGAAATAAAACAACCAACGAATCTGTTTGTAAAAACTGTTAACAGAGCTGTCTGTGGTGACTTGTTTGAAATGCTGGATAATTTTTCAAGTTATTGCACTAATAATCATGACATTAATTTAATGAAATGATTGCTAAACATTTTTTTAATTGTTTAATGAAGAATTTAGTAAAAACGTTCAATGACAATGTAAATAATTCAAAAAGAAGAAAAATTGATAAATTTAATTAATAAATTATTAATTACAAAAATGTGTTTTATTGTGTTATTTATTCAATTTATAAATAAAATCTAATAACTGAAATTAGAATGCTACATAGACTGTGAAATGACTTCAAAGCCAGCACATTTGGCACTAGAATATGTAGGCCTCCACGCAAAAGGCTTATAGTTTAGTTAACATTCCAGTAGCTTTTAAAGTTAATACCAAGAACGATGGAATGAAGAAGACCAAGATTCAATATCCTGTAAGAATCTTAAAAAAAAACTAAACAAGTAAATTAAAAACGAATTTTTAAAACCCAATGCTTTTATATGTAATTAAAACACAAATTTTGCAATCAATTTTTTCTTATATTACTCTTCACAATTCCCTTGGCAAACTTCCAGATTACCGCATCATGTTAAATAAACAACTCAGCTAGCTTCCCATGAAACAAATTTTATTCAATTTGCGGTTTCTTGTAGACTGTTTAATTAAAATTAACTAAATTAATTGACTTATTGTGAAACTAATAATTGAATATTGCATTATCTTCTATTTTGAGCATGTATGCAAAATTTGAAAAAAATCTATCATCAGGAAGTGACTCAAAAATTGATTGCTAGATTTGAAACAGACAGAGAAACAAACAGAAAGAGAAACAAACAGAGACGACGAGTTAATAAAAGCATTGTAGAAAAATAAAGTTGTTTGAACCAAAAACATCCTGAACAGTAGATTCGAGCTACACAAAGTTTGAAACGACTTATAGTTAAGAGCTTCAAAATGGAACTTTATTGTAAAATATATACTGGACTAATATTTAAAAATGTTTTCAAATTAGAATGTTTTATAACAGGTGCTACATCCGAAGTTACGAGAAACATATGGAATTGTGTATTTCCAATAAAATTTTATATAAACTTGGTTATTCAATTCAAATCATTTTGACAATCTTTAATGTGGTGTTATTCAAATGACATCATGGCCACGAAAATATATGCAATATATTATTATTAGAGATGCACCGATACCATAAATATGGCCGATACCGATACTCATATTATTTGTTACTGTTTTTGTAAAAAAAATCACAATGTCGTGATAATATTTTATTAAAATATTTCAATAGAATTCAAATAATAGTTACTTTATAGTTAATATTTAAAGTTATTCAATTTTTTCCGCATGTACCCTTTCCACATCTACACGGAACTCGAGCGCACAGATGCTCAGATGCAGGATTTTTTGTCAATACCGTCTTATTTCAAACGACGATTTCAAATGTTGGGTGGTAAGCTACAGCAATGTTGCTTAGATATTCTTTTAGAAGAAAAGCTAAACTCTTTTATAACAAAAATAAAAAGTTTCTCGGATTTCAAATTCCAAAGTTATATGTAGTCAAAGTTGTAATGTTTTTACAACATCGATTTTTTCCTTCACATAGCAAATTATTATACTTAACTTTGTCCTATTAAAATAAAACTTATACACCTTATAGATTAATGTTTCTAGTTTTTAAACTTCAAAAAAATAATATTATAACATGTTTAGGTACAAAGCTATTCATTTTTTCCTACATGTACCTTTTATACATCAGATGAGGCATTTTTTGCCAATACCGTCTTATTTCAAACACGGATTTCCTTAGTTGGGCGATTACTTACAGCAATGCAGCTTACATATTTTTTTAGAAGAAAAGAACATCTTTTTATAAAAAAAATAAAGTTTCTCGAGTTTCAAACTCCAGAGATATAAGAAAAAGTTTGAAACGACGTACTTTGAATTATAATTCAAAAGAAAATGAGCTACTTAAAACTCTTTTTATAAGCATCTTTTAAAATTATTTTGATGTATAGTTTACTTATTTTGCATAATAAATAAGCGAGCAACAAAAATTACAGTAAGACCTATTTTTCACGAGGTACCCTTGCACAGCACAGTTTATTGGTGAGGTCTACTCATAGGCCTTTTGGCCTGCGCGTTTAAGATATGCTCCTGCCTATTATAGCGTCTTCTTACAGCGAAAGCCGTTGCAAAAACGAATATTTCGCTGCATGAGTGAATAATAAGCGCCTAGCAAAAACAAAAACCTCAGCAAAGCACTCTCGGTAAAGTTCTAGTATAGCGTCATCGGCCGATTTCTATGAAAAATGACCGGGTTTTAACATAAATGATGTTTAAAACATAAATAAAGTCTAATTACAACATAAATAACTAAAAAAACAAAAATTATAGCACTTTAGAACATTTAAGAGTTGTTCCCGAGGCTACTGTAGTTCCCGATGAAGATCTATTTGTCAACAGCGATAGAAGTGAATAGTAGGAATAAAGAAAATAAAAATTAAACACATATCCAATAGAAATAGACAATTTAGGAAAATAAATTAAAAATGTAAATTACGGAAATTAAAACTTGAAAAATAATAGTTTGTTTTAGAAGTACGAGTTGCGTAACCCGCTCCATGTCTAAAACAGTTTCTTTAAATGCGACATCACAACCTAATTGAGTGCTGCCAACACGGTTTTATCCCAGCACGATCAACGACTACTAACATCCTCGAATGCGCCCAACAATGGACCGATGCCATAACAAACAGAAAAAACTTGGACATCATCTATTTGGATTTTCGCAAGGCATTTGACTCTGTCTCGCACGTTAAACTTATGAATAAGATTTATACCTATGGTTTTGGTGATAATATGAAAGGCTGGCTTATGGATTTTCTTAAATCGAGATCACAAAGAGTCAACATTAATGGCTCTATCTCTGATAAAGTTTCTGTCACAAGTGGAGTTCCTCAGGGCAGCGTTCTGGGGCCAACCTTATTCCTACTCTTCATAAATGATCTACCCAGCACTTTTGCTAACTCGGACACCTTTTGCAAGCTCTTTGCAGATGATGTGAAACTTTACAACAAGTCTCCATCCCTGTTACAATTTTCTCTCGACAGTTTAGCAAAGAGTAAGACATAATTCGAGATCTAGGGGTGATCATTGATTCTTCTCTCCATTTTGACAAACATATTGATAACATCATAAAAAAAGCATCAGCTATATCCAAACTGATTCTACTGTCTTTTTCTACAAGAGACCAAAACATTCTAAAAAAAGCATTCTGTACATATGTTAGGCCAATACTGGAATACAGCTCTCCTGTCTGGAATCCTCACAAGAAATCACTTATAGACAGGATAGAAAGAATTCAGAAGCGATTTACCAAAGCCATTCCTGCTCTGACTCATTATCCTTATATGCAAAGACTTAAACTACTCACATTACACTCTTTAGAGAAACATCGATTACTGGCTGACCTCACGCTTTACTTCAAAATTAAAAATAACCTCACTCAAACCACAATACCTCTCATCAATTCAAATTATTCCAGAACCAGAGGACACAATCACAGATTGACAACTACCAAATTCCAATGTGAAATCTCAAAACACTTTTTTGCAACCATGTGGTAAAACCGTGGAATTCCTTACCAACTGATGTTGTAAATTCCACAACTTTAACCAGATTTAACTCATCAATCCAACTACTTAACTTTAATCAATTTCTCAGATTTCGGGTGCCTTAGAACAATGACTAGAATGACTAATCAATTTTTTTTTAAGTTTTAATTTGTGTGCCTTTTTTTGTAGTCTAGCTCTGTTGCTCTATCATTTTTTTTGCTTTAAATGTTGCTACTTGTTCATGTAAGCGGCTGATAGCCCTTTGACCTTGTCTGAAATAAATAAATAATAAATAAAATATGCCTTAAGAAAAATAAAAAAAACATTAAGAACAATAAATTAGCAGCCGAACACCAAGAAAAAATAAAACAATATCAAAGTAAAAGTACTCGGTTGTCTTTATTACGGTTTCGACAATATTTCTTGGAGCAGAAATTCTGAGTTTTAGAGGTCAGGGTGGCTACCAGAATCGTGTGGAGAGTGAACCAGAAAGGAACCAGAAAGAGGAGAGCAAGCGTGAGCAAGAAAGCGATCGAGAGCGGAAAAGTGACCAGGAGATGGAAAGCGAGCGAGAGCGGGAAAGCGAGCGAGAGTGGGAAGGCAATCGGAAGCGTAAGAGTAAGCGGGGAAGGAAACGGGAGCAAGAGAAAAAAACGATAGAAAAACCCCAGGCAAGGCCGGGTACCCCGCTAGTCACGGATAAACTTCCGCTCAGCCTTTTGATTTTTTAAAATTTAAGATGCATATTAAATAATTGAACAATTATTTTGAACACTTTAACACTTATTTGTTATTTTATTATTTTTTTAAATTTTATTTTAATATTAACTCTTCCTTACTTTTCTTGAATTGTATTATTCCGCGTATCAACACTGCCTTTGGATATTTTTGCTTAAAGTCGGTTTTTCTGTAAGAAACTTTTGCGTAGTATGTTCTGATAATGTTCTAAGCTTATTCTGGTAAACATGGAGAATAGCAGCAGAAATTATTTTCATTGTTTTTAATTATTTTTCTATTATAAAATTATAATTAGATAGAAAAATAAATTAACAATTGACAGATCCAATTAATTTCTTAAAATTATAATTAAAAAAAAAGTTAACGCCAGAAAAGCGTCAGGTAGTAGAAAAACAATTATTCTCATAAACAAAAAACAAACTAAAAGTGAAGTGAAGTGAAATAAAATGTAAAAGAAATTATTTGTGCGAGTTTTTATAAAATATTTTTAAAAAAATAAATAACTTATATAAGTGAATTTGAGTTCCGTCGTTTCAAACCAGGTGGCAAATTCTTTGCTGAAACTCTGTGTTTCTTTAATTGAAAACTATCCAGTTTTGTCTTTCTCTGAAAAACTGCTCGGACTTAAATAAACTGTCATTTTTTCTGTAAATAATGTTAATCTGACTGCATGATTAATATTTTTGTTGTGATTGTTACATTTTCTTTTGCAAATAACTTTATTTTTGAATACGCTATAAACTATAAACCGTTTCTTTTCGACTGCGCTATTCATAGTTTTAGCATTTTAGCTGTGGTCCTCTTGGGTCGCTGCTATTGCCCCGGCGGTTAGCCGTGGAAATAATCGGTAAAATTGCTAATGAGCCGGCAGTCGCGCCGTAAGTCTACCTAAAATTAAACCCTAACCGGCCTAACCCTACCCTTAACCCTACCCCTTTAGAAAATATGTACATCTTTATCAATTGATCAAAGAATCAATTGTTTTGGCCAAACCGCCGGCTCAGTAGCAATTTTACCGCTTATTGACCCGGCAAACGGCGCCTACTGCCTTGGTAATAACGTTCTCGCGCATTTCGTCGTTAATGCTATTGCCACGGCGGTACGCGATCTTTGATTCGCTATATCTTTATTAATTTTATTTTTTTGTACACTATATGGTATATTCAAACTCAGAATTTGTACCTTTAAATAAAAATATTAATGAAATTTAAAAAAAATTATTTTGAAATTTTTATGCTACTACCTAGGATAGGGTTTAGAGGGGTAGGGATAGGGTTAGAGGTAGGGTTAGGGTTCGGGTTAGGGTTAGGGTTAGTAGCAATTTTACCGATTGTAATCACGTCGAACCGCCGGGGCAATAGCAGTGACCCATTTCGTGAGTTTTCCGAGAGAATTTTATTATCAAAAATTATTAAACTGCTTAGATCATTAAATTAGAGGGTAAGGTTTCCCATGGACGGGCCGTGCCGAAAAATAATCGTATTATTTTTATTTTGTCACAATAACATAAAAAAACAAATTTAATACCAATTTTAATTTAAAAAAAAAACATTTATCGTAATTTGAGAGACTTTGAAAACGTAAGTAGTACCCTTTCAAGCCCTATTTACATCGTAGTTGTGAGTGGTGAGGTACGATGATCGTATGAATGAAATGAATAAAAAATAAATAAAATTAGTTTATAATAAAATTTTATTTATAAAACAAACTATCAGTTGTAAATAAAAATTCCATTAAAATTTTAAAACTCACCGCCCGGTAATTCGGGACGGTTTGCAAGAAGTAAGAAAATTGGAAATTATTAAACTAAGTTAACTGCTTTAAATAAACGAAATTTCAAATTTTTAATAAAGAAAAACTAAAAAATAAATGTTAAAAAAAGTAGTTTATTCGAAGCAACGTCGAAATTTGAATATTTGTAAGCGAACATTGTGTATTTGCGTCGTTTAAACTTTTCCTTCAAATCCTTCGTTTAAACTTTTCCTTAAAACTCAAACGTACATAAATTATAATTACATTATTTATTTTTTTATATGACATTTTCCCATTTTAAATAAATTACTTATACTAATTATCATAATTTTTAAACTAGTGTTTACTTTTAATCGTGTTTATAGTTAATTATAGCCGAGAATTTTGTATTAATCCGCCACACGGGCCGTCCATGGAAAACTTTACCAATTAGAGCTATTATTGTGATTACAAATATATAATTATTATATGGGAAAAATAATTAAAAACACCGAAAATAATTTCTGCCGCTATTCTCCATGTTTACCCTTATTATTGGCCTTGGCCTTATTCTATTAAACAGTTTTTTAAACCGAGTTTTTATAGAAATCGGCCGATGACGCTATACTAGAACTTTACCGCACTCTCAACTTAAACAAAACTATAAAACAATTTAAATTGTATTTATTACTTGTAGATTGAAAACGCTGAATTCCAACTATTATCACAACAATAACAATAACAATAACATTGAACAGAGAAAAAGTAGTCGTGCAGCTAAGATTTACCAGACAGGTAAAATAATGTGAAAGTAAAAAGCAATAAAACTTTGAGATCAATAATAAACAATTGTTTAAAAAATAATTAATGGTTTAAAACAATTTTTTCACATTTATTGTTACCAGTGCGCTGGTGCTAATGCGGTCACGTGGCCTAAAGAACCGCGGTTCGTATCTAACTGGTTTGCATTTTTACCAATGTCCGACAGTATAAAGCAGGGAAACATATACTTCCTATCGTCTGATTGGATAGTTTTGAATGTACTTATTACTTATTACAAACTTTTATTTAGGTTACAATCTCTGTTTGTTTGTGTATGTGTGTGTGTCTTTCTCTGTACGCAAATCTTGCAAGTTTTATATTGGATGATAATACATGATTCAATTAGAAAAAACTTAATTTGAACATCTTTCCGCGGTTCGAATCTAACTGGTTTGCATTTTTACCAATGTCCGACAGTATAAAGTAGGGAAACATATACTATATACATATCGTATGATTGACTGATTGGATAGTTTCAAATGTACTTATTACAAAACTTTATTTAGGTTACAATCTCTGTTTCTTTGTATGTGTGTGAATCTGCTTTTCTCTGTACACAAATCTTGCAAGTAAAATTTAACCAGCTTTTTGACTAGCTAGATAGCTGAAGCTTTCAGTAGATTGGATGACAATACATGATTCAATTAAAAAAAACCTAATTTGAACATCTTTCGAAATTTCTAAATTGAATGTATTTGAAATCAAAGTTTTTGTTGAAAAACTCGTTTTTCTTTTACTTGTTTTCAAAATACAATTTCAACGACTTATAGCAATAGCACAACCCCAAGGCAAGACATTTTTACTGGAAAACCTGAAGCGATGCCTATAACTTCTGTCTCGTGTATATTGGGTGGGCGATGGTGATATAGCGGTAAGGCTGTGGACTTAGAAGCAGGGACGTAAATTCAGCATTTTCCGGGGGAGGGGGGAAAATTTTCCCGCCTTTATATAGCTTACTGACAAGGTTTATCTCTTTTTTGCCAATGAAACGTCAAATAAATAACAGATTTTTTTCAAATTTTTTTTATTAATGAATCTACTTGCATGACAAATGCTCTCTCACACACACATTATCTTTTATATCTATATAAATACGAAAGTACAATCAGGGAGGGGTGGGGAGATGGCTGCCTCTGGTTGTTCTGTAAAAATATACACACGAATTAGTAAAAGGTGGATAAAGTGATTTGTGGCTTAGAAGTCTAACGATTAACGCCACGTTAAGCATTGTAAAACTTATCGATGATCTTTGATAGACAAGAAGACAAGATGATTTTTCTTGAAGAATATTACTAGATATTAGATATTATTAGAATAATACACATTTAGTTACATACAAGTTGTGTCGAGACTTATTCGGCAATTTGGTCAATCTAAAACAATATGAATACCAACAATAATAATATTTTTATAATCTTTGTTCTTTGCTCTTGGCTTAACCTTTTTCCGTCTTTTAATGGTTCTAGACGCATTTCTGAATATTAGCACGGAAAAGGCATATAAAGGCTTTATTTTAATAATATTTCAATAAACTACAAAATCATTCCAGATAACCCCGTATATACGGTTGACGATATTGTGACATTTGATGTCAGAAGTGGGATCTAAAATAAAATGGTTTTGCAGTTACTTGAAGAACTTTCCACTGCGGATTTAAAATGGGAGCTGAACGCTAAGGGAGTAAAGCCAGAGCTCGTGGACCGTTTCCGGACATGGGCGCTCGCAGGGTATCAGGGGGGTACTTGTCCCCTGGACTGATTGATTGAATTTTTTTAGACATAGGCAAAAAATTTATAATTAAAACGTTTATAATTAATTGTAACAACTGTGATTGTTATATCATTATCATCATCATCATCATCATCATTCATGGGCACCCGCAGGAATTTTTGCAGGGGTAAGCCTCTTATTTTTCTCTCTTCGCCTTTTCTCTCATATTTTCTCTCCGGTTTATTTTTTCTTCCCAAAATTGTCTGGGGTCTTGGGGCTAAATTTAGCCCTAAGAAAATTTTTAAAATTTTTTGTTTAAAAATGGCTATATAGAGTACAATTTTAAGTTAACTTTATTTTATTTTACATCATAATACAAATGCCAAAAAGTTTTAAAAGCACGCTGAAAATTACAAAAATGCTTTAGTTGCAAAGGTTTATATCTCCTACACAGCCAAACAGTCATTGCTGGATAGAAATTTGTTTACCTTTAAGGCTTTGCAGAAAAAGTTATAAAAATTGTCTAACAATCAAACAATAGCCATTAATCAGTACAATACCACACTAATGTTTTTGGAGGTCTATTTACACAACAGCCCCAGCACTGCCAACAACTATACATGAGCTTATTCGCTAAATATAACAAGTAAATTAAAAACGAATTTTTAAAAACCAATGCTTTTATATGTAATTAAAACACAAATTTTGCAATCAATTTTTTCTTATATTACTCTTTTATTTTATATTAAAGTCGAAATATCTTAATTATATCGAAATATCGAAATTAATTAAAATTAACTAAATTAATTGACTTATTGTAAAACTAATAATTGAATATTGCATTGTCTTCTATTCTGAGCATGTAT
Source organism: Erpobdella octoculata (assembly GCA_963978895.1). Classification (NCBI taxonomy): domain Eukaryota; kingdom Metazoa; phylum Annelida; class Clitellata; order Hirudinida; family Erpobdellidae; genus Erpobdella; species Erpobdella octoculata. Next base: position 11,967,079 of record OZ022247.1, read on the forward strand.
GCAAAATTTGAATAAAATCTATCGTCAGGAAGTGACTCAAAAATTGATTGCAAGATTTGAAACAGACAGAGAAACAGACAGACAGAGAAACAGAGACGACGAGTTAATAAAAGCATTGGTAAAAATGAATGTTAGTGTGTGTGAGTTTGTCCTTTATAGAAATCTGAACCGCTGTAGCGATATTGATAAAATTTGGAAAGGAGGTAGTTCTCATACAGGAAAAAAATAGGAAAATGGTTTGGACTCCCTACTCTATCCCCCGGCTCAGGAGGGCCAAAATACCCTTTCCAGGATAAAAGTGCTTATGTACGACCATAAAAGGTAATCTTCCTTTCTCTCTCTCTCTCTCTCTCTCTCTCTCTCTCTCTCTCTCTCTCTCTCTCTCTCTCTCTCTCTCTCTCTCTCTCTCTCTCTCTCTCTCTCTCTCTCTCTCTCTCTCTCTCTCTCTCTCTCTCTCTTTCTCTCTTGGTCAAACAAGTTCAGAATGGTTGCCAAGTCCAAGAAAGAATTCATTCCGTTGAACATGCCAAGACCCCGGCTTTTGATGGCACTGTGTCATGGTCCGTCTACAAAGCTCAATTTGAAATTGCTGCCAGGAAAAATAATTGGTTAACCAGCCAGCAGAAGGCGGAAAATCTGGTATTTTCTTTGAGGGGAGAAGCTTTACAGCTTCTCGAGCTTATTGCAGATAGAGATAATTACGATGCAATCGTGAAGGTTCTCAAGAGCAGATTCGGTAATCAACACGCGCCAGAAATTTTTCGAGCACAACTCAAGAGTCGACGCCAGAAACCCGAAAAAAGCTTGCAACAGCTGGAAGCGGATATAGAACGATTTGCCAATCTGAGATATCCCTTGTGCCCTCGAAATGTCCTCAATACAATTATTGCGTATGGATTCATAGTGGCCTTGAAAAACTCCGAAACCCAAAAAGCTCGTAGGGTCGCCCGATTAGCGGGTCCCAGTGAGGCTTTGGCATTTGCCTTGAATTACGAAGCCTCTGAAGAATTATCTAATAGGTTTTATCGGGTAAGAAAGGTGGGAATCGAAGAAAATGGCCTGGATGATCGAGTCCGAAAAATTATGGATGAAAGGCCTAGCTGGAAAAAGAATAACAACTCACCGCGTTGCTGGAATTGCGATGGGTTGGGACATCTACAGAGCGACTGTAGATTCCAGATGTTTAGACACGGGCAACGAAAACAAGGGGACTCCAAAAAGCACGATGATGTCAGACAAGCAAGACCCATATTGGCCCGTTCCAACAAACAAAATCCAGTCGTGGTGATCTAGTTGTTACCATAAATCGAACAAAAACTTACGGCAGTCGAGCCTTCAGTATAGCATGTTCCATGTTGCCTGCCAGCATCCGAGAAGCCATTACATTGAGTTTTTTAAGGCCGAGCTAAAGACATTTCTGTTTGCGAAATCCTATCCAAATTGATGATCAGAGAGAAATTATTTCATTTTTCCTGACATGCTGACTTTTGTGTTTTATATTATTTTCTTGCTTTATTTTTATTGTTTTGTTTTATTGTTTTTATTGTAAAAGGAGCCCTGAGGTGTTACACAAAGTGCGCTTGAAATCCAAATAAACTTAAACTTAAACTCAAACTTATATATATATATATATATATATATATATATATATATATATATATATATATATATATATATAATATATATATATATATATATATATAAAAGAACATGTCCTGACTGACTGACTGACTGACTGACTGATAATCAACGCCGAGCTCAGACGCCTCATCCTAGGAACGTGAAATTTGGAACTTATATTACTTTTATTGCGTAAGCATCCACTAACAAAGGATTTTTAAAAATTTTGCTTCTGAGGGGAAGAAACTGGAAAACATACTTTTTTCTAAACAATGTATATCTCAAAAACCAAAAACGAGAAGATTTTGAAATTTGGTATATGGATTTTTCTCAAAAAATAAAAAGATACCTGTTTCACCATTTTTTGAAAATTCGGTTTCCCGGACCTCAAATGTGGGTTGGAAAATTGGGTTATTTGGTTTTTAAAGTAGCTGCTACTCAAAAACTGTGAATGCTACAGTAGTAAAAATTAGTATTTAGTTTCTACTCCAAAAATAATAAAATACGTGTTTTAGCATTTTTTTAAAATTTGGTTTCCAGTACTTCAAATGTGGGGTGGAAAATAGTGTTATTTGTTTTTTAAAGTAACTGCTACTCAAAAACTGTAAATACCACAGATTTAAAAATTAGTATTTAGTTTCTATTCTAAAAATAAAGATATACGTGTTTTACCATTTTTTTAAAATTTGGTTTTAGGACCTCAAATGTGGGGTGGAAATAAGGTTATTTGGTTTTTAATGTAACTGCTACTCGAAAACTGTAGATGCTACTGGAGTATAAATTAGTATTTGGTTTCTACTCAAGAAATAATGATATATGTGTTTTACAATTTTTTTGAAAATTTGGTTTCCAAGACTTCAAATATGGGGCGGAAAATAGGGTTACTTGGCTTTTAAAGTAACTGCTACTCAAAAACTGTAAATGCTACAAAAGTAAAATTTGTATTTAGTTTCTACTCTAAAAGCAATGATATACGTGTTTCACCATTTTTTGAAAATTTGGTTTTTAGTACCTCAAATGTGAAGTGGTAAAAGGGTTATTTGATTTTAAAATAACGGCTACTCAAAAACTGTAAGTGCTACAGATGTGAAAATTAGTATTTTGAGGTTTTGTGCCGGTTAAAAGTAGATGAGTTCAGTGTATCACCGGACGGACGGGCCAAGCCGTTATTTTAGGGTCTTCATACGGCCCTGCCCAAACCTTAAATCAAGGTGGGACGGGCCGAGATGTTTAACCAAGTATATAGACATTTTAGTGATTTAAGGTGTTCAGACGGGCCGGGCTAAACCTGAAATCAAGGTGGGACGGGCCCAAGTTTTTCATCAAGTATATAGAACTTCTAGGCCTGTAAAAACGGGCCAGGCCCATATTAGACGGGCCGTGCCGGGCCAGGAATTTCGGTTTTTGAAACGGACTGGGCCAAGTTGTCGACGAGCCGAGCCGAGACCTAAAAAATTGATCCGTGCAGTACTCTACTATGTATGCACGGTTCAAATTCTCTAATTTCATGCGAGCGAAGCCGCTACGGGCACTGCTAGTATATATATATAATGTTTGTGAGTCTGTTAATCTGTTTGTCTTTTATAGAAATCTGAAACGCTGGAGCGATCTTGATGAAATTTGGCAAGGAGGTAGTTCTCACACAGGAAAAGAAAGTTGAAAAGGTTTGGACTCCCTACTCTGATCCTCCGGATACGGGAGGCCAAAAAACCTTTCCAGGTCAAAAGCGACTATGTACGACCATCAAAGGTAATTGCGTAATAAAATTCAAATTTCGTTTACGTAACAACGTTTGAAAGCTTCAAGCAACTTTTAACCAGTTTTAATAAATTTATTTAACGTTTTGGAGGGCTTGAAGAAGTTAGAAAAATGAAAAAAATGAGCTCGAACGGGAATGGAAACAGGAGAGCAAGCGCAAGCGGGAACGGGAAAGCGACCGGGAACGGGAAAGCAACCGGGAGCAGGAAAGCGACCGGGAGCGGGAAAACGACCGGGAGCGGAAAAACGACCGGGAGCGGAAAAACGACCGGGAGCGGGAACGTGAGAGCGAGCGGTAACGGGAGAACAAGCTTGAGCGGGAATGGAAGAGCAAGCAAGAGTGGGAACGGGAAAGCAACCGGGAACGGGAAAGCGACCGGGAGCAGGAAAGCGACCGGGAGCAGGAAAGCGACCGGAAACGGGAAATCGATCGGGAGCGGAAAAGCGATCGGGAGCAGAAAAGCGACCGGGAGCAGAAAAGCGACCGGGAGCAGAAAAGCGACCGGGAACGGGATAGCGAGCATGAGCTGGAAAGAAAGCGGGAAGAAAACGGGAGCGAGAGAGACAAACATTAGAAAAACTTCTAAAAACCCCGAGCAACGCTGGGTACCCCGCTAGTTTTTTTTTTTTTTTTTTTTTATAATAGTTTATAGTCCTTTACACCAAGTGTTTCAAGACTGAAACGGCTGTGTCAGAAGCACCTAAGTACTTCCAGTCGTGGATCATAATTTGATCCTTTTAACTTTTCCCTCCTCCTTTCTCCAGGCTTGGGAATGGCTTGCAAAAGCAAGGCGGAGTTGACCCCGCTAGTTAGCTAGTACAAGTTTAAATTAATAATATACTAAGAATAAACCATTTTACCAGTGGTGGATCAGTGATTCTGGATAATTTTCGCGCATCATAGTGTTTAGAGAAACGTGTATGGTGTAAAAAGTAGAGCATCGGGGGATGCATTCCCAAAGATGATGATGATATCGATATGACAATAGAAGAAGTCACAGTTGTTAGAACTAATTTTAATTTTTTTTGTCTATTTTTGTCTAAAAATATTTAAACAATAAATCCTGAGGGGCAAGCGCCCCCATGCCCCCCCTGCGGGCGCCCATGTCTTTGGGGATGCATCCCTCCAATGTTTTACTTTTTACTCCATTTACGTTTCTCTAAACACTATGATGTGTGAAAATTATCCGGAATCACTGAATCATCACTGGAACCACGTGACCTTTAAAAACCAAACTCAAAAGAAACATAGGGGTCCATGCATAGACTTATACTATATATACCTAGACACGCAATGCACCGTATGTGCCTATGGTAAGTAGCGAGGACAAATCAAAGCGAAATTGTATGGCCCTAGTACCACGTGATCAACGCGTTTTATGTTTATACCACAAGCACAGCAATCTTTAGACATTTTTTTACTTTAAAATTACCAAAAAAAATATGTTTCAAATATTTTAATAAAAAAAATGGATTGGTCAAGTGAATCAAGATATATTTTTTTATACCCAGCCTTGGCCCTAGTAGAAAGGCCATCTTAACTTGCATCGCACAATTTGCATGCATTGCATGTCTAGATATATAGCATAAGTCTAGGGGTCCATGTGCCCTAACTCGAGTTTGAATCGCAGAGTCACGGGACTTCCGATTCCGGAGTTATGAACGCTCGAAAATGGGTAGTTCGGATTCGGCACTATTTTTTGACCCACGCTACAGCCACCACATCAGGCAAAACGGAGCTGCACTCTACATGGGAAGACGACCCCTGAATGAGACCATCTGATGGGGAAGAATTTTTCGAATTTATATTCCGGATATGGATTTATGGGCGTTCAAAAATGGCGGGTTTTTTTCAATTTTTGATAAGTATAGTGAAATGGTCTGTAGGTTTGCACTTTCATTTATTCGTGAATGGAATCGAGTCCGAATACGCAAGTGTGCAGTGGAAAAACCAGTCAAAGGTATTGCCACTTCTCGCAAGATTGGCCAGGGCAATATTTTGTATTCCGGCATCCACAAAATCTTCTTAACGGGTTTACAGTGCTTCAGGCAACATTGTTGCTCAAAATAGGGTTAATCTCAACCCCGATACAAATAAACAATTAGTCTTTTGCCGTGAAAATTATAAAAAATTAAAGTTAATAAATGACACGAATCTGATGTTAAAAGTGAAAAGGTGAGAATAACTAGAGTTGGAAATTGATTTAACAAAATCCCATAAATGAACAAAAGTATAAGCCAGCATACTTGACGGAACACTTATATTTGAAAAAAGTGCCATCTCCTCTGTAGATGTTTATATTTGGGTTCTGTCGTTGAACGATGCCACTACTACACTACGCCTACGGGGTTGCGACTAAAATACAAAACGCGGAACTGCAAAAAGCGGAAAATAAACATCATTATGCATACGCAGCTGCCAGCAAGGGGCGGTCCTAGAAGTGCTACTTATGCATTTAAATATAATGTATGCACACGCGAAAACAATTTCAGATAAAATAAATCTTTCGCATAAATAGATGTAATAAAAAATAAATGTAATATTTAACAAAAAGACTATTACATATATAACAAGAAAAAAATTATAAAATTGCAATATGAAGCAGTTTCAAACTCTTTTACTGAAATCAAAGTTTTTGTATGTGCAAATATGTCGTTTTACAAAACTCCCTATAATTCTTCAAAAATATTAATTTTGTAAAATTTAAGCTCGAATTATTCAGTTTTCCGTTTTATCTCATCTCTTTCTCAATAAAATAGATAGTTAGAGTGAGTTATTAGAGTTTTGACGATCTCAATCAACTTTTTTGCATTTCCGCAAAATCGTCATTTTACAAAATTCCCTATAAATCTTGAAATAATACATTTTTGTCAGGTTTAAGCTCAAATTATTCAGTTTCTAGCTCTATTACATTACTTTTTATATAAAATAATGAGTTAAAGTAAATTAATAGAGTTTTGACGATCTTTTTTGCATTTCCGCAAATTTGTCATTTCACAAAACTCCCTATAAATCTTGAAATATTACATTTTTGTCAGGTTTAAGCTCAAATTATTCAATTTCTAGGTCTATTACATCCTTTTTTATATAAAATAGTAAGTTAGAGTAAGTTAATAGAATTTTGACGACCTTTTTTGCATTTCCGCAAATTAGTCGTTTTACAAAACTCCCCATAAATCTTCAAATTAAATAATTTTGTAAAATTTAAGCTCGAATTATTCAGTTTTCCGTTTTATCTCATTTCTTTCTCAATAAAATAGATAGTTAGAGTGAGTTATTAGAGTTTTGTCGATCTCAATCAACTTTTTTGCATTTCCGCAAATTCGTCATTTTACAAAATTCCCTATAAATCTTGAAATAATACATTTTTGTCAGGTTTAAGCTCAGATTATTTAGTTTCTAGCTTTATTACATTACTTTTTATATAAAATAATGAGTTAAAGTAAATTAATAGAGTTTTGACGATCTTTTTTGCATTTCCGCAAATTCGTCATTTCACAAAACTCCCTATAAATCTTGAAATATTACATTTTTGTCAGGTTTAAGCTCAAATTATTCAATTTCTAGCTCTATTACATTACTTTTTATATAAAATAATGAGTTAAAGTAAATTAATAGAGTTTTGACGATCTTTTTTGCATTTCCGCAAATTCGTCATTTCACAAGACTCCCTATAAATCTTGAAATAATACATTTTTGTCAGGTTTAAGCTCAAATTATTCAATTTCTAGGTTTATTACATCCTTTTTTATATAAAATAGTAAGTTAGAGTAAGTTAATAGAATTTTGACGATCTTTTTTGCATTTCCGCAAATTAGTCGTTTTACAAAACTCCCCATAAATCTTCAAATTAAATAATTTTGTAAAATTTAAGCTCGAATTATTCAGTTTTCCGTTTTATCTCATCTCTTTCTCAATAAAATAGATAGTTAGAGTGAGTTATTAGAGTTTTGACGATCTCAACCAACTTTTTTGCATTTCCGCAAAATCGTCATTTTACAAAATTCCCTATAAATCTTGAAATAATACATTTTTGTCAGGTTTAAGCTCAAATTATTCAGTTTCTAGCTCTATTACATCACTTTTTATATGAAATAATGAGTTAAAGTAAATTAATAGAGTTTTGACGATCTTTTTTGCATTTCCGCAAATTCGTCATTTCACAAAACTTCCTATAAATCTTGAAATAATACATTTTTGTCAGGTTTAAGCTCAAATTATTCAATTTCTAGGTCTATTACATCCTTTTTTATATAAAATAGTAAGTTAGAGTAAGTTAATAAAGTTTTGACGATCTTTTTTGCATTTCCGCAAATTAGTCGTTTTACAAAACTCCCCATAAATCTTCAAATTAAATAATTTTGCAAAATTTAAGTTCGAATTATTCAGTTTTCCGTTTTATCTTATCTCTTTCTCAATAAAATAGATAGTTAGAGTGAGTTATTAGAGTTTTGACGATCTCAACCAACTTTTTTGCATTTCCGCAAAATCGTCATTTTACAAAATTCCCTATAAATCTTGAAATAATACATTTTTGTCAGGATTAAGCTCAAATTATTCAGTTTCTAGCTCTATTACATCACTTTTTATATAAAATAATGAGTTAGAGTAAGTTAATAGAATTTTGACGATCTTTTTTGCATTTCCGCAAATTAGTCGTTTTACAAAACTCCCCATAAATCTTCAAATTAAATAATTTTGTAAAATTTAAGCTCGAATTATTCAGTTTTCCGTTTTATCTCATCTCTTTCTCAATAAAATAGATAGTTAGAGTGAGTTATTAGAGTTTTGACGATCTCAACCAACTTTTTTGCATTTCCGCAAAATCGTCATTTTACAAAATTCCCTATAAATCTTGAAATAATACATTTTTGTCAGGTTTAAGCTCAAATTATTCAGTTTCTAGCTCTATTACATCACTTTTTATATGAAATAATGAGTTAAAGTAAATTAATAGAGTTTTGACGATCTTTTTTGCATTTCCGCAAATTCGTCATTTCACAAAACTTCCTATAAATCTTGAAATAATACATTTTTGTCAGGTTTAAGCTCAAATTATTCAATTTCTAGGTCTATTACATCCTTTTTTATATAAAATAGTAAGTTAGAGTAAGTTAATAAAGTTTTGACGATCTTTTTTGCATTTCCGCAAATTAGTCGTTTTACAAAACTCCCCATAAATCTTCAAATTAAATAATTTTGCAAAATTTAAGTTCGAATTATTCAGTTTTCCGTTTTATCTTATCTCTTTCTCAATAAAATAGATAGTTAGAGTGAGTTATTAGAGTTTTGACGATCTCAACCAACTTTTTTGCATTTCCGCAAAATCGTCATTTTACAAAATTCCCTATAAATCTTGAAATAATACATTTTTGTCAGGATTAAGCTCAAATTATTCAGTTTCTAGCTCTATTACATCACTTTTTATATAAAATAATGAGTTAGAGTAAGTTAATAGAATTTTGACGATCTTTTTTGCATTTCCGCAAATTAGTCGTTTTACAAAACTCCCCATAAATCTTCAAATTAAATAATTTTGTAAAATTTAAGCTCGAATTATTTAGTTTTCCGTTTTATCTTATCTCTTTCTCAATAAAATAGATAGTTAGAGTGAGTTATTAGAGTTTTGACGATCTCAACCAACTTTTTTGCATTTCCGCAAATTTGTCGTTTTACAAAACTCTCTATAACAGAATTTGGCCTACACCCACACAATCAATTATATAAAAGTGTGTTTTTTAAATTTTTTGTTTTTTGATTCACTTGTTGGTCTATTACATTACTTTTTATATAAAATAGTAAGTTAGAGTGAGTTCTGTGTGTTTTGACGATCTTTTTGCCAGTGGCATAGCGAAGGAAGGAAGGGCGACAGGTTTGGGGGGCGCCAAAAATGCAAAAGGAAAAACAACAGTTTCACCAAAGTTCAGTCATTTTTGAACATATAAAATTAAATAATTGTCATTTTGTACGGTTTCACACAAGTGATTTCCTAAATTTTCTTGGGGAGGGGGCTCACCGAGCCCCAGATATGGCTAGGACACTCTTTTGTTCCCTCGATTTTGGTCGTCTAATTGGAATGACAGTGGGTGATGGGGGCGAATTTTTTATACCTTGCCCACAAGCGCCAGATACCCTTGCTACGCCACTGTTTTTGCATTTCCACAAATTCGTCGTTTACTACTTTTACAAAATGATCGTTTTGGTAAAATATTGCTCTGACCCTCTCCTATATTAGTTACACAATAGTGAATGACAAATAATCCTATTCTCTATTAAATGCTCTATTTAATTCCTCGTCCTGTACATGCTGGATTATAAAAGTATTGAGAAATACATGAGTGACTAAATGTAAACTGCTTCCATAATAATTCTCTTTCATTCGCTTTGTTTTTGCCGTTTGAGTCATCAGGTCTAATTTGAGTGCTAGTAGCAGAGCGATGCTCCAGCAGCCAGGATTCAACGTAAGGCATTGGATTCATGAAGCGAAGCAGTGGTCAATTTGAATGGATTGTCATTAGACTGGAGAAAGTGCGAATTAGAAGGGAAGATCAAGTGTCACGAGAGTGAAACTGCGTTTGCAGGGTAAGGTGTTGATAAAAGTTTGAAGTGGCACAAGATCATTCGGAATCTGTGTGGAATCCTGACGATAGTCGCGCATCCCATATATGTATTGCGAATGTAGGACATTCCCCCCCCCCCCCGCCAGACATTTTCCCCCTGACAGGCCCTATGACATTCCCCCCAGGGTAGGACATTTCCCCACCACCTGTTGTAATTTTTTGCTGATATGACGTTTTCTCTAACAGATGAAAATAAATAAAATAATGTAGTAGTATGAATTTGTGGTTTTGCAAGAGTTTCTTCCATGTTAAGGTGCAGCAGCTGGGGCTATCAAAAGCTTATAAAGATAAAAATCGAGTGAAGCATTTTTGGGGAATGCCGGTGAAAGAAGCAGCGTTGGATCTAGGATTTTCCGGTGGAGGGTGATCTAACCAAAACTTGACAAAGCGATTTGTTATAAACCGTTTCCCAATCTGGATGTTCCATTACAGCTTTGTACTGCCTCACAGTTTTCACCACATCAGTCCAACTGTGTTGAGTGATCAATGATGGTAGCAGAATTGACATTTTTTAACCTCATTGACCATATGTAAGTGCATCACTTAGCTTCGGATTTTCCCGCTATCCTCCAGAAATGTCAGAACTTTATATGTGCGCATGTGCTGGTGTGCACTCTCGTTTCACGGTGTAGCTCTAAACTTCTTAATATATATTAGAATGTTCATTGTGTAGCTGGTCAGTACTTTCCTATATGTGCGTGTATCCCATAGGAATAGTAATAGGATTTTAATTGCACGTTACTGGTGTTGATAAGCAGTCTTGTGGAGCGACGAAAGCGGACATTTATAATGAAATCTTTTTATAGCATATATAATTTTTTTAGTAATCTGGTAGGGGGATGAATACTTGGAACACCCTACATTTAACCTTAACTTTTTTTTCTTTTACGGCTGGACGCCAAACACTCTATTTAGTTAATAATATTCGATTAAATATAAACAATAAATGTTAAATCTTTTTAAAATGTGTTTTTGTTTGTTAGAAAAACGTGAACTCTAACTCAACCCTGGGGGGAATGTTTTACCCCGGGGAGGGGAAATGTCCGGGGGGGGAATGTCCGTTCCCCATGCATTGCGACTCTTCAAAACCAAAGCATTTCGAGAGCATGCGAATCTTTTTTTCACCATATCGAATGAGACATTATTTTGTTGCTAGCTGTCGGCATTGAGGATTGCAATAGTTGCAATAACTTCTATCGTTAAGTGGTATTTTACCACGAATGTACAGCATCCCACCAGTTACTTTGTTCACCGGCAGGTACCAGGTAAGCCAGGGCATCAAACATTCCGCAAAAATGCTTTACGCGATTATTCTCTTTATAAGCTTTTGACAGTCCCAGCTCCTGCACCTTAACATGGAAGAAACTCTTGCAAAACCACAATTTCATACTACTGCATCATTATTTTATTTATTTCATCTGTCAGAGAAAACGTCATATCAGGGACTAAAAATCTTACAGCAGGGGGAAAATGTCCTACACTGAGAGGGGTAGAATGTCCGGGGAAACGTCCGGGGGAAACGTCCGGGGGAATGTCCTACATTCACGGTAAATAAAGTAGAAAAAGCTGTACCTATACGAAAAACCTAATAGAAAAAGCTGTGCCTATACGGAACAATGGAGAAAAAAGCTGTGTCTATACGGCGTATGGGACCGTATAGGCCCCACTACACTACTGGTTATTAGAATTTTGACGACCCCAGTTAAAATTTTTTGCGTTTTATCAAATTTGTCGTTTCAGAAACTCGCTATGGAGTTTAAGGTTAAATTATTCAGTTTTCAGGTCTACTTCAACTTTTTTTTAATAAAATGGTGAGTTAGAGTGAGTTCTCAGTGTTTTGACGATCTTTTTTTTATTTCCGTAATTTCGTGGTTTTACAAAACTCAATACAAATCTTAAAACGTTACATTTTTTGGAAATTTTAGCTTGAATTAGTTTTAAAGTGTATTTCGACATTTTTTCAGTAAAATAGTTAATTAAAGAATATTCTGAGCGATTTGACGATCTTAATGTAGGGACATATATCTCAATTGCTTTTTGATTTTTATGACAAAGACCCGCTAATTATTATTATAAACAATCATGTTACAAAGTCAATCATTATCACTTTTTCATTCGGTTCTCTGTTTAGGCGTTCTCTTAGTTATGGTTAGAATCAATACAAGGGAAGCAAAAACAAAGTTTTTGAAAAACACACTTTTATATAATCGATTGTGTAGGCCACATTCTGTTACATAAACAACGAGCATATTAGCATAGACAATAAATAGTTTGACAAAATTATCACAAACAATTATTTGATTAAATTTTGTCCAATCGATCCGAAAATTTGATGAAATGCATTGTTAATCAGTTCGGAGGTATGTTTAAATTTTTAAGTCTCTAGCTCATCGGGAAGTTAGTTTAAAATCGATTGCAAAATTTGACGACAGAGAAGTCAAATTAAGTAAAAGTGTGTCAAAAGTTGTTCATTAATGGTTTAGGCGTTCTATTAGTTATGGTTAGGATCAAAAGAACTTTTTCATTATCTGTGTCATTTACAAGTTAAATTATGACGTGCAAATGAAACCAGATACTCTTATTAGTTTTGTCTTTTTTAACTATTTTTTCTTTCCAACTTCTTCATTTGGATTTTTATCATAACACTTTTTTCAACAATTGTTTTTTTTCTTTCTTGCGTCCAATTTTTATTTAACGAAGAGAGAGAGAGAGAGAGAGAGAGAGAGAGAGAGAGAGAGAGAGAGAGAGAGAGAGAGAGAGAGAGAGAGAGAGAGAGAGAGTTAGATGGGTGGGAAACAAATAATTCTTTCCGCTCGGAGTGCAATCCGATAACGTTTCATTTCATCTTCTTCCTCGCATTTTGTTAATATAAAAAATTTTCATTTTGTAGTTTTGTTTTAATTCTGTTTATTGCGTTTAAATTTTGGCATGTAGAAATGTTTGATAGGCAAGTTTTTACAGAGAAATCGTGACATGAACGACTTTACGAAGTTTCGTTACATGCGTAAATTTTGTGCGTGAATAATTATTTTTAATTTTTCATAATCACATACTGTCACAACTATGACTATTAGTATGTATTATTATTCACGTACCTAAACTCTTTCTTCTATCCTTATACATGCAGTTAACCTTTCACAACTATCATCACCGACGAAGATTTTTCCCACCGTGATTAAACGCAGCTGGTGACTTTCATTAATCTCTATAATTCGATTTGCACCCATAGAGTCATATCGGGTTTCCTGTCGGTTTACTTGTATGTGTGTACCAAGGAATTCTAGATATCCATGGTGTGTACGGATGTTTCCATCCGCTTCTTAATTGTCATTATTATCGAACTTGACGTTAAATTTGTAATATGGACCATGGACTCCTTAATAATAGCATGCTATTATTAAAGAGTCCATGTATGGACCATCATTCCTGAAGGTTATATAGATATTCGTTAAGTTTTCAATGAGTTATGTATACCAATTACTCCTTTGTATGCGTGATTTTATCTATATTTGTCCGCGTGCAATGCACCATGGACTGCTATTATATAGAAGTCCATGATTGGATCCTATATGTTTGCTGTGCGTCTTGCTCTAGACATGGACTTCTTAATATAAGAAGTCATACGTTAATCTCGATTGCGTGCATAATTGTCTACTTGCGGCATTCTATTTTGTATTTGCTTGTGAATAAAATCTTTAGTGAATAAAGATATTGTTGACCATCACAGGTTGGCCGGTACGATCGCCACGACAACGCTCAGTGGTGGCGGTGTACAAAATATACATTTTAAAAGAACCTGGTTGCAGCTTCACCCGGGGACACCTTGGTCGGAGTAGTGACACATACAAATCCAAACTTCTAGATCAATCGGGATGAAATTTGACATGGAGCTAATACTCATTAGAGAATAAGTTTTGGACAAGTTTCATGGGGTTTGGTGGACTACATGATAAGGATTAAGTTTACCGTTATGGTTATTACGTGCTGGTAGTAAATTAAAAAAAGAGGAAAAGATAGGTAGACATAGACAGAAAAAAAACAAGAATAACGAGAAAAAAACAGAGACTGACACGGAAATAGAACACAGAGCTGTCAAAGTGGCTAGGGAGCATAGTGGGAGGGGAGGATGAGCGCAACTCCGATGACATTTTTGGTTATTTATTTAATGTCTGCCAAATATAGACGCCTTAGACAAAACAAAAATAATCCAATTAGTCGATGACTATATTACTGAATGATTAAAAGATAAAACTTTTTCGTTAAATTAACAGTTACCGTAGAAGCTTTTTAAAATTTTGTTTCGATCAAGCGTGATAAGAAAGAGATCCGATATATCATTGTCTGTTAACTGATAGTGCTGCTTTACTATAATACTGCCCTCGCCTCCCCCAAATATGACAATTTGATCCTATCATAGTAAGAAAAATTAAATTAAAAAATTTGTCAAATTTCAATCGTTGACAAGATCATATTTTTGTTGTTCAAAACAGTCTTCTGCAAGACTTTCTCAGCAAGTTTGTTGATTATATCATTGTATTTCACTGGTTATGTAGTTACAAACTCCAAGTTATTGTCAACGATGTCCTTCAGCAACTCTTCTACAGCTGGATAAATATATTAGACTTGTCCATGAGTCAAATTTTCAGAACCTAACCAGACCCAACCCGCTAGAAAAGTTGGCCCAACTAGTTATTTCTATTATTTTAGAGAAAAAAATTTACTTCTCCTTACAACCGCTGACCGAAATTTTTTTTTTCATAAAACACCAACAGATTAACAAACTTAACACAAACCACCGGCTAATTATCTTACTTAAGTGTACCAAATTTTAATAAAATCTGTTTGCCGGTTTACGTTTACGAAATATACAAACATACATACATACATACATACATACATACATACATACATACATACATACATACATACATACATACATACATACATACATACATACATACATACATACATACATACATACATACATACATACATACATACATACATACATACATACATACATACATACATACATACATACATACATACATACATACATACATACATACATACATACATACATACATACACACACACACATACATACATACATACATAAATACATACATACAAACATTCATTTTTAAATATAAGATATATGCTTTCTATTCAAATTTCACTATCATTATCATCACTGGAAATTAAAAATTTCCTAATTTCATTATTAGTAAGCCCGGAATTTTTAAGGAGAAATGTTTCTTTTTTAACTTTGTGTGATATTTGTTTTCTGCCTTATCCACACAAAGCTTGATTCAATTGTATCCGATTGCTGTAGTCTTATATTAAATTCAACTTCATTTAACAGATATTAGGCACATAAACCATAAATGCAGTAAATGTTTCTTTACTGTAAGTTTATATTACTCGACTTTTCAAAGATTACAATAAGCTTCAAATAATCATGTAATTTCCAATTTGTTCAGTTGTAGTAAATCTAGTGTTTGAATGTACAATGAACTTCAAATAACCATCTAACTTTCAATGTTTTAGTTAATCTACTGTTTTGTTTAAACAACACAACAGCTCTAGAGTTTGCTAATCTGTTGAATTTTTGTAGTTATTGTAAGCCAGTGTTTGAGTTTGCAATAAATTTCAAATAATCAGATAATATCCAATTTATTGCTGTTAATCTAGCATTTTGTGTCCTTAAAAAATTACCTTAAACAACACAACTGATTTTGATAATTTACTCACAAGCAAACTAGTGACCTTTCATTCAACACGAACAAACAAAACTGACCAAACTAATGGTCTTTATGCTAAGTTTAGCTACAAGCATTGACAGCTAAGCTATCATAAAACGCATGGCCTCCAGAGCTGCAAAATATTTAAATTAGTTGACCGTCCAGGCTTATATTGAAAAGTCCATGGCCTAACCCGACTCGACCATTACCGCTCTAAATTTCTTGACCCGACCCACTTCGGTTTAGCACAACTCAGTCATATTCAAATTTGTTCAAACGCCCACACATTTGAAACACATTAGTAAATGCTTAGCTTTTTCTTCAAAAATAGCTTATGACCGGGAGTAATCATAGGTACGTATTTTTTCAATTATTTCCAAAACCTTAAACACTGTTGTCTCTAAAAATAGCTGATGAACGGGAACGGAGTTAACCGTAGGTAAAGGATTCGAAGTTTAGTGAATATGCCTTCACAACAGAAATCATTCACAAAATACAAAAGTTATTAAACAAATTTGTAAAACAATAACCAAAATATCAAGTTATTCAATGTGAGTGTCTTTGTGTGTAGAAAACTTGCACAGTTACTATCGAACTTTTTACCAAAACTGTCCGATTTTAGCTTATGGGCACAGCTTTTTTTTACGATTAAACCAGTGCTAAGAACATTTTCAAAACACCAATTTTAATCTAAAAAAAACGATAAAATAAGTCTGAAAACTGAATAATTCAAGTTACATTTTACAAAAATACTATATTTGAAGATTAATAAGGAGTTCTGTAAAAGGACGAAATTGCGGAAATGCAAAAAAGATTGTCAAAACGATCACAACTCACTCAAACTTACGATTTTATATAAAAAAAGTGATGTAATAGATCTAAAATATAAATAATTTAAACTTAAACATGACATCAATATATTATTTCAATATTTAAAAGGAGTTTTGTGAAATACAAGAAAGATCGACAAAACTATATTAACTGACTCTAACTTTTTTATTGAAAAGGGGATTAATTAAGCATAAAAATTTAATAATTCGAACTTAAACCTGACAAAAAGAAAATATATTTCAAGATTTATAGGAAGTTTTGTAAAATGACGAATTTGCGGAAATGCAAAAAAGTTGATTGAGATCGACAAAACTCTAATAACTCACTCTAACTATCTATTTTATTAAGAAAGAGATGAGATAAAACGGAAAACTGAATAATTCGAGCTTAAATTTTACAAAATTATTTAATTTGAAGATTTATGGGGAGTTTTGTAAAACGACTAATTTGCGGAAATGCAAAAAAGGTCGTCAAAATTCTATTAACTTACTCTAACTTACTATTTTATATAAAAAAGGATGTAATAAACCTAGAAATTGAATAATTTGAGCTTAAACCTGACAAAAATGTAATATTTCAAGATTTATAGGGAGTTTTGTGAAATGACGAATTTGCGGAAATGCAAAAAAGATCGTCAAAACTCTATTAATTTACTTTAACTCATTATTTTATATAAAAAGTGATGTAATAGAGCTAGAAACTGAATAATTTGAGCTTAAACCTGACAAAAATGTATTATTTCAAGATTTATAGGGAATTTTGTAAAATGACGATTTTGCGGAAATGCAAAAAAGTTGGTTGAGATCGTCAAAACTCTAATAACTCACTCTAACTATCTATTTTATTGAGAAAGAGATGAGATAAAACGGAAAACTGAATAATTCGAGCTTAAATTTTACAAAATTATTTAATTTGAAGATTTATGGGGAGTTTTGTAAAACGACTAATTTGCGGAAATGCAAAAAAGATCGTCAAAACTCTATTAACTTACTCTAACTTACTACTTTATATAAAAAAGGATGTAATAGACCTAGAAATTGAATAATTTGAGCTTAAACCTGACAAAAATGTATTATTTCAAGATTTATAGGGAGTTTTGTGAAATGACGAATTTGCGGAAATGCAAAAAAGATCGTCAAAACTCTATTAATTTACTTTAACTCATTATTTTATATAAAAAGTAATGTAATAGAGCTAGAAACTGAATAATTTGAGTTTAAACCTGACAAAAATGTATTATTTCAAGATTTATAGGGAATTTTGTAAAATGACGAATTTGCGGAAATGCAAAAAAGTTGATTGAGATCGACAAAACTCTAATAACTCACTCTAACTATCTATTTTATTGAGCAAGAGATAAGATAAAACGGAAAACTGAATAATTCGAACTTAAATTTGCAAAATTATTTAATTTGAAGATTTATGGGGAGTTTTGTAAAACGACTAATTTGCGGAAATGCAAAAAAGATCGTCAAAACTTTATTAACTTACTCTAACTTACTATTTTATATAAAAAAGGATGTAATAGACCTAGAAATTGAATAATTTGAGCTTAACCCTGACAAAAATGTATTATTTCAAGATTTATAGGGAGTTTTGTGAAATGACGAATTTGCGGAAATGCAAAAAAGATCGTCAAAACTCTATTAATTTACTTTAACTCATTATTTTATATAAAAAGTGATGTAATAGAGCTAGAAACTGAATAATTTGAGCTTAAACCTGACAAAAATGTATTATTTCAAGATTTATAGGGAATTTTGTAAAATGACGAATTGGCGGAAATACAAAAAAGTTGGTTGAGATCGTCAA
Organism: Erpobdella octoculata; assembly: GCA_963978895.1. Lineage (NCBI taxonomy): Eukaryota > Metazoa > Annelida > Clitellata > Hirudinida > Erpobdellidae > Erpobdella > Erpobdella octoculata. The sequence goes on from OZ022247.1 coordinate 11,985,465, forward strand.
AACTCTAATAACTCACTCTAACTATCTATTTTATTGAGAAAGAGATGAGATAAAACGGAAAACTGAATAATTCGAGCTTAAATTTTACAAAATTATTTAATTTGAAGATTTATGGGGAGTTTTGTAAAACGACTAATTTGCGGAAATGCAAAAAAGATCGTCAAAACTCTATTAACTTACTCTAACTTACTATTTTATATAAAAAAGGATGTAATAGACCTAGAAATTGAATAATTTGAGCTTAAACCTGACAAAAATGTATTATTTCAAGATTTATAGGGAGTTTTGTGAAATGACGAATTTGCGGAAATGCAAAAAAGATCGTCAAAACTCTATTAATTTACTTTAACTCATTATTTCATATAAAAAGTGATGTAATAGAGCTAGAAACTGAATAATTTGAGCTTAAACCTGACAAAAATGTATTATTTCAAGATTTATAGGGAATTTTGTAAAATGACGAATTTGCGGAAATGCAAAAAAGTTGGTTGAGATCGTCAAAACTCTAATAACTCACTCTAACTATCTATTTTATTGAGAAAGAGATGAGATAAAACGGAAAACTGAATAATTCGAGCTTAAATTTTACAAAATTAATATATTTGAAGAATTATAGGGAGTTTTGTAAAACGACATATTTGCACATACAAAAACTTTGATTTCAGTAAAAGAGTTTGAAACTGCTTCATATTGTAATTTTATAATTTTTTTCTTGTTATATATGTAATAGTCTTTTTGTTAAATATTACATTTATTTTTTATTACATCTATTTATGCGAAAGATTTATTTTATCTGAAATTGTTTTCGCGTGTGCATACATTATATTTAAATGCATAAGTAGCACTTCTAGGACCGCCCCTTGCTGGCAGCTGCGTATCCATAATGATGTTTATTTTCCGCTTTTTGCACTTCCGCGTTTTGTATTTTAGTCGGAACCCGCCTACGGTCACTACACGGCATCAAGGAAGTGAAATATTTTATTATTTTTTCCTCGCCGTTAGGTTAGTTGTTTTACTGTGTGTAGATTTAAATTATAATTTATTGGAATAACAAATAACTTTAAAATTTAGAAAGGCTTTAACGCAAATACTAATAAATTACAATTTAGTATTTAGCACAAGTGTTGGGCAAATTATTTTAAAAATGTAATTGAAATACAAATACTCGTTCATAAAAGTATTTAAATTACAAAATACTTTTTCACCTATGTATTTAAAATACAAGTAAAAATACAGAGGTGTTAAAAAGTTGACTAAACTACTAAAGTTTAGTAGCTTAGTTAACTATATACTATAGTCAGTATAGTCTATATCAGGGTTGTCAAACTGGCGGCCTACGGGCCTCATCCGGCCCGACACCGAGTTTGGGAAAAAGCAATTTTATCTATAAGACCGGTTATTACCTTTATTTTTTAGGAACTGTGGATCGTACTTCAAGTTTGGTGGCATCATACAGTGCATTTTTTGAGCTTGCAAAGAGTAAGAAGCCGTTTAGCGATGGCAAAATTATAAAGCGTTGCGCCATACAGATGGCTCTTGCATTCGGTGAAGACAAAACTGTGAAAAGTTTTGAAACTGTTTCCCTATCACACCAAACAGTTGCATGGAGAATTACTGACATAAACAAACACATTTCAACAAAGCTTGCATCAATTGTCGGTAACTGTAAATATTTCTCATTTGCGCTCAACGAGAGCACAGATATGTCACCAACAGAACCCAGCTGATGATTTTTGTAAAATGTATTGGGGATTCACTCAATATTTGTAAAGAATTACTTGATTTAGTTCCTGTAGACTGCAGCACTAAAGCAGTGGATATTTACAATGCACTGGAGTCGTCTGTGACTCAGTATGGTGGGTTTGGAAAATATTCGTGCATTACCACAGACAGACCTGCAATGAGAGGTTCCAAAGAAGGATTGGTTGGGTTACTCAGGAAAAATAATGTAAACTGTTGCATCTTGCACTGTATTATCCACCAGGAAACCCTATGTGGCAAGTTTGTAAAAATGACCTGAGCAATGACAGCTGTCATCGCAATTGTTAATCTTGTTTGCGAAGGCCATAAAGCTCACAGGCACAGACAATTTGTGGCATTTCTTGATGAGTTAGATGCCGAATATCGAGATCTGCCACTACACTGTGAAGTCCGGTGGTTGAGCGCTGAGAAATGTCTGTCTTGATTTTTTTCACTGAGAGAAGAAATTTTGTCTTTTTTACGTAGAGAGAAAATACCAAAAAGTGAAGTATTTCAGCAAAAGTTGGGTGGAGATTTTCTTTGTGTGCTGGCGTTTTTGATGGACATAACCGATCACCTCAACAATCTCAATCTGCGATTGCAAGAAAAGCAGCAGAACATTGCAACACTGTTGGGACATGTCGACTGTTTTTGCTAGAAGCTCGATCTATTCCACAAATGTGTATGAAAAAATGATGTAACTCTTTTCCATCATGTTTTGAACCTACTCAAATGATTGATCACGCAAATTTTTGTTTGTATGCTGATATCATTGGTACGTTAATCAACGAATTCTCAACCAGATTTTCAGATTTTGAGAACCTTAGAGGCGACATTACATTGTTCAGTAATCCAATGGGTGCAGACTGATCCATTTCTACTGAGCAAGAAGTTTATGTATGAAGAATTTTGGAAATTGGTCAGCCATGATCGTTTTCCAGCTTTACGTACCTTTGCTTTGAAGCTGTGCTAAATGTTTGGAAGCACCTACATCTGTGAAGCAGCGTTCTCCATCATGAAACATGTCAAGTCGAAAATTTGTATCAGGCTCCACGATGACACTCTCGTTTCTTGTATCCGACTTTGCACCACAAGCATAGATTTCGACATTGCTGGTATTGTTAGAGAAAAACCTATTACGCAGTGCTCGCACTAAATTAGAAAGACTTCATTCAATAGAATAGAATGGATCATTAGATTGAAATTGAATAGAATCAATCAAATGACGTTCACTAGTCTTAGGGCTAAGTCAGTAGAATATTTACTTACTTACTACTTAACTTTAACTGAAATACACTATGTTAAAAGAATATTATAACAATATAGCTGTTTATAGCAGTTACCACTGAAGTGTTTTTTTATTTCTTGGTTAACACTTATAATTGTTTTATATATATAGTCTTATTTTATAACATTTTTATATGGGATACATATATCATAATTATGCCATATTAAGTGCTAAAATTTGCATGGCCAGCCAGAGGTCTAAACACTTTTTATGCGGCCCACAATAGCATGAAGGCTGGACAACCCTGGTCTATATCTATAGTCTAAGTACAGTATATTTTTTAATTTATATATATATATATACACATTAAAATAAGAATATTTGATTTAATATCTTCAATCATAGAACCTAAAAAAACAATGTTGTTTTTCTAAAAATCTATTATAGTTTAGAAATCACTAGCTTTTTATTTGATGCTTGCATGACAATATTTTAGTTTTGTTAAAACTAAAAATTAGCAGTTGTAACGAATAATTTTCTTAAAAGTTAAATAAAAAATTTTTGTTGAAAAACCTGGGATGAACTCAAAACTTTTCTCTGCATTATTTTATGAATATCACAGTTACAATTCCTGTAAAACCATTCAGAATAGTTATTTCATTAACTTCAAAATATTACGAAAAAGATACTTTTTTCAACAAACACGCTTTTATTTATGTGTGGAAAGTGCACTAAAAAGTATAAAATAATTTTTTTTCCTTTCCTTCTATATGTCATCAAATAATCTTTGACTAAAAATAAAAGCGTGGGAGCTCATCCTAATCTATCTCCATCCATGGATTATGATGAGCGTCCTACGCTTTTATTTTTAGTCAAAGATTATTTGATGACATATAGAAGGAAAGGAAAAAAAATTATTTTATACTTTTTAGTGCACTTTCCACACATAAATAAAAGCGTGTTTTTTGAAAAAAGTATCTTTTTTCGTAATATTATTTTATAATTTTTGGTCTTGTATTAACGTTGTGTTTGCGAATTTACGTAAAAGGTCTTCGTTCAAATCTTCTTGTTTACTAAATTTGTTTGGGTTCCTCTAATTATAAAGATAAACCACACATCATGCAGCTTTCATAGCTATTAATGTAGGTTGACTCCGCACATGTCACCTGCGCCAGTTGAGCGTTTTTCAGTGTGTGTGTGTGGTGTATGTGCATTTGTATGTGCGTTTGTATGTGGGTTTATATGTGCATAAGTATAGTTATATAAGTATGTATAAGTATAAGGTGCATGCTACGTTAGCAATGATAGAGAGATCACGCTATGTAGGCCTGAATCCACATGTAACGTTAGCAATAATAGAGAGAACGCCGCTCTGTAGGCCTGAATCCACAGCCTGCTTATTGATTGCATTGGTATATTTTAGTTAATTATAGTTTAAAAAAATATTTTTAAGATATGAAAATATTAAAATATTGCATTGTCATCGAGAATACATGTGTTTTGAAATTTTTGAGTCAATTGGACGTGTAGAAGTGGTCGAAAAATCAGTTTAAAAAACTTGAAAATACAACATACAGTGTGAGGTAAATAAAAGCATGTAAAAAAGAAACATTTTCTATTTAGAAAACTATTTGGACTGCTTCTATATTCTGATAGACTGTATCATCACTGGAAAATCATGTCTTTTATTATCTAATGTTGAGAAAGTTACTTATTAAAGAATGTTTTCTTCATGAATTGTATTTTCACAGGTAAATAAAACTCTGATTTATTGAAAATGCCACCAACTACTGGGCTGTATAGCATTTGGGGGAATGAGGACTATGATTCTCCTGATCTTTTTTTGGATTGTTTTTTGCCTTCTGGGTTTTTGATTCAGATGAAAGTACAAAAAGATGCAACTATACTTTCAATAAAAAAGGTGATGTGAGCTGTCAAATTTTGTGCATTTTTGCAATGATATTGAACAACTTTATTACTGCATAACTAACTGAGTTTTTCAATTTCATTGAAAACTTACATTTTTAAATGTAAGTTTTGTTATTTATGTACCAGGATTTGTGGAAAGAAGCAAAAAAGTATCCTTTTTATAAATTGCTGGAAGGAATTGAAAGCTATATATTTATGTGCATCGATGAAACTGCTAACAAGGTAACATCATACTTTAGATTCATTTAATTATTTGATTAATATCTGATTGTATTTTTTTTATAAATTTATGATTTTATTTAATTTTTTGAGTAATATCTGATTACAATTGCATCTTAAAACAGGTTGAAATAACAGATGAAAACAGGAGACTTTGCGATGTCCGGCCATTTTACCCGGTGCTCAAATTGGTTCGGCAAGTTGTTCGGGCTAACGAAGAAAGGATTATCAATGCTCAAATCAGTGTTGTCATGGGGAAAGGTGGTTTGTGTTATGTTTTAAATGTGATGAAGATTTGCTTTTTGACAAGTTATTTTATTAAACTAAGATTTGAAAGAGTTGGAAGACATACAAGACTGTGAAGTCATTGAATTTAGGCGCAAAATGCGTAAAATGTGTAAGGAAATCATGAATGAGAAAGGCAGTCAGGTGAAATCTTTTAATTATTTTACGTAGTTCATGAAAACATTTTTTATTTTTGTTTGTTATTCAACATAAAATGGATAATGCAAAGTATCATTAACATTGCTTTGTGGTTCGGGCCGATAGAATAGAACCACCGTGTATCCTCCTATGCGTGTCGTAAAAGGCGACTAAAGGAGGTTCGCAGGAAGGGCATCCGGGTAAAACTTTGCTCCAAATTCCATATGGGTAACAAAACAAAGAATTTCATGCCGGCTCGGACGTCGCCTGATCAAACAAGGTCGACAAGGTCCGCGCTTCCTTTTCTCGGCCTAGACGGAAGTGAAAAGTTAGCTATGGGCTTGAAGAAGAATTTATGAGCTCGGCCTGAAGCGACAGTCTGCCATGGATTGTGACTTGTGGAGGGGCCTGATATGGGAAAAATGTCCAACCCTAGCATAGCTTGGAATAGAGACTTTTCAAAAATGAATGATGATGATGATGATGGTGATGATGCTGATGATGATGATGATGATGATGAACATACTTGATGTCCGATGTCTGTATTTATGTTAGTAATTTCACATAATAATGGTAGTCAGCAGTTGCTAAAATTTGTGCATGCAGGCGTGTAATAAAATTTCTTACGCAATTGTACACTGTCAGGCGCTGCAATCGAAAAATAATATATAATGAGATTTTTAAAATATCTGTTATTTTTGATGGGCTATTTCTAGTTTGTTAATATTTAGCATCAGACATACGTTTGACTTATAGCTAAAATATTAACAAAGAGTCATTTAAATCTTTTAATTAATTAATTGAACTATTTAACGTTACTTTAGTCCAATTTGTACATGCTTTTCTTTAGCTTCAGTTGAATTCCCCGACAAATTTGTTTATCATATTTTGACTCGCTTCCCGGTTTGCTTTCAATCCGAAATTTAGAATATAGACGTACTATGGACAATACAACAATATTAATTCTTAAAATTAATTAAAAAAAAATTAAAGAAGCAAAAATTTAATTTTAGATTTGTAATAAACAAAAACTAAAAAGTAGAAAATAAGTAATATTTAAAAAAATAAAAACACTCTTTTAAAATGCTCTAAAAAGTACAAAATACATTTATGTGGCTCTTTTTTTGCATTTTAATGATTGCAACAATTGTGCCCCATGCTTATATGTTTATAAATTTACGTTTTACTTTTTAGAACATTTTGCTAAGCTATATTTTAATTTTTTTAAATCTTATAATTTTTATTTGTTGAAATATTAAATGCAGAGCTATAAATTCTCTCCACACAGGGCTGGTTAGAACTTGCCATGTGTTATTATCCTCCTGAACTTGCTATTTCTTCTGAACTTCCAAAGCACTTACAGTTAACACTTGAGAAGAACAAGAACATGCTTCATGTTTCAGTGAGATTGGAAAGTCCCGATGTTTGTTTCGAGTTCTAATTTAATGTTCAATTAGAATTTTTTTTAATCCAAAAAATTATTCACATAGGTTCTAAAGGCTTCAAAGTTTCCCATATCTCATGACTCGCCTCCAAAGGTTTTGGTTACGATGGTTCTAGATAAATTTTCAAGAGACGTATTTGGAAGTCCTGATGAATTCATTTTGAAGGTGGTCGGCCTCCAAGAGTATCTCATCAGTAACTGTCCGTTATCCCAGTTTGTGGTCAGTTGATTTTTGTTTTTGTTTAACATATTAGTGTTAGGGAGGAAATTTCTATTTGTTGTAGTAGAATGCACTTTTTATAATATGCTTTTATTTAGCTCTCTCTGTTTGTTGTTTGTTTAGGTAGACTTTTCTGATACATTTCTACACAACTTCTAAACTAGCTAGAGTTTTGTAACTTTCACCATAAACATAAAATAGATGAAAACACATCGATTTCTGCTAGCTTTAATAATACAATACAGTATAACTGTCATTTAGCGATCATTAAATTAAATAAAATCACAAGTTGTGGTTTCATTTGTTGTAACATTATTATTGTCTCCAAACAATGTTTTTGACATACTTGTTTTAAATTACAGCATGTCAGGAATGCCATTGCCAGAGGTCAATCTCCTGAACTGGTCCTCGTTCATAAAAATTCTGTTAACAGTGAGTTGATACACTAGACGTTCGATTATTTTATTATCTGGGTGTACATAAGTTATAAAAAGTTAAAGTTTTAAATGCTGTTTATATTGGTTAAAAATATGACCAACCAAATTATTTATTTGTTGTGTTTATATTGGTTAAAAATATGACCCACCAAATTATTTATTTGTTGTGTGTTAAAAGTGCTTTTTGTTTTTGTATTCAGATTTCGTTTTTTTCAGTCATTTCAAATTTTTGTAAGTGCTAGTGATGTTCAGTCTCATCTTGAGTAGTTTGGTTAGATAAAAACATGGACAAATTATGTAAGATGTGGTATTGCATTCTAGTAATTATAATTGAATCCTATGCACGCACTAACAAACAGGACCCCCCCCCTTCGAGGACACCTTCCCCCACGTCAGATGGTTGGGGTGTGTGTACGTTTTTTACCACATTGCATTGTAGTATTTACTAATTTCAATATCTGACAGCTGCATTGATACCATATAAGCATACTTGTGTTGAAAATCGTTGAGTGGTTTACTGAATTTTGGTTGTAAATAACAAGTCAACTACATTTTAAAAACTTTTCTTTCATGGTTTCAGTTAATGTGTTGGTTATTTTATTTTGCAGTTCCCAAAGCATCTCCTCCTTGTTTAATAAACCACGAGGAAGTTAAACCGCCGGAACCTTTTGGAGGAACCAACATATTTCAACTCACTGAAAAGTTTTCACTTGTCTTGAAAAGCATATATAATGTTGAAAATATTTCTTTTGTAAGTTTCTACTGTAAAACCATAATTTTCACGATTGACAAGTTCAACATTTTTTGCTTCTGCAGTGTTAGTTAATGTTTATGTTAATATTCCAGGTTGTAGTACGTGCATGCATTTATCATGGAGGTGAGAATATGTGTGGAGTGGTTGTTTCGAGGGAAAAACTTGTTCACAATTCTGAGAATTCTGTATGCACTTTCAATGAAGTGTGCACCTTCGATATTGAACTTCAAAACATTCCAAGAATGGCACGTCTCTGTTTCTTGCTGTATTCTCATTCTGATAGAAAAGCTCCGAAAAAAAACCCAGGAGATCCAGGAAGCAAGAGAGTAATAAAAAAGAAGGTAGATTTTATGGATTTTTGTATATTTTATATTGATGTATATATATTTTATAGATTTTTATATATTTTATGGATGTTTATATATTTTATGGATGTTTATATATTTTATGGATTTTTATATATTTTATGTTGATGTTAGTGTTATTTTATAGATGTTTATATATTTTATAGATGTTTATATATTTTATGGATGTTTATATATTTTATGGATTTTTATATATTTTATGGATGTTTATATATTTATTTATATATTTTATGTATGACTATTTAGCCATGGTAAAATGAATGAAAATTGGGTTTGCCTATAACAAAAAATGTTAAGTTATAATATATTTTTTTGAAATTTACAGGACATGAATCCTATCGCATGGGTAAACATTCCTCTGTTTGACTATCGAGGAATGCTAAGAGTTGGAGATTACAAGTTGATGATGTGGCCTGTCACTGATGATGATGTACTGACAGACGAATTGCTCAATCCCATAGGTTGATTATTACAATCGAAAATCATTTACAAATGTAAATGAATTTTTTTATTTATTTTAAATTGAATAAACTTTTTTTTTATTAGGAACTGTTGAAATGAATACTCAAACAGATGAAGCTGTTTGTTTAAGTGTACAATTTAAAAAATACACATCAGACGGGCTGGTTTACTACCCACAGTTTGATAAGGTAATTAAATTGATTTTTTTACTAGATTTTTCAAGTTTAATATTGTACAATATTTATTATATTCAAGGTTCTGGAAGTTGCTGCTCAGAGTATGGACCATAGAAACTCTGTTTTTACTGAAGTAAATATCTTTGTGCAATTGTAAATTGAAGAAGTGAAAAGTAGTTATATTTTAGTTATAAAATTAAGATAGAGCAGGTTCATTTAACTAGAAATTCTTCAGCTCACAAAAAGTCCAGAAATACCTGGGATTATAATAAAATTATTAATGCTTTGCTAATTTTGTATTGACTAGTCCACATTGTTTAATCTTAAAAATTGAGGCTGTCTCACTCAACCAAATAATTTAACATTTTTTTCTAAGCTTTTTATATCTGAGAAAGCTTGTTGAAAAGTCATTAAACCAAGAGTACAATACTTTTGTATTTTATTCTTCTGCAATATTACTTGAAAGACTAGCCATATTACTTTTAAAACTTTTTACAAGCATCACTGTTAAAAATGGTCAATGCAGCCACTATGCTTGGTTTTAATCACTGCCTGTTGTTATAGTTGAATTTGAACTCTTGTTAACCTGAAAAGATTGGAAGTGTCGGCATTACTGCATTGTCAGAAAACCCACTTAATACAAATTCAGTTTGCAATTAAAACAGTAAAATAAGAACAATTTTTAATATTCAGTATTGTAAAAAAAGTTGTTCAGATTTGTGTTTTCTTCCTTTAAGGGTCCCGAAGAAAAAATTAAAGAATTGAAGAAGTTGATAGAAAGAGATCCGCTGCATGCAATGTGTGAACAAGATAAAGAGCTTATGTGGAGCCTCAGAGAGGACTGTAGATATCAGTTTCCTCAGTCACTTCCAAAACTGCTCACATGTGTCAAGTGGAATAACTATATTGAAGTTGCTTGTGTTGGTTCATTTGTACTCATTTGTTAATTACTAATTTTTTTCATAGCATCATTGTTTTTATCAAATTAGTGGCAGCTGCTATTGGACTGCCTTTAAAATTTTTATTGACTTGTATGAAAATATGTAAGAGCTGTGAATGTTTATTTTTAAAAGGCTAGAAAGAAATGTAAAGTTTTAACTGTATTTTTTTGCACTGAGAGCTGAAATGAGCATTTTTAAAATCAGATGATGATGCCATGTGCGGTTTATTTTTAGATGCAATCTCTTCTCCAAATATGGCCTTCATTAGAAATGACAGATGCCTTGGAGCTTCTGGATTTTCAGTATGCAGATCAGTCAGTCAGAAACTTTGCAGTTCTATGCATTTCCAAGATGTCGTCAGTTCTTATTCTAAAATGTGCCCACAAAAACTCCTGCTTGTAAAAAACTTAAAAGTTGTTAATCTTCTTCTTACAGAGATTCCGACTTATGCCAGTATCTGCTTCAGCTGGTTCAAGTTTTGAAATATGAATCTTATTTAGACTGCGAGTTGATTTCATTTCTCCTCCGAAGAGCGCTGAACAACAACAAGATCGGACATTATTTATTCTGGCTTCTTAGGTTTCTTTTGTTATTATTTATTCCTTAAAAGTTTTTGTTGTGGTTTGTTTCTGCCACGTTGTTCATGTTTGATGTTGTTTGCTTCTGCATTATACTGTTGATATGTGATGTGATCAAAACCAGGATTTAACAACCTTTTAATGCCTGTGAACTGTTAAATACAAGTAAAATATCTTGCTAACTGGTTCTGCAGGAATAAAAACTATTATTTATGTAGTATTTGGTTGATTAGTTTTTAATTCTATATTTTAATAACAAGTCGACATAAATATAGAAACTTAGTTTCATTAAATCTGTTAAAATTAAAATTTTAAATTTTTTATAGAAATTTTTTTGCAAGCTAGCAGGAAACGTCAATGAGTGGTCCAGATGTTGGGAGAAAATTAATTTAGAGTGTTTTTAATGAGTGACGTGATTTAGAGTGTTTCAAGTTTCATAGGTGTTGTTTTTCTTGTTATTTAATGAAAATTATTGTTTGTTTTTGACATAGGTCGGAGATGCACGTTCCTTCGGTGTCAGTTAGATTTGGATTAATACTGGAAGCTTACTGTCGGGGAAATATAAATCTGCTGGCTGAACTCAACAAAGAAGTTGAAGCTCTTAATAATCTCAGGCAGTTGAACGATCACATCAAGGTTTTTATTACAATTTTATACAAATCCAAATCAAGGTTTTTATTACAATTTTATACAAATTCACATCGAGGTTTTTATTACAATTTTATACAAATCCAAATCAAGGTTTTTATTACAATTTTATACAAATTCACATCAAGGTTTTTATTACAATTTTATACAAATTCAATCAAAAGTGAATGTTTCAATCATAAATACAGTTAACTCGAGTTAATCTTATTGCTGTTAATTAGGAGTTTTGTTTAATCATGTTAAAGTTAACTGCCAAACAAATCGAGTCTCGTTGTAAATCCAGTTTGTTATATCCAAATCCAGTTGATCAGATTATTCGCTTTATTTGTAGTGATTGTATAGTCCCTAAGGTATTTAAAAGTATTTTGATCAGGATTTCATAGATTTATTTGATCACATGTTTCAAGTTGAAATGAATGAATTTATTTTTTATCAATAAATTGTTTGTAAACATCTCCTGATAACAAAGTACAAGAAAACTTAATGAATATCAATTATTTACAATGGAAGAAAGTGTTAACAATTTGCAGCTTTATCTTTTTCGTTGGAAAAACCAATTGTATTTCTTGTAAATAAATTGTCAATGAGGCAGTAGAAAATGCATTATTGGAAAAACCAATTGTATTTCTTGTAAATAAATTGTCAATGAGGCAGTAGAAAATGCATTATTAGGTGTCTGATCTCAGGGAGTGGCTTGTTCTATGGCACCATCCAGCTAATTCTTATTCAACAATGTGATTCACTAAAATTATATTGCCTAAAAAATTAAACTTCTACAAATGTTTTATTTTCTAACTCTTTGCACATTTGTTTCCAGCATGATTGCTTTATGTTTCTGATAAAGATTTAAATAACTATTGAGACGAAACAAATTACAACCTTGTTCCTTCCACTGTTTCAAAAACGTGCTGACAGCCACGGCAACGCTATGCCAGCTAATAGATGCAAGAAAGCATCGATAACTGAGTCTCGGAATTGGGACACTTTTGTCATTCTCACGATTGCAATGAACGTTTATTATGCCAGTCAAGCTATGTAAATGGGTAAATAATCCATTATATCATGGGAGATATTGTAATTTGGACCAATATTTTAGTATGTTATAGCCAAATGTGTGTTATATCCAAATGTTATAGCTGGGTTAATATAAAATAGGGAGATGTGACAAGACCAGCATTTCATATATTATATCCATCTGTACGTTATAGCGGGATTATACTGTATTATATAATCATTAAAACTGGTACTAATTCAGGGACATTATTTGTGGGTAGAGTTATTCTGTAAATTTACGTTCGTAGGTTATATCTTGTTAATCTGTAAATTCACGCTCTTAGTTTATATCTTTTTGTCATTCTGTAAATCATGTTTTTCTTCAATAGGTTTGTGGGTTTTCCAATGAAAAATTAAGAGAAGAAGTGAAGAAAGGTCTTGAAAAGAAATGCAAGCAGGCTTTATCATTTCTGTGTTGTCCTTTAAATCCGAGTATCAAACTCAAAGCTGTCAAGTAATTTCAATGAATATAAATTTATTTTATTTAATAAATGTAATATTATCAAATTCTTGTTTTGATTGATCGATTCAGAATTGACCGATGCAAATGCATGGACTCGAAAATGAAGCCTCTCTGGTTGGTGTGGGAAAATGTTGACCATTTTGGCAAAGATATGCTTCTGATGTACAAAAAAGGAGATGGTAATTTGAAAAAATAATTGATTTCATTATAATTTTCTAAAATATTACTGCAAGAATAAAATTTTTCAGATTTGAGACAGGACATGTTAACTTTACAAATTTTAAAGATCATGGATTATATTTGGCAATCTGCTGGTCTTGATTTAAGGTTCAAATTTTAAAACTGTTTCTTATTTACTTGCTTGTCATACATAGCTTGTTTGTTCATTTTAAAATTTTTATATTTTTTTCAAAAGAATGAATGTCTACAGTGTACTTCCAACATCACAAAATGAAGGCCTTATTGAAGTTGTGACTGATTCTAAGACATTAGCAAACATTCAGTTGGAATTTGCAGATTGGACAGTTACCTCTTCATTTAACAAGAGATGCATTTATCAATGGCTTCAAAAGCAAAACCCTGATCCAGCAAGGTTTTAATTCAATTATTTTACACGCTTTTATTTACCTCACACTGTATGTTGTAAGTTCAGGTTTTTTAAATCGATTTTTCGACCACTTCTACACGTCCAATTGACTTGAAAATTTCAAAACACCTGTATTCTCGATGACAATGCAATATTTTAATATTTTCATATCATAAAAATATTTATTTAAACTATAATTAACTAAAATACGCCAATGCAATCAATAAGCAGGGTGGATTCAGGCCTACATGGGCGGAGTCAACCTACATTAATAGCCATGAAAGCTGCATGATAGACGTGTGGTTTATCTTTATAATTAGAGAGACCCAAACAAATTTAGTAAACAAGAAGATTTGAATGAAGGCTTCAAGGGTGTAGCATGGTTGAAAAATCATTTTTAATTTTTACAAGACCAAAAATTATAAAATAATATTACGAAAAAAGATACTTTTTTCAAAAAACACGCTTTTATTTATGTGTGGAAAGTGCACTAAAAAGTATAAAATAATTTTTTTTACTTTCCTTCTATATGTCATCAAATAATCTTTGACTAAAAATAAAAGCGTGGCACACTCATCATAATCCATGGATGGAGATGGATTAGGATGAGCTCCCATGCTTTTATTTTTTGTCAAAGATTATTTGATGGCATATAGAAGGAAAGGAAAAAAAATTATTTTATACTTTTTAGTGCACTTTCCACACATAAATAAAATCGTGTTTTTTGAAAAAAGTATCTTTTTTCGTAATATTATTACATTATTATTTTACATAAAATGCAACTCCTAGGACATAATTACTAGATTTCACTTCATTTTTTGTTATATACAGTGTACTCCGTTTATGATGTAGTCGATCATGGCAAAGCCCCAGCTTGTGTTTAGAATTCACTGTAACTGAATTTGTTATAAGCAGACTTTGATTTATTAATTTGTTAAGTCAATTCATTTAAAAAAATAATTATTTACCATAAACTTAGTACTAACAGTTTGCAGCTTAGTAGTCGGAGAATTAGTTTACAATTTGTTTTGTTTAAATCATAGGAATTGAAAAATATACTTAATGACTTGCTGAAAAACATTCCTGAGACAAAAAAAAGTCGAATTTGATGTCTAATGTTACTTTAATTCATTCCAGTTATTAAAAATCTATTTGGAGTTATTCAAGTTGTTTAGGTTTGACTGGTTTGCAATGTATCACTCAAATGTAAAACTGGCATCTGATGTAATCAAAGTGGGTGCATTTCAGAGAACATGCTAATTTTCTGTTCAATTTCCAGCACATAATTATGCAAGCTACAATTTCATAACTTACTTCGTGCTTGCAAGGATAGATGTAAATTTATTTAAAAACATATAATGAATATTCTATAGCTTTAATAGAGAGAATGTCATGTGAATACTGTTACAGCACTACTAATTTTACTGACATGTGCACATAATGAACTGGAATAAGTTATAGAAATTTATTTTGAACATTTTATATAGTTTATTATTCTAGTAATATTTACTTTTTAATGTTAATTAAGATTTTAATAATTTTGTATTTCAGCTTTGAGAAAGCCTTAAACGAGTTCACTCTTTCTTGTGCTGGTTACAGTGTTGCAACATTCGTACTCGGCGTGGCAGACAGACATTCAGACAATATAATGATCAGGAACGATGGACAAGTGAGTGGTTACAACCTTACTAAAAATCTTATTTCTTGAAATAGGGTTAATTAAATTCTTTAAATTAAACATTTCAATCATTCAGCTGTTCCACATTGACTTCGGCCACATTCTTGGCAATTTCAAGAGCAAGCTCGGCGTGAAGAGAGAAAGATGTCCTTTCGTGCTGACAGCAGATTTTGTTTTCGTAATAAAAAAAGGACAGGACAGAAATGATTCATTTTTCAAGCAGTAACAAAAGTTTTTTGTACTTTATAATTCTCCTATATTATGTTTGATATTTTATTAATTTCAATAATATACAGATTTCAAAAATTATGCGAGGATGCTTTCTGCATATTAAGACAACACAGCAAATTTCTGATAACATTATTTATGATGATGATGAACACTGGTATACCTGAAGTTTCATGTCTGAAAGATATCGAATACCTGAAGGAAACATTGGTGCCACACAAGACGGATCAAGAAGCAATCGAGCATTTCAGATCTAAGTTCACTGAAGCTCTGAAGAACAGTTGGAAAACAAGCTTGAATCATATGTGTCATAATGTTAAAGTGGGAAAAAACCAACCAGTGCCTCAATCTGCAAAGATGAATTAGCTGCAGTAGTTCTATGTTATAAACATAGTACAATGTGATAACATATTCCAATGTTTTCTATTTTTATTTGTTTGTTTTCTTCTATATCCTAGATTAATTTTTATCTTTAAAATGTATTCATGGAGAAGAAAGACTTGAGTATAATTGTTTTATAATTTATATTTTAAATAACTTTTTGAAAGCTTTTTATGCAAGTCATGGAACAGTAACAATTTAGTATAATTTTGTTATAATCTATATTCTAGATTAGTTTTTCTTTAATAGTTTATGCAAATTATGAAACAACAATTCAATATATATATTTTTTATATACACTATTTTTCTACACGCTTTTTATTTAAGTTAATAAATATCGCATTTGCCCACTAGCCAGGTGTGTTACAGTAAATCTGTTAATTTATTAAACATTAGCGCTAACTACATTTCTCAAAATTATTATGCAAAAGCCAACTAAAAAATTACAAAAGTCCCCATGTTATATCGAAAGGACTTAAGTGCATTTTTGGCTAATGCAAAATGCTTAGCTTTCCATTATTTTATAAATACATACGATATAAAAATAGTTTGATTATTTTTATAACATACAATTTTACGACCTACATTTTACAACTAAAAGCAACTGTAAATGTTTTCTTTAAATTCTCCATGTACAAAATTAAATTAATTATTATTCACATTAAAAAGTAGTTGATATACAATTTTTGTGTGTGAAAATTCTTACAACTCTGAATCCAATCAGGAAATTTCCACCTACAAAAATAATAATTGCAGCTGAAAGCAATTAAACGAATGTCTCCAGAATAACTTTTTAGCACAAAACCCTCATTCTTTACAGTCTTTATTTTTCTATGTTATTTCCTCTCCAGCCAGCTGGCCAAAGTGTATTAAATTCCCTTTTTAGCAACAACTTTCCAGAAATGTGATAAACGATGTGAATAAAAACATTTTATCAGGGTCGATAAATTGATCAAATGATAATTCTATATCTTGTTCTTTGTAGTAATAAATTTTATACAATAGAGTTTTTTCATGAAATAAATTTGATTTTGGCTCGAGTATAAATGGGTTCAATTATTACATTGATGTCACTGGTCCAGAAGCATGGTTATAGGGGGCATGGGATGTCAGGTGTCCTTGGGAGCCATTTGGAAGAGGGCGCCAAAAGCGTTTCGGAGGTAGTGCCAAAATGTGTATATAAGTAAATACCTACGACTATCCCCAAAACAGTCACCAGCTATTTTTGGAAGAAAATTTAAAAAGAGGGTTCTGAAAAATGATTGAGGGGCTGCATTTTTTAGAGCTTGTCCCCAGGTGCCAAAAACCCTAGCTACGCCTTTGGCTGAGCCATATGTTATGGAATCTAATTTAATTATAGGAGCACACACAAAAAACAAACTTGAAAAAACTATGAATTATAATTTTAAATATTTAACACTGTATATCAACAAAATGAAATAAACACAATTCAATAGTTATTTACATAGTTAAAAAAAAGTTAAAGTACATTCATTTTTGAGTGCCACTTACTGAACAGTAATATCAATTCTACAATCTCAATTTTGCTAAGCC
>OZ022247.1:12007971-12080471 GCA_963978895.1 Erpobdella octoculata
TTAGACTACGACTATGATAGGCTCGGAACTCCTTACTTCGGCTCGACTCGACAGCTAGACTGTATATATATATATATATATATATATATATATATATATATATATATATATATACATAATGCTTTGTGGTTTGGCATGCTTTGTGGTTTGGGCCGATAGAATAGAACCACGTGTATCCTACTCTATGAGTGTCGTAAAAGGCGACTAAAGGGAAGTTCGCAGGAAGGGCATCCGGGTAAAACTTTGCTCCAAATTCCATATGGGTAACAAAACAAAGAATTTCATGCCGGCTCGGACGTCGCCTGGTCAAACAAGGTCTACAAGGTCCGCGCTTCCTTTTCTGGGCCTAGACGGAAGTGAAAAGTTAGCTATGGGCTTGAAGAAGAATTTATGAGCTCGGCCTGAAGTGACAGTCTGCCCTGAATCGCAGTGTTGGGTAGGATTTGAAATCATATGATTTGAAATCACGATTTCAAATCAAAATATTGATTTTTGATTTGAAATCATTTGTAAAATTTAATTATGATTTTGATTTGAAATCATTTTTTGACGATTTTCGATTTTATTTTAATATTCGAAAATCAAAATCATAAAATATTTTTTCTATGCTGCTATTTCTATGCCAAGCCATCAATCGCTTCGAGCGGTAACTTATACGAATATTTTTTAACATCATGGCCGATAGTATAGATTGCGATTTGAACAGCGTAACGATGTGTAATTTGCCTTTGTTACTTGATGGTAAATTTTTTAAAATAACTAGCGAGAAAGGTGACATAGTGGTAGCTAAGTGTGTTAATTGCGCTAAGTCGATTTCAGGATCAAAACGTGCAACTACAAATTTTCTTCGTCATTTGAAGGTAACGTGCTATAATTATACTATGATAGATACAGTAAAACCGTACTTTCCTACCACACAGTTTTTAAATCAAATACCTTGCTATCTTAATATGGTAGGAAATTATGGTTTTACCATTATAAACTGTATAAGATTTTTAATATGCTAGGAAACCATGATAATTTTAGATATTTTGTTATTTGGATATTTGATAATAAACCATAGCTAATAAATGTATTTCGTTACTCTTTCAGTTAAAGCATCATTCGCTTCTTGCACAGTACAGTGCGTACAAAAATAGTCAAAAGATGGAACTTGATAATGACTACGGCTACTATGATGACCAGTGTTCTTCACAGACCATCAGTACCTCTGACAATGTCAACAACATTAAGATAAAAATGATAAACTATTTATCGGATGTAGACAGCTCTTTTGCCATTTTTAGTTCGAATGAATTGATTAAAAAAGTGTTCATTCGATATAATACAACACTGCCTTCGTCAGCTCCTGTCGAAAGATTAATCAGTTCTGCTGGTTTAATTGAAACTCCCAGAAGAAATAGATTGACTGATTCAATGTTTGAGAAATTGTTGCTTTTGAAGATGAATAAACTTTAGTCACATTTCATTGTTTAAGTGATTTTAGATCAAATTGTGTTAAAAACATAATTTAATAGACAAAATTATGTCAAATTAAACCATACCGTGTAATAATAATTTATTTATAAAAAGATTTTGATTTTGATTTGAAATCATTTTTAAAAGTGATTTTGATTTGAAATCATTTCATAATTAATGATTTTGATTTTGATTTGAAATCATATTTTTCCTGATGATTTTGATTTCAAATCATTTCAAAAATGATTTTACCCAACACTGCTGAATCGTGACTTGTGGAGGGGCCTGATATGAAAAAAACGTCCAACCCTAGCATAGCGTGGAATAGGAACGTTTCAAAAATAAATGATGATGATGATGACATCAGACTCGTTGTGTTATTTGTCACAATATGATCAGTCGGACCAGGTCCATATTGTAACAGTAAAGTTCGATTGAAACGATCATCTTGAACATTGATCATGGGGCGGTGTCTCAAGATCAACAAAGATCTTCAATCGGTCAGGGTCTGTATCAGAGGCAATAACTTCAATGTTATCACCAAGCAGTTT
The DNA here is from genome assembly GCA_963978895.1 of Erpobdella octoculata. Taxonomy (NCBI): domain Eukaryota; kingdom Metazoa; phylum Annelida; class Clitellata; order Hirudinida; family Erpobdellidae; genus Erpobdella; species Erpobdella octoculata. Next base: position 12,009,981 of record OZ022247.1, read on the forward strand.
TTTATTAGGTTTTTGATGGTGAACTGTAGTAAGATGAGCAATGAGGCTTCCGCCCTGTGTGTGCATTGCTAATCGTCGAGAAAGAGTTTCAATTGAATGACACACACACACACATTTATATCTATACTAGCAGACCCGGCGAACTTTGTTTCACCTTAAAGAGTGTATTTTTTAAGCAATAAAGAACAATAGTAACAAATATATATATATAAGTTTAAAAGAAAACAAAATAAAAAAACGTTCACTTTAATAGTTTATTAGAAAAACATTGGTTGAACTCGGGTCGATTCTCTTTAATCCAGCACTTCATGATACACTATGTTTTTTGTTTTATTATCGGGCAAAAAAACAAATAAATCTGATGGTCTGCCGACACGTGAACACGCCACATACAATTGACCATGAGAAAAACATGCATTATCCAAGTTCAGACCACAAACACTCAAAGATTGGCCTTGTGATTTGTTAATCGTCATAGCAAATGCTAGGCGAATCGGAAATTGAATTCTTTTAAAACCGCACTGCCTTGCTTCCGACGTTGACATTTCTTTGATGAAGCGTTCCAAGTGTAATAACGTGGCATCTCCGAGTAAAGCAACGTTTGTGCAAATGGATCGCTTTGGCAAATCGCAAAAAAACTCGTTAATGTTGTTGCTGGAGGTGTTTCAGCACGTTGAATAATATTCGACGCGTTAAAATAAACTCGTTGACCATTTTCCAGATGCACAGCCAAATGGACAACAGTGGGATGACGTTCGTGAAAGAGAATGAGAATATACGTAATGACAAACATATGTCATTGCATCCTGCGCATATTCATGCATATGACGCGGACTACCTATATAAGTAGCCGGTAGAATAGCTAATCAACCAATGTTAGCTGCATCTCCTTCGGTGCTCTTGTCTTCGAGAAGCACGAAGCCGGGCCATACTAACGCGGCCCCTTTCTCGCGCTAATTCCAGTTCTTCCGCGGTGGATTGGTTAACATTGTTCCGATGCCTAATTGCCTGACGGCTATTTTGGGAAAGATTAGATCTTCTGGGTCGCGGCATTATATTGTTATTAATAATGTTTTTGTTAAAAGTAATAAAACTCGCAAATTAATTCCAACGAACGAAAATATAATATTGACAGGACAGCATTGACACTTTGTTAATGCCAAATGGAAAACGGAAAATGCGAAACTAAAAATCATATATCTATGCTAAAAATATCTTTTATATTTTTATGGCCCATAAACAATTATTTTATTTTATATTTTAATTGAAAAAGATATTTACTTAATTTTTTCTGTGAGATTTTCAATTGTAAACAATGAAATAGTCAGAAAATTTAATAACATGCGCTCTACCCCATTTGCGCATAAATGTCATGTCGCGGAAAATTAAACATCTGTATATCTCGATAACTCAAACTCCAAATTAAAAATTTATTTTGTCCGTAAGACCAAATAGAGGGTGCTCTACAACTTTGCCATTTGAAGTTTTTTTCTAGGACGCACTGTTAAGGCTGTATAGCTACCGGGGTACATACTGCGGTCCCCATGGGCCACTTCATGATTCAATGTCAATTTTTTTAGTTATTCTGTTAATAGGAGCTGAGAGAAATCCAATAAATCAAAAATCTCTAAAATCCGTTCTTGAGTTATAAGTGTCGTAACACAAACCCGACTTCCTTTTATATATATAGATATATAAAAGAACATGTCCAGACTGACTGACTGATAATCAACGCCGAGCTCAAACGCCTCATCCTAGGAACATGAAATTTGGAACTTATATTACTTTTATTGCGTAAGCATCCACTAAGAAAGGATTTTTGAAAATTTTGCCCCTGAGGGGAAGAAACTGGAAAACAAACTTTTTTCTAAAATAATGTATATCTCGAAAACCAAAAATGAGGAGATTTTGAAATTTGGTATATGGATTCTTCTTGAAAAATAAAAAGATACGTGTTTCACCATTTTTTGAAAATTCGGTTTCCGGGACATCAAATTGTGGGTTGGAAAATTGGGTTATTTGGTTTTTAAAGTAGCTGCTACTCAAAAACTGTGAATGCTACAGCACTAAAAATTAATATTTAGTTTCTACTCCAAAAATAATGAAATACGTGTTTTAGCATTTTTTGAAATGTGGGGTGGAAAATAGGGTTATTTGTTTTTTAAAGTAACTGCTACTCAAAAACTGTAAATACAACAGATGTAAAAATTAGTATTTAGTTTCTATTCTAAAAATAAAGATATACGTGTTTTACCATTTTTTGGAAATTTGGTTTCCAGGGCTTCAAATGTGGGGTGGAAATAAGGTTATTTGGTTTTTAATGTAACTGCTACTCGAAAACTGTAGATGCTACTGGAGTATAAATTAGTATTTGGTTTCTACTCCAGAAATAATGATATATGTGTTTTACAATTTTTTTTAAAATTTGGTTTCCAAGACTTCATATATGGGGTGGAAAATAGGGTTACTTGGTTTTTAAAGTAACTTCAACTCAAAAACTGTAAATGCTACAAAAGTAAAATTTGTATTTAGTTTCTACTCTAAAAATAATGATATACGTGTTTCACCATTTTTTGAAAATTTGGTTTTTAGGACCTCAAATGTGAAGTGGTAAAAGGGTTATTTGATTTTAAAATAACGGCTACTCAAAAACTGTAAGTGCTACAGATGTGAAAATTAGTATTTTGAGGTTTTGTGCCGGTTAAAAGTAGATGAGTTCAGTGTATCACCGGACGGACGGGCCAAGCCGTTATTTTAGGGTCTTCATACGGCCCTGCCCAAACCTTAAAACAAGGTGGGACGGGCCGAGATGTTTAACCAAGTATATAGACATTTTAGTGATTTAAGGTGTTCAGACGGGCCGGGCTAAACCTGAAGTCAAGGTGGGACGGGCCCAAGTTTTTCATCAAGTATATAGAACTTCTAGGCCTGTAAAAACGGGCCGGGCCCATATTAGACGGGCCGTGCCGGGCCAGGAATTTCGGTTTTTGAAACGGACTGGGCCAAGTTGTCGACGAGCCGAGCCGAGACCTAAAAAATTGATCCGTGCAGTACTCTACTATGTATGCACGGTTCAAATTCTCTAATTTCATGCGAGCGAACCCGTTACGGGCACTGCTAGTATATATATATATATAATGTTTGTGAGTCTGTTAATCTGTTTGTCTTTTATAGAAATCTGAAACGCTGGAGCGATCTTGATGAAATTTGGCAAGGAGGTAGTTCTCACACAGGAGAAGAAAGTTGAAAAGGTTTGGACTCCCTACTCTGATCCTCCGGATACGGGAGGCCAAAAAACCTTTCCAGGTCAAAAGCGACTATGTACGACCATCAAAGGTAATTGCGTAATAAAATTCAAATTTTGTTTACGTAACAACGTTTGAAAGCTTCAAGCAACTTTTAACCAGTTTTAATAAATATATTTAACGTTTTGGAGGGCTTGAAGAAGTTAGGAAAGACTGTAAATACCACAGATGTAAAAATTAGTATTTAGTTTCTATTCTAAAAATAAAGATATACGTGTTTCACCATTTTTTACAAATTTGGTTTCCAGGACCTTAAATGTGGGGTGGACAATAGGATTACTTGGTTTTTAAAGTAGCTGCTACTCAAAAACTGTGAATACTACAAAAGTAAAAATTAGTATTTAGTTTCTACTCTAAAAATAATGAATGATATACGTGTTTCACCATTTTTTGAAATTTTGGTTTCCAGGACCGCAAATGTGGAAATAGGGTTATTTGTTTTTTTTTAATTGTTAATCAAAAACTGTGAATGCTACAGATGTAAAATAATTATTTAGTATCTACTCACAAATTAATAATATACGTGTTTCAACATTTTTTAAAAATTTGGTTTTTTTTAAATCTCGGAATTTTTTTTGAGACTATATACGAGAAAAAAATTTAAGTTTCGTTTTAATAGACTTCCCCCGCAGGCTGTATCGTTTTAATAGCGATACGGGATTTCCCGTATCGTTTTGAAATCCCGATTGATAACGGGATAACGATTACAGGAGGCAGATGCTTAAAATAAACCCACCAAATTTTAACCCGATTGTGAGGATTAAAAATATAATCTATTTCTGAATCAATATGGAATAAAAAAATAATATATTATACATTTTTAAAATTAAAAATTAAATATCGCTGTCTTTAAAGAAACCAAATATTGATAGTTTTTATTTCTACATAAAAATTTTTAATTTAAAATTTTTTTTTAAGGTTCAATTGATTTTATTCCATAATTTACTTATATTTATTCCAATCAATCTGCAAATTTAATAGAATGCGAAGTCCATAGCAACCAATAAACCCACTAAATTTCAACCCGATTGGATAACGGAAAGTTGTTTTTTTTAGTGGTATAGGGTTCTAACGTACAGCTCAAGCAAGCAATTAAGCAAACTCGGTGAAGTTAATATGTTATATATATATATGTATATATATGTATGTATGTATGTGTTTGTATGTATATATATATATGTGTATATATATGTGATATATATATATATGTATATATATATATGTATGTGTATATAAATTAATATCAATAACCTATTTCCCTGAAGGGAAGGTCCCGGGTACAAAGGATATAAATTAGTTAATGTTTTACTTGCTAGTTATAATAATTCTAAATCCAGTTACATTCTGTAAATCAATACTTGATTTCTAAACAAATAAACATCACAACAATTGGCGACGAAGGATAGGAATAAAATCACGCAATGGCAGATATTCAAAAGATATTTGAACTTTTTCAGAAGGAGATGGAAAAAAGCGAAGAGAGACACAGGATGCAGATGGAAAAGAGCGAAGAAAGATTCCTAAAGCTAATGAAAGAAAATGCAGAAAAAGAAAAGAAACTGTTAGAATTTATAGAGTCCCAAAAAGAAAAAAAGACAGAGTCAAAAGAAACACTTTTTGATCGACTACGTCAGAGAGTGGAAAAGTTTTCCTACGAACCAGAGGAAGGACGATTTTTCAGTCTGTGGCTCAGACGTTTTGAAGACACTGTCAAAGGTCACGAAAGACATCTTCCAGAAGAGTCAAAGACTGAACTTCTTCGAACTCTATTGGACAACCACACTTATGCAGTTTTTTCTACCAGAATTTCTCCACGGCTTCCCAGCGACATTGGTTGGGAAGAAACCATCACAACCCTTGAACAACTATTTGGCCCTAAGAAAAGTCTCTTTCGACGAAGGTTTGACTTTAGTCGAATAATTTGTACATCAGGGAGTGATTTTAACACTTATGGAAATAAGATCATTGCTGCTGCGGAGGCAGCAGAGCTTCGAGGAATGTCAGACGAGACACATAAGTGTGTCCAATATGTAGCAGGACTTCAGGCACAAGAACATGTCGAGATACGTTCCAGGCTGTTACGCATGTTGGATAGCGAAAATAGCGAAAAACCTATTACAGTCATTGAATTAATAGCAGAGTCTGAACGACTTAAGACTACACTGGATGATACTAAAACAATCGAAAGACCGGATGTAGAAATTCAGGCCATTAACAGATACAGCTCACCTCACCGAAAGCCATTGTCACCACGACATCAAGCAGAGCCAAAAACACCATGTCCCATTTGTGGCGGACCACATTGGAAACGAGAGTGTCCTAACGTTAGACCGACGAGTTTTCCAGATTTTCGCAAATCACGAAAATTTGTATCACGGGATCATCCAAACTGGAGACAAAATTCTTTTACACACAGAGAAAAGAGTGCTTCAAGACAAGACCGATTCATTAACCGAGTAGACAACGGAAATGAAATCAAACAGTACATTGAAGTCATCATCAACGATAGACCGATTCAACTTCGGTTAGATACAGGAGCCGAAGTGACTCTCATCTCTCGTCCAACATGGATAGCCATCGGTCGCCCCAATCTTACCACAGCGACGGCAAATCTAAGCGCAGCAAATGGTCAACCCGTGAAGACCGAAGGAATGTTTGAGACAAAATTTACCGTTGCAAATAAATCAGGTCAAAAGTACCATGGTCGGGGTACTGTTTACGTCACAGATTCAAACGACCTCATGGGAATGCCATGGATAAAACAACTTCCTGACTTTAAAGAACTGTTAGAAAACTATTCTGTCATGGAAATACGGAGCTTCAACACAGACGCGGAACGCACAGCCATTACAAACAAATTAAAACACAAATACGCTGATGTGTTCCGACAGGAACTAGGACTGTGCACAAAAGTTTCAGCTTCCTTACAGCTTAAACCTGGCGCACAACCCATATTTAGAAAGAAACGCCCTGTTCCTCATGCCGCTTTAGAACAATTGGATAGCGAAATTAACCGGTTACTAAAAGAAGGAATAATCTCTCCCGTGGATCACTCTCAGTGGGCAGCACCCATAGTTGCTGTCCGTAAAGCAAACGGCTCCATCCGACTTTGTGCAGATTTTTCAACGGGCCTTAATGACTCACTGATGCTCCATAGACACCCATTACCTACCATGGATGACGTTTTCACAAAATTAAATGGAGGGACAGTTTTCTCCCAAATAGATTTTGCAGAAGCATACCATCAAGTAGAAGTGACGGAAGAATGTAAAGAGCTCTTAACAATCAACACTCATAAAGGTTTGTTTCGTTATAACCGTCTACCATTTGGTGTGAAATCAGCACCAGGTATTTTTGAACAAATCATAGACACTATGATTACTGGTCTAGATGGCGTTGCCGCCTATTTAGATGATGTCATCGTCACGGGACGGACATTAGAAGAACACAACACGAACTTAGAGGCTCTATTTGACCGAATTTTAAATTATGGCTTCCGGATTAGAATTGAAAAATGCCACTTGTTAATGACGGAAATCACGAACTTGGGAAATGTAATATCAGCTGCAGGCCGTCGTCCCGACCCCAAAAAAATCGATGCAATAATTCATATGCCTCCACCCAAAGATGTTGGACAGGTCCGTACTTTTCTTGGGCTGATCAGCTATTACAGCTCATTTGTACCACGCATGAGAAATCTAAGAGCACCACTAGACGCCCTTTTAAAAAAAGACACTGTGTTCCAGTGGTCTGAAAGCTGTCAATGGGCATTTGACGAAACTAAAAAAATTTTATTATCCGACCTTCTGTTAACCCATTACAACCCCAACCAACCAATTGTAGTTGCAGCCGACGCATCAGAATACGGCATTGGAGCAGTGATATCACACAGATATAGTGATGGAACAGAAAAGGCAATTGCACACGCTAGTAGAGCTCTCACTCCAGCAGAAAAGAAATATGGGCAAATAGAAAAAGAAGGTCTAGCACTAGTTTTCGCGGTCAGAAAGTTTCACCGTTATATTTATGGACGCCACTTTACTCTATTAACAGACCATCAACCTCTGCTTGCCATTTTTGGCAATAAAAAAGGCATACCATCATATACAGCAAACAGACTCCAACGCTGGGCTCTAACACTGCTTGCTTATGATTTCAAAATTGAATACTGCAGAACCACGTCCTTTGGACAAGCTGACACACTTTCGCGCCTTATAGGTCCACATAAAACATCAGAAGAAGACACATTGATAGCAACTATCAATCAAGATATAAACTCCCTGTATATCAATGCCGTCAAACAACTTCCAGTCTCAAATAAAGAAATCTGTGACGCAACAAAAACAGACAATGAGTTAAATCCCCTTCTCCAATATGTCAAAACAGGAAAGTGGAACGAAAACAAAGCACTGAAAACCAGCAAACTCGAACTCTTAAAAAAAGAAATAACGATACATGAAGACTGTTTATTCTTTGGTTCTCGAATAATCATCCCTCAGGTTTTGCAAAAACGAGTACTTCAAATGCTTCACAAAGGCCACCCGGGTATTACTCGAATGAAGATAATTGCTCGAGAACACGTTTATTGGAGCGGCATTGATAAAGACATAGAAAACTGGACACGCAGCTGTTCTTCATGCCAACAAGCAGCTAAATCACCCATAAAACACACTTTATGTTCATGGCCAAAAGAAACCAAACCCTGGAGTCGAATTCACATCGATTATGCTGGACCGCTCCATGGAAAAATGTATCTCGTAGTAGTAGATGCGTTCTCAAAATGGCCAGAAATAATAGAGATGGCAAACAGTACCACATCCAGCACGATAAATGCACTCCAGCGGATCTTTGCACAATTTGGATTGCCTGAAACAATTGTCAGTGACAACGGCACACAATTCACCTCAACTGTTTTTCAGGAATACTGTGAAGAAAACGCGATCAAACACGTGAGATCACCACCATTTCACCCACAATCCAATGGCCAGGCCGAACAATTTGTAGACACTTTCAAAAGAGCTTTGATTAAATTAAGAAATGACGGAACTTACAAAGAATCTCTTCAAACATTTTTATTCAGCTACAGAACCACTCCCTGCGCTTCATCGCTGAACGGTCTCTCTCCAGCGGAAAATTTCCTAGGCAGACAATTACGTTCGGTATTAAGCAAATTACATCCGAAAAACATCAAACATTCAACACCTCGATCAAATGACATGGAGAAACAGTTCAACCGCCATCATGGGGCACGACCTCGACAGTTCCAAAACGGTGAATTGGTGTTCGTTTGCGATTATCGACCGGGACCTGTGACGTGGATACCAGGACAGATTGTCCGTAGAAGGGGAAGAGTTCTGTACGATACTATCGTAAAAGGAATGGTCTGGAAGCGCCACATCAACCAGTTACGCCCACGTCAAGAATCGAAATTTACAACAACACTACTCGAAACATTTGACTTACCTTATCAGAATACAAGACAAGGAGAAAATGCCACAACTGCCGAACCTGGTCAAACAATGGAAAAGAACATTAACACAAAGAGAGGCATTCTGAAAGGTCAGGATTCAGACCGTTTTAAAAAATCTGTTCGTTTTCAGCTAGGCACCGAACACCAGCCAGAACAGCCTACACAGGACTTTGCAGCAACGCCACTCCCTTCTACTGAAAACTCAGAATCAGTAATACCACGTTCACCGTCATCATTACAACTGAGGCGATCTGATAGACAACGACACGCTCCATCTCGACTTGTAATAAATCACCAAAGCAAGTCATACACCAGCGGTGTCTAGCTTAGGAGGGAGGTGTTATATATATATATGTATGTATGTATGTGTTTGTATGTATATATATATATATATATGTGTATATATATGTGATATATATATATATATGTATATATATATATATGTATGTGTATATAAATTAATATCAATAACCTATTTCCCTGAAGGGAAGGTCCTGGGTACAAAGGATATAAATTAGTTAATGTTTTACTTGCTAGTTATAATAATTCTAAATCCAGTTACATTCTGTAAATCAATACTTGATTTCTAAACAAATAAACATCACAACAAGGATTTAATAAAAAAGAATTAAGACAGGCAAAAGTTAAATAGCACCAAACAGTAACGGTTTACATATATTTAATATAAATTCTGTGGAGGCTATTTTTTGCCACTTGCATGGGTGAGTCAGATTACATAGAGGACAAGCCTTCATTAAACATTATCTTTTTACATACTTTTATTTAACTGTCTCTCTATCTCTCTGTGGTAAACTATTTAATTGTTTTTTACCAACTTTTAGATTACTTAGAACTTTAAAACTGTCATCATAGATGCCTACTTGAAAAGCGTAGGACATCAATATTGTCTGACAGTGTTAATAGCTTACTATTTTTACATAGTAACATTAATGATTTTTGTAAATAAACTGAAAAATTCTATTAGATTTTGTATGTATTGCCTCACATTTTTGAGTGAGAAGAAAAAACATTGCTGAGCTGTGGTTGCATGGGAATGGGAGGAATGGGAATTAAATCGTGAGAAAAGAGAAGAAGTTGACATTATGGGAATGGGGAAAACATCCGTGGAAATGGGAATTCTTTTTCTCCTTTATCTCCAATTCCATCTGCACCCATCAGATATAGAATTTTGAACAAAAATAATTTAGTACAACACTTAATACCTAGTCTTTTCATTTGAATTAGTTGAATATTGCACGGTCAACTGAATTAGTTTACTAATAAAAGTTTTAAAGTTCTAGATCAAAAACTTATAAAAATTTTGACCAAAATATTACTTAAAAAATAGTAAAACTATCATTGCATTTAGAAATCGATTTGCATAATGTAAAAATATAAAAGTGTGTTTTTAAAAAACTTCGTTTTTTGCTTTGACTTGTTTCCAATTCATGTCATGAAAAACCATCTAATGCTAACAGACACATTGAGTGCTGGAGTTGTGTGAAGAATGTTAAACATATGAAATATTTTTTAATTTTAGTTTATATATCTTAAAACTATTTTTGTATATGAATATTTTTTTTAATTATTTTTTAATTCATAAGTTTTTATTTATCATTCAACGTGTGAGATAAAGCTAAGACTACCTTTCCAAATTGTCTTCATCATTCAGCTTTAAAAACAGCAGCACCTCATTTGGGACCGTCGGCCTTTCAAGAAGTATCTGGAAAATAAGATCACATTTCAATAAGACATCATAATCATGAAACTACATAAACTTTATAGTCATTTCTAGAATATATCATAATCATGAAACTACATAAACTTCATAGTCGTTTAGTTTTAATTCAGTGGCCCACATTTCTGACCAGTAGGCTGTGAGCTCGATTCCTTGTAAAGTCATTAGAAGCTTAGCCAGTTGTAACTACTAGAATGGAAGACATGAGCACCAGCCTCTTGACTGGGAGGGGGCAGCAACCTTGTTTCTCAGTCTAAACTTGAATGTTGAAGTGATTAATAACAAGGCATCTTTTTACAACTTAAAAGTCAGATCAGGCAATGTCACTGCACCATACTTACAACAACTGGATGCTCCAGGATCTTAAACTGTCAACTTTCCAGTGAACAAGCAAACACACTGGCACCACCAATGCCTACTTTAAGCAAAACATGTGAGCAGCAGGAAAAAATATTTAATTTTATTTATCAGCAGGTGAATCTCTGCAATTTAACAGTTTGTATTAATTTAAACAAATTAACATCAATCAATCAATCAATCAATGTGAATATTTATAGAGTGCATCCTACAGAGCTTGATGGTGCTGGTCTTTTACATGCTCCAAATAAAACGATTTTTGCTAGCTTCCAGTTAACATGGGCTATTATGCACCAGATTTCTACAGTGAACCTTTCTCATTAAAGTAAGACAGTTTACCTACTAAGCAATCCTAGCACTGCAAGATATATGACATGTCAAAAGCTTCATCATTATTATATTTCAATTTTTAATATCTAACCATAAAAGAGCTTCAAGATAAAATAATAAAACTCTAATTTGAAATCAACTCACATTCAAATATTCTTCAAAGACCTGCCGTCTATGCTCCAGAGTTTTTGGATTCCATTTTAAGACTCTTTTCCCTGGAAATGATGGTACATCCACTTTATGCTGAATCTGAAGAATAATTCAAATATAATATTAATTACACCATAAAAAATACATTTTTTTTAAAAACAACATTTTTCTTGCGCCCTAAAAAGTATAAGATAATATTGCTATAATTCATATACAACAAAAATCGTTGCGGGCACATCATTTTTTATAACTATTTGTTTTAGTAAAGTTTTGATGTTGTAGCCTATATGCACCCGCAACGTTTTTCGTTGTAAATGAATTATAGGAATACTAGCAGTGCCCGTAGCGGCTTCGCTCGCATGAAATTAGAGAATTTGAACCGTGCATACATAGTAGAGTACTGCACGGATCAATTTTTTAGGTATAGGCTCGGCCCGTCGACAACATGGCCCAGTTTTTTTCAAAAACCGAAATTCCAGGTCCGGCACGGCCCGTCTAATATGGACCAGGCCCGTTTTTACAGGCCTAGAAGTTCTATATACTTGATAAAAACTTCGGCCCGTCCCACCTTGACTTCAGGTTTAGCCCGGCCCGTCTGAACACCCTAAAATCACTAAAATGTCTATATACTTGGTTAAAAATATCGGCCCGTCCCACCTTGATTTAAGGTTTGGACAGGGCCGTATGAAGACCCTAAAATAACGGCTTGGCCCCTCCGTCCAGTGATAAACTGAACTCATCTACTTTTAACCGGCACAAAACCTCACAATACTAATTTTCACATCTGTAGCACTTACAGCTTTTGAGTAGCAGTTATTTTAAAATCAAATAACCCTTTTCCTACTTCATATTTGAGGTCCTGGAAACCAAATTTTCAAAAAATGGTGAAACACGCATATCATTATTTTTAGAGTAGAAACTAAATACTAATTTTACTTTTGTAGCATTTACAGTTTTTGAGTAGCAGTTACTTTAAAAACCAAGTAACCCTATTTTCCACCCCATACTTGAAGTCCTGGAAACCAAATTTTCAAAAAATGGTAAAACACGTATATCATTATTTCTGGAGTAGAAACCAAACACTAATTTTTACTCCTGTAGCATCTACAGTTTTCGAGTAGCAGTTACAATAAAAACCAAATAACCTTATTTTCCACCCCACATTCGAGGTCCTGGAAACCAAATTTTAAAAAAATGGTAAAACACGTATATCTTTATTTTTAGAATAGAAACTAAATACTAATTTTTACATCTGTGGTATTTACAGGTTTTGAGTAGCAGTTTCTTTAAAAAACAAATAACCCTATTTTCCACCCCACATTTGAAGTCCTGGAAACCAAATTTTCAAAAAATGCTAAAGTATGTATTTCATTATTTTTGGAGTAGAAACTAAATACTAATTTTTACTCCTGTAGCATTCTCAGTTTTTGAGTAGCAGCTACTTTAAAAACCAAATAACCCAATTTTCCAACCCACATTTGAGGTCCGGGAAACCGAATTTTCAAAAAATGGTAAAACACGTATCTTTTTATTTTTCAAGAAGAATCCATATACCAAATTTCAAAATCTCCTCATTTTTGGTTTTCGAGATATACATTGTTTAGAAAAAAGTTTGTTTTCCAGTTTCTTCCCCTCAGGAGCAAAATTTTCAAAAATCCTTTCTTAGTGGATGCTTACGCAATAAAAGTAATATAAGGTCCAAATTTCACGTTCCTAGGATGAGGCGTTTGAGCTCGGCGTTGATTATCAGTCAGTCAGTCAGTCAGGACATGTTCTTTTATATATATAGATTATTTTATACGTTTTAGGGCGCAAGAAAAAAGTTTTTTTAAAAAATGTATATTTTAAGGTGTAAAAATTATTTTCTACTTTTTGGTTTTTGATTGGTGAAATTTTGTAAGCATTTGAGTTTTTTAGTTTTTTTCATTTGGTGACAAATCTTATAACTTTTTTACTTTTTTTCGCTAGGTGCAATATATAATCTAGCGGCAGGGTGCATGTTTAAAAAACACCATCTTATGGGATTCGCGGACAGACAAATCCTCAAACGGACAACAAATTGACCTAATAAAAACAAAAATTTCAAGACTTTCTTCATTTTTATTACAACATATTTCACTTTTTTCTTATTTCAATATCTAATTTCTGAAAATGCTATGTTTTCTAATTTTCTTCTTATTTTTAAAGTGAGCATGATAATGAATAATATCTGGACTAATTAATTTTTTACATCTGACAATCAACGGGGTTTATCAAAAATTGAGATTGGTCGCAAAATGAGCAAAAGCGGAAAGGCGAACGTGAGCGGGAATGGCAATGGAAAAGCAAGTAGGGACGTAAAAGCGACCGGGAGCGAAAGAGCGAGCGGGAAAGAGAAAATGACCAGGAACGGGAAAGCAACCAGGAGCGGGAGACGAGCGGGGAAAGAAACTGGGGAGAGAAAAACAATAGAAAAACCTCTAAAAACCCAGGGCAATGCCAGGTACTCCATTAGTTCTGAATAAAATTTAATAAAGCCTTATTCCCACCCCAACAAGTAACTTCCTAATCAACTTAATCCCTCCTAATTAACCATAATTCGGCAAGAAAACACTCAAAATAGAAGTTAAACATGAATTATTGAGATAATTGCAACCACTGGAGTTTTTCTAAATATTATGTAGATAGAAAAAACCAACCAAAATATTATTTAGCTTGTCAAATTCTTTATATCTTTTAAAGATGACATGATGCTTTTCTTTATCAAATACTTCTATGCAGAAGACCTGTGTAAAAAAATCATGCATGATTATCTGTTTCATTACATGATATTTCAAAATATGTATTTAAAATACTTTTAAGATATTTCTGAGACAATAAAAAAAAAAATAACTTGAACCCAACAGATATCTAAAACATATATTATATTACATCTGTGTATTATACCTTAACAACAAGATTACCCTTAGCTGTTTGCAGAAAAATATTATCTAACAACCAAAAAATTATTTTTTTAATTTAAAAATTGTATGGGTTTGCCATCTGTGATGCAGCCAGTCTTCAAGATTCTGTGAGTTTTTAAAGCAAGAAAAGCATTGCCATCAAAAGTTTATAGAATCAGCTTAGCGGTTAGAGCCAGAGGTTAATATGTTAGCAAAGTTGTCAAAACAGAGTTGCACCCTGTATAGAAGAGATGTACATAAAATTTATCTTTAGCTTTATCTAACATCTGTTCATTGTTGGAGGTTTGATTTTAACCAAGCTATGAAACAATATTTCAGATGTAACTTGTGTGTTTCAAATACTTTGGAATCAGAGTATTTTGGAATATTATTTAAAATGTTTCAGAAAAGATCTTTTCAAAGTTTATCAATGATAACTAGACTGTCAAATGATGTTCAACTTAAAACACTACTCAGTGATACACATGGGTAATAGAAACCAAGAGTTTAAATAGGATATGAGAGGAATTGTATCAAAGACATTTGAAGAAACAGATTTAGAAGTTATAGTGCACAAAAGTGTCAAACCTTCAAAAAAGTGTGTAAAAGGAGCAAAACAAGTAAAGTCCAAAAAAAATTGTTAAAAAAAGATAAACTAAAGCCAGTATGTTTAAACTGAGAGCCCAGTATTAAAGAAAATAAAATCAGACCAGTCAAAAAAGAGTGTCTAGCAAGGACTCTGCCTTGCCCCCCCCCTGTTGGACGAGAACCCAACAAGTGTTGTGATGAAAAAAAGACAAGACTTTTAGTATTAGAAAATTGTACCAGTTGTTGTCATTCTGCTTGAGAGTTCATAGTGGGCTGTATTGTGTACAGAGTTGCTTTCCTGCTACAGTTTACAGTAATCGATCTGACATAATTTCAGTTTTTTTTAGACCTCATAGTCTTTAACATAATGACACACACCTGGAGTCCAATGAACCCCAGCGGTGATATAACCATACATAACTCTGATGCTAATGCCACAAAATTTCTGATATATTTAGAATGCCTCAATTGTCCACTTCTTCACATATTGGGAAAATTTGGATGATTTGCTATTTCCAGTATGATTAGGAAAAATAAAAAACAAACCCAGCTTATTTTATACACAATGAACCCCAGCGGTATATTACTGTACATAACTCTGATGTTAATGTCGCAAAAATTTTCAAATAACTAGAATGCCTCAATTGTCCACTTCCCCACATATTGGGAAAATATGGATGATTTGCTATTTCCAGTATAATTTGAAAAAATTAAAAATATGCCCAAAGACTTATTTTACACATGTGGGGTCCAGTGGACTCAGGACAGACTTCTGTACCCCTTGAAGCTATTCATGTGTTCAGAACATACCTACCTCCTACCTAGCATGACTGGAAAGTATGGAATTGAAATTTTCTGGGTTTTGAGTTACTCTTAAGGGTGAAGTATATGTTGGTTAACAACCGGAAGTATATGTTGGTTAACAGCCGGGCATTGCACAAAATAGCAACGTAATGGATCTAGTGAAAATACTTGTCCACCCACAGCAGAATTCAGGTTGAAACGCAACGATGGAAATTAACCGCAGTTGATGGGACCACGAAGAAAAACTGCCGAGATATTTCAATCTAACTGCTACCTAGTTGTCTGAAAAAGCAGTATTCCCCTATATTTTGCTTCGACCAACAATTGACACTGACAAGCTACGTACCCAAAAAAGTACGGGAGGCAATCCAACATGCATGACGACTTTTCTGTCGATGACAATAACAACAAGAAACCTGAGATATTATCTACTACAATACCACCAAATCTGGCATCAATAACTTGGACCACCTCGTTGGTCAACGCAAAACGTGACATTGGCCTGAAACTGTTATCTATTTCATTCCCAATTGCCTGATATTTCATTTTAACTTGTTTCGTAATGAGTTAACTTATAACTTTATTGTTCAACTAGTGGTCAATGAACTTCAACATAACAATTTGCTAAAAAAATTAATTATTTAATGCTGGGATCTATAATGGCCATACTTATACTATATTCTATATACAAAGGCAAAGGCTATTAGCAGTGCTAGTTCACTCACTGTCAACAGCCATTTCTTATTGACGGTGAGCGCACCATCTACATTACAAATAGGCTATTGACAGTGCTAATTCGCTCACTGTCAATAGCAGTCAATAGCTTATCGGTTTTATTGTTGCCAGTGCGCGCACTGCCGAATGCACTGATTTGTTAAAGGGTAAACAATAATAAACAAATAATCACAAATCTCACTGTAAAAGAGCTTTTATCTGAGACTTTCTCGTACGTCGGAATACGAACTCTCATATTCAATAATTGAATCTTTAATCAGCCCGCATGCAATCTTTTTAATAACAAAGAGCGGTAGGTAAAATGCTATCCGGAAACATCAATTTGACAGACTGGTAAACAGGTGACTAAACTGTTCATTGCGCTGATTGGCTTGCGGATTCTACTAATGTCCCAGTCAAATGAATGAACGAACGAACGAACGAACGAACAAACGAACGAACGAACTAACGAACGAACGAACGAACGAACGAACGAACGAACGGACGGACGGACGGACGGACGGACGGACGGACGGACGGACGGACGAAGGGACGGACGGACGGACGAACGAACGAACGGACGGACGAACGAACGAGCGAGCGAGCGAGCGAGCGAGCGAGCGAACGAATGAATGAATGTTAACACATGGAAGAGTCTCTTTTAGTCAATCCTACGGAAACGTTCAACAAGGGAATAAAAAAGCCAATCTCTTAAGAAAAATACTTTTTTGTCATCTGCGACAAGTGATAACCCTTTTTCGTCTGATTGAGACAATCTGGATATTTAATACTGCAGCTGAAAAGTCACTCTTAGCAACATTCTGATGACCTAACCTAAAACGGAGTCTTGCTACATAAAGAAAAAATGCAGAGAGAAGATGAGAGAAAAAGACGGAGAAAAAATAAAAAAAAGAGTAAGAAGAAGGTGACACAGCAGCAGCGGCTCGGTAAATAAAAAGTTTAATTTCAATTCTTTTTGTTTGTTTTACTGAATAGAAGAAATTTACGTAGCTTACGGGAAACGCCAGGTAACCCAGCTAGTATTTTACATGAAGAAATTAATAGATATCTTTAAAAGAGATAAAACAAAACAGCTACGGCGATGTCGCGTGCTTTTGTCAGGTTGACGTGTCAGGACAGTTGCCAGTATTTTGTATTGTTAAATCAGATTTCCTCTTTTCGTTCACGAGTTATGTTAGATTGCTTTCCTCAAAACATGATTGAACTGCGGTGTTGTTTGAGTGCTCACCAAAACACGACCAGCTGTTCCAACGCGTGTAACGAAAGTTGAAGTCATAGAATATAACAGCATCACTTCGCAATTAAGTTCAATCAGCGTATTTACTGTACTTGGAAGACATCGATTGTTCTGGCTGAATATTCATTAGCATAATCAAGTCGGCAGCCAAGTAAGAATTTAATCTCGATTGTGCAAAATTAAATGAAAATATATTCGCTCTTGACATAGATAGCCACCACTTTAGCCACATCGACAACACCACACTATCTTCTGTACTGTCTCTACGTAATTAGTATCCATTGATGCCTGTGTCATTAAGCCTCGCTCAAGCAAAACACATAACATCTGACTTGTTTTGTTTTGATAACGTTTTTAGATGATCTGTGGGTTCATCTTTCTTCGGACCATTCAGTAAGTACGGGTTATTTGTCCATAAACGAAGAGTTATTGTAAAATCTGACAAGGCGATTTTGTCTTGAGAACGATTACTATTGTTTGGCTGACGTTGTCATTGTCAGTTGTTTGGGACGTTTTGGTTGGGTTAGTTTAGTTGTTAAAACAAGTGAGCGGGAATGCGACCAGGAATTGGAAAGCGACCGGAAACGGGAAAGCAAGCGGGAACGAAAAAGTTATCGGGAGCGAGAGAGAAAAACGATAGAAAAGCGACTAAAAACCCGAGCAACGCCGGGTATGTAACAACGAGCTAGGCTTGTTTATTGAATCCCTAAGACGACGTTAATGCTTACCTAATATTGAAGTACGTAGACTTAAAAAAACAAAGATATCAAACATGTATATGACACCTCTCCTTTTAAGGACAAAACGTTAGTTCATGACATAAAATGTGACAGGTGGCCTGACAGTTCGGCCTGAAGATGTTCGTAGGCACGGTGGCAGTGCCGTTGGTAGTTGAGCCAGTGGTGATGACGTAACGGGCATCACACCGATTACGTCGCAAATGAGTACCTTTGTTGGCGATGATGTTGTACGACCGAGGTGACGCGTGGGCCGCAACGACTTCTGCAGCTTGCCATGATTATCCATTGTGCACCCGCACCGCATGGCTCGGCTGCAGCGGCGTCAGATGTCGCTTGATCAGACTCAGTTTGATGCAGATGGGCAGACCGATAATGACGGGCGCTTTGCGGTTTACGATGCGAAAGTCGACGTTGTAGAACTGGTCCTTCTAAACGATCTTCAGAGTGGAGGAGCATCGGTCTACCTGGAAAGAAGTTCTGATGTTGGACGGATATTGTTCAAATATGTCGGCTCCAGAGTCGAGCTTGCAGTGTACATCGGGCTGAGGCCGGCTGAGGGCTCACCACAGTTGAAAATTTAGATTTTAGTTGAATATGAAAATCACTCGAACTGCTTTCCTTGAATTTATAAAACTTTAAAAATTAGTTACATTGCGATTTTTCAAATATAACCTCCATTATATAAAGCCCTCACTCATAAACATTGCTTTCTCATGCTATAACCCGTTCTCGGAGTTTGAAAACAGATTTTCAACCTAATTTATTTCATTTCCACACAAAAATGAAATCCTTCAAACTGTACAATTTCTTTGTGATCTACAAACTTTTTGACCTTTGAATGAAACAAAATATTTGGGCTCTAAATTTCCATCTTTTTCATTTTCAACTTCCCAAATACAAAATTAAGGTTTTTCAAAATCATCGTCGCCATCATTCTTTTCATTGCGTATAAATTAGGATTTATAAAAATTTACTAAATAAATTTTTGCTGAAAAACGTTAATGACTTCATGCCATATAAAATTACAGCAAAGATTAAGGGTTTTTGTACAATCGCTGCAAGAATGGTGAAATTCTCTGGCGTTATAGTTATTTATTTCAATGCTGGCTTGAAAATTATAGCATACAAACAACTCTGAATAAATATTTTCTGCTTAATGCTTTTGTCCAAAAAGTTTTGTTTTTAGACGATTAATAAATTTCAGTTAAATTAAATTAAACAAAGTGGCCGCGCTTAGTTTCCATGACAATTAATTCAATTCTTAATATTTGCATTAACACATTTTGAGCAACAGTTAAAATTAACTAAAATTAATTAAAAAAAATAAATTTATTTATTTATTTATTTATTAGAACTCAAAACATAGAGACCACTGAAACTGTTCGGACAAAAGACAAACTCAAACAGCTAAAGAGCAGTCCAAAGTGGGATAAAAAGCCAGATAAAAACAACTCTCCATAGAAAAGAGAATGTCAACTATATGTAATACAACGTAGGATAAATCCCTGATTGACAAATCATAAAAGCGTAAAAAAACATGACACTGAGATGACCATTTATAAGTAAGAAAATTTGACAAATGACAAATCATCCCTAACAAGGAAACTCTTAAACCTACTATAAGTAAATGAATCAACTGTATCATTAGGTAGTTGGTTCCTAAATACTGGTATATATCATTAGTGGTTCCATATACTTATGATACAACAATACGATTAGAATCAAAAATCTTTGCAGCGTCGACTCTATTTAAAACTGATTTTAGCTAAAATTGATGGCCCTGGTTGAAAGTTATACGAAAAGCTGAAACATCTCTGTCACAACATCCGGGATACAAGCATGCATACATGCATTATCCTAGATAAATACTGGCATAAGAGAAAATTATTTCACATAATAAATATAAATGTCATATTTGGTCAATCCTTACGTTGCTATAGTTTCACAGAGTTCATAACATTAATAAAAACAAACTCGTATAGTCAGAAGATAATAGTAGCTAATCTGAGCAAGTTAAAAACATAAATGGAAAAGTGACAATGTTTCTCCAGCACTCAACTGCTGAAAAGTGATGAAAACAATAAACTTTAATTGTTTCAACTATTTTATAAACAAAAGTGGTAATTTTAAAAATGAAGTAGCAAAAAAAAAAACATATTCCTCAAACAACCTGGAAAGACAACAAATCATCAACTTATTTGACTTTTTTGGTCATAATTTTCGTCGTTTTCACCACCATCATCTTTCCCACCATCACAACCTCCATCATCACTATCATTACCATCATCGTTATCATCACCATCACCAACATAATAATAATAATAATCATCATCATCATCTTTATCTCCGTCATAGCATCATTTTCATCATTAAATTTATTGCTGCATTGTTTGATAATTATAATCGACCATGTGTTATGTGTTCATTTTATGACAGGCAATTTCCCTGTTAAAACCATGAAATTGTAGTTTTTCATTTTTAAATAGAAAATAAAATAAAATAAATAAAAAACTTTTTAAAAACTAATATTATGATAAGGCTAGGGTGCTCGCTAAGCTATACAGATCTGTTCATTAAATTCAAACTGAGCACCCTAGTCTTATCATAAGACTAGTTTGTAAAAAGTTTTTTTATTTATTTTTATTTTCTACTTTTTAGTCTTTACACGTTTTTAATTATCTTCACACTCACTATAAATTGAAAATATTTAATTAAATAAAATTATATATATATATATATATATATATATATATATATATGTATGTATGTATGTATGTATGTATGTATGTATGTATGTATGTATGTATGTATGTATGTATGTATGTATGTATGTATGTATGTATGTATGTATGTATGTATGTATGTATGTATGTATGTATGTATGTATGTATGTATGTATGTATGTATGTATGTATGTATGTATGTATGTATGTATGTATGTATGTATGTATGTATGTATGTATGTATGTATGTATGTATGTATGTATGTATGTATGTATGTATGTATGTATGTATGTATGTATGTATGTATGTATGTATGTATGTATGTATGTATGTATGTATGTATGTATGTATGTATGTATGTATGTATGTATGTATGTATGTACGTGTGTGTGTGTTTGTGTGTGTCAGTCAGATTAAACGAGTAACTGACAAAGCAAGTTAATATAAGAAATATAATAACTATCGATAGCAACAAATATAAATTTTTTTTATAACAATTAAATGCATAATTAAATCGATTCAAACCGCAAAATAAGCTTGTTAACTTACTATTTTAGTTTTTTTTCTTAGCAGTAATATCTATTTTGCCCTTTTTATTGAATACGTTTTTTATGAATTTATAAATAAATCGAAGAATTAAATAAATAATAATAACAATAAGCAGAAAGAAAACAAATAAAAATAAGAAGACATCAAACATGAAAAATTGCAAAAAATCCAGTTTAAAGGCAGATGTCCTCAGATGATCGCTGCCAAATTTAAGGACGTGGTTTATTAATTTAGACGCTCTTTCTGCTGGAGGGGCTGTTTTGTCGTTTAATATCTCAGAATATAAAATTGCTTTTCTTTTATATGAAGGATCATTCAGTATAGATTTCATACTGTTTACAAGATCATCAACCGAAAAAGTCATCAGAGACAGTACAATTGCGTATCCTTTCGAAGCAGCCATGACAGCGTTTCCCGGTTGATCAATAGCAAGCGGGAATACAATCATTGGTTTTTTGTGATTAACTGATTCAATGACGCTGTTGAGACCTCCGTGTGTTATAAAAAATATTACAGAATCGTGAGCTAACAAATCATTTTGTGGCAACCACGAGCTAAGGTAAATATTTTCTGCTCCAGGACATGCATCTTCAAGTTTTTTATTCAACTTCCATATGAACGCCAACTCACTCGCAACTTTTCGAAACGATTGACAGAACCTTTCGATGATAGATTTTGGTACGTGTTCGAAAAAACTTCCCAAAGATACGAGAACAATTTTTCTACGATTGGATTGGTCTTTGATAAACTCTTTTAACTCGCCTTGTAATGGTTTAACGTTGTTATCGATCATGATATCTCCGATACTGATTGTGTTTGGCATGTTTGCATTTGGAAAACCAACGGCAACATCTTCCAGGAACAACCACAGACTGGCTCTTTCATATGATTGGATTGCTGAAACTGGTTTGCTTCCGAGAGGGAGAAACTCAGCAGAATAATCTGTGGCAAGAGAATAGAGGATCGTGTAAAGCATTTCTCTAACGAATGTTGACAGTCTTTCGTAGAAGTTCATTTCGTTAGTGCTCAAACCTCCCATGAATGGCGTGAAAGACATTAAGCGAGGAACGCGATAAACCCAAGAGAACCAAGGTATGGAATAAGTGGCGTATGGAATATTCAAAGCTATCGGCAGTAAGTTGCGACAATGAGGAACTACAAAGTCCGTTATTGCAAATTGGTAACCTGCAGCAGATAATTTTTCTCTGATATTTTTGTTTCTCATCAAATCGAGGCAATCATTCTCAAAGTCTTGCATAGTTCGATCTTCCAACTCGAAATTCTTCCAAAACATGCTCCATGGAGAACTTGTCATGGCAACGTCGACAAGTGCTTTTGACATGTCCTCGCTATTTGCATAGGCTTCGTCAACGCTGGCTTTATAAACGATGTATTTCAGAGACCCGGAAGAAATATTCGAGATGTATTGTTCAGTAGAAATTTTCACATTTGAAGCTAAAAGACATTCAATATCGTGTCCTTGATCGGCAAGTCCTTTGGCAAGCTTCGAGAAAAAAATTATGTGAGAATTTATGGTGCTCGGAAAAAAAAGAATTTTTGCACCATCCACGACGACTACAAGCAATATAATTGCCGTTAAAAAGAAATTCATTTTTATTCTTTATTTTAAATTAGTTCAGTCAAAAAGTTTTCATAAATAAACACAGAATGAGGTTTCGACAAAATGAAAATGTTTATATGACGAACATCAAGTGTACACCGCACAGTGCACACAGGCAAGGTTCAATTCTGTTCGACAGCGCTCGTATGCAGCTTTGAGCTTTATGCAATTGAGCTCGCTCGTGCATCGTACATCTGATCTCAAAATAAGATAACTTGCAACAATTATTCTATTCAAACAGAGGCGTGGATTCAGCAAAATGTTGAGGGGGCAAGGATTTTTTAACTTTAAAACAGAGAATCTTCGAACAAAAATGACCATCCCAATATACATTTGTATGTTGTATTTTCATGTAAATCATCATATTAGTAAAAAAAACAGTTTAAAAAAGACTTTTATTTAATATTGAATGCAGACAAAAAGCGTTTAAATTATGAATGTAACAAAGTGTATCGACGTACTTTCATTTTTTAGAAAATTGTCCACTGAATCATTAAGATAAAATAGACTAAAGGTACTAACAAAAGATTAGAAAATAATAGCAGAGATTTAACTAATTGGATATTAATCAACAAGTATGATAACTACTGCTTTCATAACTAATCTAAATACTCGTTCGTGTGTGAGCTAATAAAAATAATTTAAAATGAACTGGAAAAATCTTGGTGAGAGAGCTCAAGCAACCGGGTAGGATAAGAATATGGTAATTGTTCGACAAGCTAGGACAGATACACGAGTCTAAATTTCATACGAGTTCAATCGGATGGACCGAAAGCAAGCAAGCAAGCAATCAATCAATCCATTAAATTTCTTATTAGTGCTATTTCCTTGGCGTTCAATAGCGCTCAGACAAACTTATTAAGCAGATAAGTTTAAAGCCCCCGACGGAAAACAGTGAGAGAAGTAGATTTAGTAAGAGAAGTAGGTAGAGAGTTCCAGAGAAAGGGACCAGAGTAGGATAAAGAGCGTTTAGCAAAAGAATGCTTAACAGAAAAGCTACGAAAGTGACTAAGAGAGGAAGATCGAAGACCAGACTTAGGAGAGATTTTTATTAAGTTAGTTAGGTAGAGTGGAGAAGAGAAATTTTTATTTCTAAACATTAGTAAGGAAATTTTAAAAATCACCCTATATTTAAGAGGAAGCCAGTGAAAAAGAACAAGAGATGGAAAAATATGAGAAAAGTAAAAAGTGCGAGAAACTAAGCACTAATAGATTGAAAAACATTAGCAGTAGATTATAAGTAGATATAATTCAAAAAGTATGATAAATACTGTTTTTTATCAACTAATCTAAACACTCATTCATGGGTGAGCTAAAAAAATATTTTTTCTAATTGGTGGAAAAATCTTGAGGGGGCCCTGTCCCCCTCAGCCCCCAATCCACGCCTCTGTATTTAAACCCCCAACTTAAATGTGTTATTTAATAATATTATTATTATTGCTATATTTTTTCTTATTTAAGAAAAATTACAATAGAAAAGTTGATTAGTTTTTTTTCTTCGTGTTTGTATTTTGTAGCAATTTAAATTCAGGCAATGAAAAATATCTTCTGTCTCGCTTAAAAGCTGATTTTTCTCGCTCTGCTTGCATAGGCGAAAAACTAGTCAGAATGGGAGAGATACTTCAAGGTCAAATACTTTAAGAATTTAAATTTAATATATAAATAGCTTGTGAACATAAATTGGAGTCATTTTTGGTTAAAAGACACAACAATGAAGGTTGACGAATTAACAAGTATCTAAATCGAGCTAACAAAAGTTCAACATATATTAATATTTGAATTTAAGATAGCCGTCAGTAATTAAGTTTTAAGCTTATCACTTTCTCCTTCCTTCTTTCTTATATTTCTCTCTCTCTCTCTCTCTCTCTCTCTCTCTCTCTCTCTCTCTCTCTCTCTCTCTCTCCTTCTCTCTTTCTATGTTTGTTGGTTTGTTAGTTAGTTAAGTTTTTTTAAGGTTAGTGAAAGGAGTTGTTAACCCCGCGAGACACTCAACCTGAGCAATGCGTGTAAACTCCTTGCTTAAGGGAGCTACGATGAATGGTGACGCCAGTGAGATTCGAACCGCCGACCTATAAGCCGACAGCCAAACGCTTTACCGTTTAACCGCCACTGTGTTTGTATGTTTGTTTGTGTATATGTGTGTGTCTATCTCTGTACGCAAATCTTGCAAGTAAAATTTAACCAGCTTTTTGACTAGCTAGGAAGCTGAAACTTTCAGCATAGCTTTATATTGGATGACAATATGTATGTGTGTATGTCTTTCTCTGTACGCAAATCTTGCAAGTAAAGTTTAACCAGCTTTTTGACTAGCTAGGAAGCTGAAACTTTCAGCATAGCTTTATATTGGATGACAGTATGTATGTGTGTGTGTCTTTCTCTGTACGCAAATCTTGCAAGTAAAATTTAACCAGCTTTTTCACTAGCTAGGAAGCTGAAACTTTCAGCATAGCTTTATATTGGATGACAATACATAATTCAATTAAAAACAAGAAAAGGAAAAAACTAGTTTTTTAACACAAACTCTAATTTCAAATACACTCGATTTAGATATGCGAAAGATGTTTAAATTAAGTTTTTTTAAATTGAATCATGTTTGTCAACCAATATAAAGCTATGCTGAAAGTTTCAGCTTTCTAGTTAGTCAAAAAGTTGGTTAAATTTTACTTGCAAGATTTGCGTACAGAGAAAGTCACACACACACACACATACACGCACAAACAGAAATTGTAGCCTAAATACAAGTTTGTAAAAAGAAAAAAAAATTAGAACGTTTTTCGTATTTCTAAATTTCAATTAAAAAAAATAATTTGAACATCTTTCGTATTTCTAAATCGAGTGTATTTGAAATTAAAGTTTGTGTTAAAAACTCGTTTTTTCTTTACTTGTTTCTATTTCTCTCGCCTTTTTTAAATGATTTTTTAAAATGCTTTTATTTAAATGCTTTTATTTAACTTCAATCGTTTCTCTGTTTGTTGGTTTGTTAGTTAGTTTGTCTGTGGTGATCAAATCTAGGTCAAGTGTATTTATTGGTTTGCTTGTCTGTGATGATCAAATATAGGATAAATAGGCGTGGCCAAGTGTGTTCATTGGCCTCGTTGAATGCTAGGCCCGCATTTTTTACGAGTCTCCTGATGAAACCAAAAACTATATAGACGCCTGAATTATCGAGATACTAGCAGTGCCCGTAGCGGCTTCGCTCGCATGAAATTAGAGAATTTGAACCGTGCATACATAGTAGAGTACTGCACGGATCAATTTTTTAGGTCTCGGCTCGGCCCGTCAACAACTTGGCCCAGCCCGTTTCAAAAACCGAAATTCCTGGCCCGGCACAACCCGTCTAATATGGGCCCGGCCCGTCTAATATGGGCCCGGCCCGTCTAATATGAGACCGGCCCGTCTAATATGGGCCAGGCCCGTTTTTACAGGCCTAGATGTTCTATATACTTGATGAAAAACTTCGGCCCGTCCCACCTTGACTTCAGGTTTAGCCCGGCCCGTCTGAACACCCTAAAATCACTAAAATGTCTATATACTTGGTTAAAAATCTCGGCCCGTCCCACCTTGATTTAAGGTTTGGGCAGGGCCGTATGAAAACCCTAAAATAACGGCTTGGCCCGTCCGTCCGGTGATAAACTGAACTCATCTACTTTTAACCGGCACAAAACCTCAAAATACTAATTTTCACATCTGTAGCACTTAGAGTTTTTGAGTAGCAGTTATTTTAAAATCAAATAACCCTTTTTCCACTTCACATTTGAAGTCCTGGAAACAAAATTTTCAACAAATGGTGAAACACGTATATCATTATTTTTAGAGTAGAAACTAAATACTAATTTTACTTTTGTAGCATTTACAGTTTTTGTGTTGCAGTTACTTTAAAAACCAAATAACCATATTTTCCACCCCATATTTGAAGTCCTGGAAACAAAATTTTCAAAAAATGGTGAAACACGTATATCATTATTTTTAGAGTAGAAACTAAATACTAATTTTTACTTTTGTAGCATTCATAGTTTTTGAGTAGCAGCTACTTTAAAAACCAAGTAATCCTATTGTCCACCCCACAATTTAGGTCCTGGAAACCAAATTTGTAAAAAATGGTGAAACACGTATATCTTTATTTTTAGAATATAAACTAAATACTAATTTTTACATCTGTGGTATTTACAGTTTTTGAGTAGCAGTTACTTTAAAAAACAAATAACCCTATTTTCCACCCCACATTTGAAGTCCTGGAAATCAAATTTTAAAAAAATGCTAAAACACGTATTTCATTATTTTTGGAGTAGAAACTAAATACTAATTTTTACTCCTGTAGCATTCACAGTTTTTGAGTAGCAGCTACTTAAAAAACCAAATAACCCAATTTTACAACCCGCATTTGAGGTCCGGGAAACCGAATTTTCAAAAAATGTTGAAACACGTATCTTTTTGTTTTTCAAGAAGAATCCATATACCAAATTTCAAAATCTTCTCATTTTTGGTTTTCGAGATATACATTGTTTTAGAAAAAAGTCTGTTTTCCAGTTTCTTCCCCTCAAGAGCAAAATCTTCAAAAATCCTTTTTTAGTGGATGCTTGCGCATTAAAAGTAATTTAAGTTTCAAATTTCACGTTCCTAGAATGAGGCGTTTGAGCTCGGCGTTGATTATCAGTCAGTTTGTCAGTCAGTCAGTCAGTCAGGACATGTTGTTTTATATATATAGACTAGCAGTGCCCGTAGCGGCTTCGCTCGCATGAAATTAGAGAGTTTGAACCGTGCATCCATAGTAGAGATCAATTTTTTAGGTCTCGGCTCGGCCCGTCGACAACTTAGCCTAGCCCGTCTTAAAAACCTAAACTCCTGGCCCGGAACAGCCCGTTTGAATTAGACCCGGCCCATTCTTACAGGCCTAGAAGTTCTATATACTTGATGAAAAACTTCGGCCCGTCCCACCTTGACTTCAGGTTTGGCCCGGCCCAACTGAAGACCCTAAAATCACTAAAATATCTATATACTTGGTGAAAAACCTCGGCCCGTCCCACCTTGATTTAAGGTTTGGCCTGGCCCGTGTGAAGACTCTAAAACAACGGCTTGGCCCAACCTGTGATAAACTGGACTTAGCTATTTTTAACCGGCACAAAACTTCAAAATACTAATTTTTACATTTGTCGCACTTACAGTTTTTGAGTAGCAGTTATTTTGAAATCAAATAACCCTTATTTCCACCCCACATTTGAGGTCCTGGAAACCAAATTTTTAAAAAATGTTGAAACACTTATATAATTATTTTTTGAGTAAATACTAAATACTAATTTTGACATCTGTAGCATTCACAGTTTTTGAGTAGCAGTTACCTTAAAACCCAAAGAAACTTTTTTCCACCCCACATTTGAGATCATGAAAACCAAAATTTCATATATCCTTATTTTTAGAGTAGAAACTAAATACTAATTTTTACTTTTGTAGCATTTACAGTTTTTGAGTAGCAGTTACTTTAAACACCAAGTAACCCAATTTTCCACCCCACATTTGAGGTCCTGAAAACCAAATTTTCAAAAAATAGTGAAACACGTATATCATTATTTTTAGAGTAGAAACTAAATACTAATTTTTACTTTTGTAGCATTTACAGTTTTTGAGTATCAGTTACTTTAAAAACCAAGTAATCCTATTGTCCAGCCCAAATTTAAGGTCCTGGAAACCAAATTTATAAAAAAATGGTGAAACACGTATATCTTTATTTTTAGAATAGAAACTAAATACTAATTTTTAAATCTGTGGTATTTACAGTTTTTGAGTAGCAGTTACTTTAAAAAACAAATAACCCTATTTTCCACCCCACATTTGAAGTCCTGGAAATCAAATTTTAAAAAAATGCTAAAACACGTATTTCATTATTTTTGGAGTAGAAACTAAATACTAATTTTTACTCCTGTAGCATTAACAGTTTTTGAGTAGAAGCTACTTTAAAAACCAAATAACCCAATTTTCCAACCCACATTTGAGGTCCGGGAAACCGAATTTTCAAAAAAATGGTGAAACACGTATCTTTTTATTTTTCAAAAAGAATCTATATACCAAATTTCAAAATCTCCTCATTTTTGGTTTTCGAGATATACATTGTTTTAGAAAAAAGTTTGTTTTCCAGTTTTTTCCCCTTAGGAGCAAAATTTTCAAAAATCCTTTCTTAGCGGATGTTTACGCTATAAAAGTAATATAAGTTCCAAATTTCACGTTCCTAGGATGAGGCGTTTGAGCTCGGCGTTGATTATCAGTCAGTCATCTGTCAGTCAGTCAGTCAGTCAGTCAGTCAGTCAGTCAGTCAGTCAGTCAGTCAGTCAGTCAGTCAGTCAGTCAGTCAGTCAGTCAGTCAGTCAGTCAGTCAGTCAGTCAGGACATGTTCTTTTATATATATAGATAAACGGCTCAACTCATACTCGTACGTCTTCATGAAATTTTTAACTGTGCGACTGCCTACCTTAAATCAATTAAAATTAATCAAAATCGTTTTTATATTTAAGTTAGTGTTGTTGTAATAAAAAAAATTAATAATAACAAATTAAATAAAAAATACAAGATTGAGATTCAAAAATTTTAGTTCGTTGACTCAGATAAAATACGTTCTCTCTCTCTCTCTCTCTCTCTCTCTCTCTCTCTCTCTCTCTCTCTCTCTCTCTCTCTCTCTCTCTCTCTCTCTCTCTCTCTCTCTCTCTCTCTCTCTCTCTCTCTCTCTCTCTCTCTCTCTCTCTCTCTCTCTCTCTCTCTCTCTCTCTCTTCTCTCTTTCTCTGTTTGTTGGTTTGTTGGTTTGTTAGTTAGTTTTTCTGTGGTGATCAAATCTAGGTCAAGTGTATTCATTGGTTTGCTTGTCTGTGATGATCAAATATAGGATAAGTAGACGTGGCCAAATGTATACATTGGCCTCGTTGAATGCTATGCCCGCATTTTTTACGAGTCTCCTGATGTAACCAAAGACTATATAGACGCCTGAATTATCGAGATATAAACGGCTCAACTCAAACTCGTACGTCTTCATGCGATTTTTAACTGTGGGACTGCCTACCTTAAATCAATTAAAATTAATTAAAATCGATTTTATATGAAAGTTAGTATTGTTGTAATAAACAAAATTAATAATAACAAATTAAATAAAAGTACAAGATTGAGCGTAACGGTTTTTTAACATTCAAGCAAGCGAGCAAGACCGGTGGTGAAGTTAATATGAGAAAATTTAAAAATTGATGTTATCATGCATACAGAGGCGAATTCAGGAATTTGGAGCCCATAGGCTAAAGTTTTGGTGGCGCCCTCAGCGCCTCTTCCCCGTCCTCTAGTGACTGTTTCCCCGGACGGTTCATGCAAAGTTGATAAAAAAATTTATTTGACCAATTATAGTTGGATAGCCTATAAATATAATAATGCTATATAATTGAATACTATACTTAAGAGTTCTGTTCAAGTTTTCCATAATTTTTCTTTAATGGTGATTCCATATGTAGTAAAACAACTACAAAAATAAATATTATTGATTAAACATATTTAATTTTAGGTCTATATCGGGAACGTTAATTGGAGGGGGCATTTTCCCCTTCCCCTGATTTTCGAAATTTGAAACTTTTGTACCTAGAGTTTACAATTCATTTTTTTAATTTTAACATTGCTTAACCTAGTGATGATTCAATGCTTATTGGAATCCTTATGGCTTGTGTGGACAATTTGACCCCTCCTGATTTCCAAAAATTAAATTTGTTTTACCTAGAGTTTACTATAGAATTTGTTAACTCTAACTCTATTTAACCTCGTGATAATTCAATGCGTATTTAAATCTTTTTTTGGGTGTGTAGACAATTTTATATCTGAGCTCGATGCAAATTTACCAATAACTGCAGAGTAATAAATTCTGTATCAACATTCGTCCAAAGTTTAGCTGTTTTCTGTGCCAATCGATCTTGGAATGACTGGCAGTGTTTGGCGGAAATCGCCAGACAATAAAATCATTGCACCTCCAAAATGTCGCGAGTCATTGCTCAGATCTTTCAGTGTTCTATCAAGTGCTTCCAATGCGCGTTTGTGCGCCATTGTGCTCTCGTCCCAGATGATGATTTTAGATGCTACTAAAACTTTTGCCATTGCAGAGTGTTTTGCAATGTTGCATGTTGGTTGTTCAGTAGTTTGAAGATTTAAGGGCAATTTTAATGCTGAATGAGCCGTACGGCATCCTTCTCACAATGTGGCTGCTATTCCAGAAGAAGCAACTGCTACCGCGATGTCTGATCTCGCACGAACAGTGGCCAATATCAAAGACATGAGAAACGTCTTTCCAGTTCCACCTGGGGCATCAAGAAAAAATAAGCCACCATTTCTTGGTCATGCATCTCTTCATTCACTTCAAGGTCGGGATTAGTTGAACTGACCCGTATTTGATGTAACATGTCTTCTGACATGCTATTTTTGTATTTGTTCCACAGTTTACGTGGATTTGATGGAAAGCAGGTAGAAATTATAAGAGCAAACAATGTGCGTATCTGACTTGGAGATGCTGAAATAATTGCTTCAGACATTGTCGAGTCCCAATGATTATCGTTTTCAAGCAACTTGAGCTTTTGACATGCAGCACGAGATGTTGGGCACACTATACCATTGATAGTTCGTAGTGATCCAGAAGATGTTGGGCCACAAACATTGACCAACAACAACCTCAAATAGAAGCATTCATCGTTTTTTGGGTGAACTGTATAAATACGCTCCGAATGAAGTCATTTGAAAACACTTATTGTATTTTTGAGTGTTTGCTAGAAAATGACGTGATTCTGGTGTATCGCAGTGGCTCTGGCGGTGGTGTCAATAATGGCAATTTCACTTTACCATTAAGGCAGCACAATCCAGGCGTTTCTCCAGAAAACTTCCATGCGGCACAATGTTCACAAGCAATGTCCATTGGACCAATGCACACGAAAGGATGAGAGCGTAATCAATTGTGCAATCGTAGAGAAATGCTGCTCGATTCAAATTTGCAATTGTGTGTCGAAAATTAACTGTTTGTTGATCACTGACATAAGCAGTTCCGGGGAGTAAATCTCTTTGCTCTTGTCTCTGAGAAGCACGAAGCCGGGCCATACTAACGCGGCGCCTTTCTCGCGCTAATTCCAGTTCTTCCGCGGTGGATTGGTTAACATTGTTCCGATGCTTCATTGCCTGACGGCTATTTTGGAAAAGATTAGATCTTCTGGGTCGCGGCATTGTTATTAATAATGTTTTTGTTAAAAGTAATAAAACTTTAAAACTCGCAAATTAATTCGAACGAACGAAAATATAATATTGACAGAACAGCATTGACACTTTGTTAATGCCAAATGGAAAACGGAAAATGCGAAACTAAAAATCATATATCTATGCTAAAAATATCTTTTATATTTTTATGGCCCATAAACAATTATTTTATTTTATATTTTAATTGAAAAAGACATTTACTTAATTTTTTCTGTGAGATTTTCAATTGTAAACAATGAAATAGTCAGAAAATTTAATAACATGCGCTCTACCCCATTTGCGCATAAATGTCATGTCGCGGAAAATTAAACATCTGTATATCTCGATAACCCAAACTGCAATTTGAAAATTTATTTTTCCGTAAGACCAAATAGAGGGTGCTCTACAACTTTGCCATTTGAAGTTTTTTTCTAGGACGCACTGTTAAGGCTGTACAGCTACCGGGGTACATACTGCGGTCCCCATGGGCCACTCCATGGTTCAATGTCAATTTTTTTAATTATTCTGTTATTAAGAGCTGAGAGAAATCCAATAAATCAAAAATCTCTAAAATCGGTTCAGCCGTTCTTGAGTTATAAGTGTCGTAACACAAGCCCGACTTCCTTTTATATATTTTTATATCTACGGTTTATAATCAAGGCTGATAAACCTCAGAAGAGTTTATAATCTAAAAAAGACATGAAATTATAGAGTGAGTGTTTACATAACTTCAATCAACCAGTCTTAATTACAGTTACTAAGATACAAGTTTTTGATTAGGTGTGTATTTCTTCTAATAAATTTTGGACCATTTCTAAAGAACCTTAGTATAGTTATCGATATTATAACAACTGGTGTCAGAAGCAAGATAAATAAAATGGTTCATCACAAATTATTGGAAGAACTCTCTCTGCGTGAGTTGAGGCGGGAACTAAAAAAACGAGAACTCAATGACAAAGGAAAAAAGTCTGAACTCGTGGATCGCCTCCGAATGACATTGGAAAGCCAAGGTCTGGATGCAGACGAATTCGAATTTGATGTGGATGAGGAATTAACAAATTCTCTGAACAAGATGACGGAGGAGAACAGAGCAGCACAGGAGGAAAACAGAGCAGCACAAGAGGAAAACAGAGCAGCACAGGAGGAGAACAGAGCAGCACAGGAAGAAAACAGAGCAGCGCAAAAAGAAACCAAAGGCGTTATGGAAGGAATAAAAGAATTAATTCTTGAAGGTCAGCTAAGATTAACAGATGTGGAGAAAAGAGTTAATAACTTGGAAAAATTGGTAGAAGAGAATACCAAGGAAATCGAGAAGAGAATCGAGAGCAACCTGGAGATAAAATTGAACAATCTGGTCAAACAAGGACAGACTGGTTGCCAAGCCAAAGAAAACATTCATTCTGTTGAGCATGTTAAGACCCCGGCTTTTGATGGCACTGTGTCATGGTCCGTCTACAAGCTCAATTTGAAATTGCTGCCAGAAAAAATAACTGGTTAACCAGCCAGCAGAAGGCGGAAAATCTGGTATTCTCTTTGAGAGGAGAAGCTTCACAGCTTCTCGAGCTTATTGCAGATAGAGATGATTACGATGCAATCGTGAAGGTTCTTGAGAGGAGATTCGGTAATCAACACGCGCCAGAAATTTTTCGAGCTCAACTCAAGAGTCGACGCCAGAAACCCGAAGAAAGCTTGCAACAGCTGGAAGCGGATATAGAACGATTTGCCAATCTGAGATATCCCTTGTGCCCTCGAAATGTCCTCAATACAATTATTGCGGATGGATTCATAGTGGCCTTGAAGAACTCCAAAACCCAAAAAGCTCGTAGGGTCGCCCGAGTAGCTGGTCCCAGTGAGGCTTTGGCATTTGCCTTGAATTACGAAGCCTCTGAAGAATTATCTAATAGGTTTTATCGGGTAAGAAAGGTGGGAATCGAAGAAAATGGCCTGGATCGAGTCCGAAAAATTATGGATGAAAAGAATAACAACTCACCGCGTTGCTGGAATTGCGATGGGTTGGGACATCTACAGAGGGACTGTAGATTCCAGATGTTTAGACACGGGCTACGAAAACAAGGGGACTCCAAAAAGCACGATGATGTCAGACAAGCAAGACCCATAGTGGCCCGTTCCAACAAACAAAATCCAGACTCTGTTACAATAAACGATATTTTACCTTATAAAGTGGTACCAATTTCTATTTTGAAGAAAGGGGCAAGTATATTTGTGGAGGGCAGACTGGGAATAAAAGACTGTAACTTTATCATTGATACTGGAGCTTCTTGTTCAATTATAAAACCTTGTTTAGCAAAAGGAGAAGTTTCGCAAAGTGGAAATGACATTCGTCTCAAGACTGCAACTGGGGAGCTTGTCCCAGTAGTTGGTAAAATTCAAACCGAAATTAGGCTGGGAAATAGAACCTTCCAGCATCAGTTTTTAGTTGCCGACATAGAAGAAGAGTGTCTACTTGGGCTTGACTTTATGAAAACACATGGTTTTGCATTGGACTTAAAAATGGGAACATTTAAACAGGGGGATTTGGAAATACCTGTTTATTATAAAGGCGAAATGATTTCGGTGAAACGAGTATTGGTAACAAAGATCATCGTTGTACCTGCTCAGTCGGAATCTTTGGTTTGGGCAAAAACAGAAAGCGATAAGAACTCAAGAGTTGTTGGGTTCATCGAGCCGCTGAACGGAGTTGAAAAACATGGATTAATGATCGGAAAAACACTGGTACGAACGAAGTCAGGAAGCTTCGTGCCAGTCAGAGTTATGAATGTGACAGAATGCGACAAGCAGTGATATTTTTGTTAACGAAAACTGAATAAAAACGACATTTTTTATTGTATTCGTTAATAAGAACGGAAAAAAAACTATAATTATTTAAAGAACGTAAATAGAATAAAAACTATATTTAAATAGTACAAACTGAATAATAATAATAACGAAAATTATTTTCTGAACGATAATAAAATAAAAATAAAATTTAAATCATGCAAACTGAATAAAAATTAAAATTAAAATTAATTTTCGAACGAAAATTATTGAAAGTTGTGTACATAGATATTCGCCAAGATAACCAATATCTGTGGATATATAATATCTATGATATAGATTTCTATGGTTGTGCAACTGTTGAAATAGTCCAGGAGAATTAAAAATTTTCCTTGTTGTACCTAGACAAAATTTACAGCAAGCTGATTTTTGGATATTTTGTTTGTAATACGTTTATGATTCTTCCTGCAAAAATCGGTTGAAATCGTCATATAGGAAATTGGTTTTTTGACGCTTTTTTGAAAGAGATTTACCGTAGTGAGCGATAAGTTAGTATTTTCGTAAATTGTCGTAAAACATCGATTTTCTAAGTTAGTATTTTGTAAAACATCTATTTTTTGGAGTTTTTATTGTTTTTTTTCGAAATGGGTGAACTAAATGAAATGGCATGTTTAGTTTGTCAAACTGAATTCTGTTCCGACAACGTCGGTTATACAGTCAAGATTACTCAAGATGGTTACACTAGGTAAGGTATTGAAACGTTATGTCAATTCAGCGTTTTACGTGGTGATGAACAGTTAACAGAGTATCTGTTAAATAAACCAAATGTAGCTAATGTTCATTATCATTGCCGGAGAGACTACACTAACAAAAGAAGTTTTGATCAATTGCAACGAAAGAATGAGCAGCATGCAGATGGTGTTGGTGTTGATCAAGAGAATTTTAAGTAATTATTACGATCGTCTGTCGACACTTTCAATTGGAAGCAACATTGTTTTTTTGTGTGGAAAAATAGTTTTTGGAGAAAGTAAAAAACATTTAAAAGAAGAATCAAGTACTGTGATGACATTGAAATTCAGAGAAACTATAATTGAAACTTGCCACAAAAGAAATGATGCATGGAGTGTAGAAGTTCTTGGTAGGTTAAATTCATGCAATGACTTACCAGCTGAAGAAGCTCGTTACCATAGAGTGTGTCATTCTGTGTTCCTAAAATGTCAATCAAAGTATGTCAGAGATAATACCGCTGGCCGAAACCATCCAGGTCGACATCCAGATAACAACATGTTAATTACTTTTGAAAAACTGTGTAACTGGTTAGAAGACGAAGATCAAGGAATTAATACAATAGCTGAATTAAAATGCAAGAATTATTGGAAGATGGTGAAGTGTATTCATTAAAACATATAAAACGAAAGCTGGAAGAACGCTACGCTGAGCACATATTTTTTGCCGAAATTTGTGATCGGAAAAATGTTATTTGCCTCCGTAACATGGCATCTCACATTATAACTAATCAATGGTATGCTGAAAAAAAGAATAGCATAGAAGATGAGAGTGAACGTATCATAGTGGCAGCAGCAAAATTGATAAAAGCTCAAATAAGGGAAATGTCCTCAAATGAAACGTATCCAGGAACTGATGATTTCTCAAATATTGAAAATGCCAAAAGGTGGATTCCTAGTTTGTTGAAAATCTTAATTGAAAATATTGTTTGTAATGAAATAAAACAAGTTTCCATATGTCATTCTATTGTGCAGGGGGCAAGACAAAGATCTCTTATCTCTCCAATTTTGTTTGGCGTTGGAGTTAGTTTAGATCACGCCTTTGGATCTAGACGGCTGCTTGATTTGCTGTCACGGTTGGGATTTTCAATTTCATATGATGAAGTTAAACTTTTTAAACAATCAGTAGTTCAGAATGACTCCCCTGATACTCCTCAGTCTTTTCCTCAATGTTTTACGCAATGGTCTGGTGATAATCTTGACCACAACATTATCACTTTAGATGGAAGTGGTACCTTTCACGGTATGGGCATCATATCAATGTCTACTCCGTGTGATCGATTAGGGTCAGGACACTATGCTCAATCAGCTGTACCTCGATTGTCACACCTAAAATCCAGTTGTGTTGTGAAAAACCGAGGTATTCCTATATTGGGATACACATTCCCCAACAAGTCATCATTATCATTGATGTCTTACAAGCCCATCTCTCACTTAAATTTTTCTTCTGTGTTGCCTCCTTCTTTAAACTTGGAACTTGCCTGGAAAATTGGTATCTTGTGCTTAGATGAAGATCAGCATAGGCCAAATTGGTCCGGCTTTATGGAACATGCTTGTAAACCTGACGAAGATTTCAGATCATCATCAGACATAAGGATGCTTCCGATTATTGATTTGAACCCTAATGACATGTCTTGTATTTTTTCCACGTTAACTTTCATAGAACGCCAGGCTGAAAAGCTCAACATTCCAACGGCTTGTGTGACTTTCGACCAGCCGCTGTGGTTAAAGGCTGTTGATATTGTGCATTCATCCAAACTGAACATAGTATGTCGTCTAGGTGGGTTTCATGTCTTGATGAATTATTTGGGCAGCATTGGTCATGTCATGGCTGGCTCAGGTTTGACAAAAGCGCTGCAGTGCTATTATGGACCCATAGCCATAACTCACATGATGACAGGGAAGGCAGTGGCTAGAGCACAACGCGGTCACTTTTTAGTAGAGTCAGCTTTGTTTGCTTTGCTTTTGGAATCAATATTGAAAATGGAGTTTTTGACTACTTCTGATATTGATGATCTGAGGAATTTTTACAAAGGACACAAGGCGGGAAATAAAAAAAATTGTTATTTTTAGGTGTTTTTGTTGTTTTTCTGTTTGTTTTTTTTATTGTATGTTGAAATTGGAAATTATTTATGGATTTATATGTATGCTTTTTAATATGTGTATATTAATTAGTATGTAACAAGCAATTTTATTAATAATCTTAATTTATTTTGCATATTTAGTCAAAAACGACACAATAAAGTAGTTTATTTGAATCCGTATATAATGTTGCGAGACAAATTTTAACTTATGTATATTTTGCATTAGGTAGTTCTCATCTATAAATTGAGTTATTTTTATTTAAATGGATTTTAAGAGCTGATATATTGTATATTTTAGGGAAAAACGGCTCCATAAATCAGTTTATTTTTTTTATTTTTTTTTATTTATTTTTTTATTGATAATTTTTAATGTTTGTATATCATGCAATAAGTAACAATAAAGCATTCAGCTTAAACTTTAGTTATTTTCATCTAATTGGATTAAAAGAGCTGGCATATTCAATTATTTTACCGATTTTAAAGCCGATTTTGAAAATCGTCTGTAATTTTTTTATACGATGAGTTGGAAGGGTGGATTTTTAACTAATTGTTGCTAACACATATACCTACAAAGCAAAATATCTAACTGCTTTGCTTCCAATTATGCCAGCTTTTTTTTTAATTCTCCTGGACTAAAATACACAACCATTTCTTTCTTAACTTTCGTGTAATCATAAACGTTGTAATCATTGAAAATAATTATGAGTTCTCTTGCGAAAATGCTTGCTGGGCGAAAAAAAGATAGTTCCGTGTGGGAATTTTTTGTTTACGATTCCAGCACCAACAAATCTAAATGTAAGGCAATGGATTCTCAAAATAAAGAATGTGGAATCCAACTTAGCGTGAAAAATCCCACAAATTTGAGTTCGCATCTAAAGAGATTTCATAAATCTGAATTTGTTGAGCTCGAGATTAAGGAGAAAGAAAGAAATGTAAAATCAAGCCTCAAACGTAAAGCCGAGGCTGAATTAGAAGGAGACCAGCAAACAATCAAGCAGTGTTTCCAACGGAATTCAGTTGATTGGCATTGGCATGTTGATTCAATAGAACACAAAGATCGAGTGAACAGCATCGTCGACATGTTAATCGAAACTTGTAATCCGGTGACGCATGTCGATAAACCCTCCTTTCGGTACATGTGGAAAGTTGGGGATTCGAAATTCAATCTGCCAGGTAGTCAGGTTTTAGAATTATTCTTTAAACAATAAAGTTACACTAAATATTTAATTCATATTATGTTTTTATGATTTCTGAATCATTTTCAATTTTAAACATTTTACTTTGCTTTAGGATCTGCTTCATTTTCAAACACATAAAGGATCTCTTTGAATTAAAATCAGAGCAATTGAGGAACCTCCTTGCAGTTACAAGACATGTCACAATATGTCTTGATAGCTGGACAAAGAGAGGTCTCACAGCCTCTTTTTTAGGGATATCAGCATGTTTTTTTGATAAGTTGTCAGAAAAGCCAGTCCATGCATTCTTTAGTTTGATGGAAATCAAGCACCCACACACTGGTGAAAAACTGGCTGGCTGCCTGGATGAGTGTTTAAGAAAATGGGGCATCTCTTCTGAGAAGGTTTTGTTGGTTGTGACAGACAATGGAACCAACATGATCAAAGCTGTCAAATTGCTACAGTCACAGTATTCACAGCCTTCCGGTGAGATTTCTGATGAAGAGGAAGAAAGTGATTATTTAAATAAAATAAAAATTGTTGACTCTATATGTATATTTTTGGTTTGAAATTTTGATCATACCCTCTTCCTGTGTTACAAAATTATTATTTTTCCATACTGCATGAAATTGGCTATAGTAAGAAAAATAATTAGAGCATGAACTAAAATTGAACTAAAATCAAATAAAAACGAATTTTTTTTTATCTGAATAAAATAAGAATAAAAACGAAAATTATTTCAAGAACTGTAATAAAATAAAAACTAAATTTAATTTTGAAGAGCTAAATAATAATAAGAACTAAAATTATTTGATGAACTAAAATAAAATAATAATAATAAATAAAATTTAAGAATAGAATAAAAATAAGAACTAAAATTATTTACTGAACTAAAATAACACTGGCGACAAGCGACTAACAAAAGTTGACGAAATTGCGGTATGCAGCCCAGTCGACCACATATTGGCACGTAACACGGTGATTGGTAGAAATGATAATAAAAAAAGAATGAAGTACTCGCAAATTCAAGCACTGTTTGAAGCCGCTAAAACTTCACTAAAAGCAATGGACTATGACAAAGCGGAAAAGTTGATTGAAAAGTATTGTGATATAATAGCTATTGACGAAGAAGACAATGGAAAAACAAGTAAATTAAAAACGAATTTTTAAAACCAATGCTTTTATATGTAATTAAAACACAAATTTTGCAATCAATTTTTTATTATATTACTCTTTTATTTTATGTTAAAGTC
Source organism: Erpobdella octoculata (assembly GCA_963978895.1). Lineage (NCBI taxonomy): Eukaryota > Metazoa > Annelida > Clitellata > Hirudinida > Erpobdellidae > Erpobdella > Erpobdella octoculata. The sequence continues at coordinate 12,050,551 of OZ022247.1, forward strand.
GAAATATCTTAATTATATCAAAATATCGAAATTAATTAAAATTATCTAAATTTATTGACTTATTGTAAAACTAATAATTGAATATTGCATTGTCTTCTATTTTAAGCATGTATGCAAAATTTGAAAAAATCTATCATCAGGAAGTGACTCAAAAATTGATTGCAAGATTTGAAACAGACAGAGAAACAAACAGACAGACAGAGAAACAGAGACGACGAGTTAATAAAAGCATTGGTAATAATAATAAAAATATCATCAAAAAGCATCGAATTTAAATATCTCAACTATTTTCATGAAAATTTCGTACACGCTTGAGAATCGCGGTCAGTGAGTGTGGTTCGTGTTAACTTGGTAAAATAGTCTGCCAGTCGGTTAGCGTTTTGTGGTCAAGAAAACCCTCAAGAAAACCCTCAAGAAAACCCCCAAGAAAACCCTCAAGAAAACCCTCAAGAAACCCCTCGATAAAATCCTCAAGAAAATTAACTCAATAAATTGACTTATTGTAAAACTAATAATTGAATATTGCATTGTCTTCTATCTTGAGCATGTATGCAAAATTTGAAAAAAATCTATCATCAGGAAGTGACTCAAAAATTGATTGCAAGATTTGAAACAGACAGAGAAACAGACAGAGAAACAGACAGAGAAACAGACAGAGAAACAGACAGAGAAACAGAGCCGACGAGTTAATAAAAGCATTGGTAAAACAAAGATCGTTGAACACCGAATTCGAACTGGTAATACCGAGCCCATTCGTCAACTGCCACGAAGGCTTCCACTGGCAAAGCGAGAGGAAGCTAGAAAGATGCTGGAAAATATGAAAAACAAGGATTTATTGAACCAGCCAATAGTCCATGGAGTTCACCGGTAGTACTTATTAAGAAGAAAGATAATTCGCTACGTTTTTGTGTCGACTACAGAATGTTAAACGAGGTCACACAAAAAGATAGTTACCCTCTGCCCAGAATCGAATGTTTTCTACTTTAGATCTTAAGAGCGGATATTGGCATGTGGGAATACATCCCCAGGATCGCGAAAAAGCTGCCTTTTCAATAGGTGAAGGATTGTGGCAATTTACAGTGATGCCATTTGGCTTGTGCAACGCACCCGCAACTTTCGAGCGACTTATGGAGTATGTGTTACAAGGATTAAATTGGAGAACGTGTCTTGTGTATTTGGACGACATTATTGTTGTTGTTGGAAAGACGTTTGAAGAGCATCTACACAATCTTGAAGAAGTTTTCCAAAGGATCCGGGATGCTGGTATGAAGCTAAATCCGGCAAAGTGTGCACTTTTCAAAAACAAGGTGAAATATCTTGGTCATATAGTTTCTGCCGAAGGGGTAGGAACCGATCCTGAGAAAATTGAAGCGGTTAACCATTGGCCTGTTCCGATAAATTCTCAAGAATTAAGAAGCTTTCTTGGTTTGTGCACATATTATCGACGATTTGTAGCCAATTTCTCCAGCATTGCAAAGGAATTATATAAGCTTACAGAAAAGAATGCACCGTTTGATTAGTCAGAGACAAATCAACAGGCGTTCGAACAGTTAAAAACAGCTTTGAGTTTGACGCCAGTTCTGTCGTATCCAATCCCTGGAAAAGATTTTGTATTAGACACAGATGCAAGTAATGAAGGAATAAGGGCAGTGCTTAGTCAAATTGTTGACGGCAATAAAAAGGTTATAGCTTATTATAGCAGAACTTTGTCGAAACCGGAGCGCAATTATTGCGTCACCAGACGTGAGTTATTAGCAATCGTTGATTCTATTAAGCACTCTCACAAGTATTTATATGGTCAAAGGTTTTTGTTGAGAACGGATCACGCTGCTTTGAAATGGCTTTTAAATTTTAAAAATCCAGAAGAACAAGTGGCTTGGTGGATCGAACGTTTACAATCATACGAGTTTGAAATTCAGCATCGGAAGGGTGAACAGCACAAAAATGCTGACGCACTGTCACGACGACCTTGCAATGATGAATGTAAGTATTGCATTCGCATGGAGGGGAAGGAAATAAGTAATCAGTGTTTTCAGGTACGGTTTCAAATTGACGACACTTGGTCAGATGATGTGATTCGAGACGAAAAATTAAAAGATGATGATATAGGGCCGATTTTGAGATGGGTGGAAGAAGGGAAGAAACCTGACGCAAGAGATTTCCGAATTGAGTCCTGCTACTAAATCAAGGGTGGCCAACCTTTTTTGGAAAGAGGGCCATTATATATTTTTGAAACATACGGCGGGCCGCTTGTTTGAAAGGCAAAACTCCCTCTCTCTCTCTCAGGCACTTCCAACTAATTAAGTGTCTAGAGGAGCGCTGTAATTTCCCACATTGTGCTCTGAGACGACCCCCAACCAACAACAAAGCATTTGGGTACATGTTATGTAAACTGGCATTTTGTAGTTACATTATAAACTAAACTTTTACTAGTTTATATTTGATGCCCCAGCAGAATAATGAAAATCTAAAAAAAGTAATATACAATAATAGTTTGTTGAACACACAAAGAATCTCAAATAAAGATGAAATTGTATTCAATTTTGGCTGGCTCCTAACTATTTAATTTTGGTAGTAAACTAATTGAAGGTAACTATTAAAAAAGTAAAGAAACTGTTTACTAAAAACTCTGTATTTCAAAATAGAATGAGTTGTTGACACGAAAACATTGTATTATAACTGTTCAGGAGCAATTGTCATTCAGTGATAAAACATCTCTATAATTTGTATTGTAATTATTACATATATAATTTTTGTACTATTTTTCAATTTTTAAGGAAGTTTTTAAAAGATTTTACTATAATTTTCAATTATCTGTACAAAGTAGTGCGGGCCGCCAATTGATAACCCGCGGGCCGCGGGTTGGCCACCCCTGTACTAAATCGTATTGGGCACAATGGGACTCTCTAAGGGTTGTGAACGGATCTCTAAAAAAAATTTGGGAAAGCACTGATGGTTCCACCAATGTTTTTGCAATTAATCATTCCAAAAGTAAAAGTACCAGAAGTGCTCCAACAAATGCACTCCGGAGTATCAGGGGGACATCTAGGGATGAATAAAACGTTGGACAAGATCCGCCAAAGATTTTATTGGGTATACTGTAAAATGGATGTAGAGGAATGGTGTCAAAAAAACAAAGGGCCATTTACAACAGTACAATATAGGTTCCCCTTCTTGTGGTCATAGATTATTTTACAAAATGGCCAGAGGTTTTTGCTATATCTAATCAAGAAGCAGTGACTGTTGCCAACGTTGTTGTTGATGGCTGGGTTAGTCGCTATGGAGTACCAATGGAGCTCCATTCAGATCAGGGCAGGAACTTCGATTCACAATTGTTTAGAGAAATGTGCCGTGTTTTAGGCATACATAAAACCCGCACAACTTCCCTTCATCCTCAGTCTGACGGTATGGTGGAACGATTTAATCGAACTATTCAACAGCACTTGTCTAAGATGGTCGGTGAAAACAAAGTTGATTGGGATAAACACATTCCGTTATTTTTGATGGCTTACAGAGGATCGGTGCACAACACGACGAAGGCCACCCCAAGTAAAATGTTATTTGGACGGGAGATACGACTTCCTTGCGATCTTATGTTTGGAAGTCCGGGAGACAAAGTAGAATCGGAAAGCGAGTATGCCGCACAATTGCGGGCTCGGTTAAATGAAATTCATTTTGTAGCTCGAAAAAAGTTCAAAGCAGCCAGCGAGAGAATGAAAACTCGGTATGATCGCCAATCAAATATGAAAGAGTTTGAAGAAAATGATTTGGTGTGGTTCTACAATCCACAACGTAAAATTGGGAAATCACCTAAACTTCAACAAGACTGGGAAGGACCATATAGAATTATTAAAAAGATCAATGACGTCATCTACCGGATTCAAAAGGGCCAACGTACTAAGATGAAAGTAATTCATGTCGACTGCCTTGCCAAATATTATGGAGGCAATGAAACTGTTCGGGACGAACAGGATTAAGAAGGGGGTAGTTTTATATCTACGGTTTATAATCAAGGCTGATAAACCTCAGAAGGGTTTATAATCTAAAAAAGACATGAAATTATAGAGTGAGTGTTTACATAACTTCAATCAACCAGTCTTAATTACAGTTACTAAGATACAAGTTTTTGATTAAGTGTGTATTTCTTCTAATAAATTTTGGACCATTTCTAAAGAACCTTAGTATAGTTATCGATATTATAACAATATATATATATATATATATATATATATATATATATATATATATATATGTATATATATATATATATATATATATATATATATATATATATATATATATATATATATATATATATATATATATATATATATATATATGAAGTTTGATCAATGATTTACATTTATACTGTTTCCTATAAAAGAATATCTGTAACTGTCTGAGATTGAAAATGTTCATCTTTTTGCATTTTGAGGTTAAAAACATGGCAGATTCATTTCAGGTGAACTGCGGTACAATACTGTAGAAATGGCAGCGATTGTTACTCCCTATGTTCCACTAATGATTGATGAACAATGATTTACGACAGCATTATACTGGCAGTTTTGGAAGGACAAGGTGGATTCTTTTTTTTTTGTGGATGCACCAGGTGGAACTGGGAAAACAATTTTCATTTCTCTAATTCTCGCCGAAATACGATCAAATAATGGCATTTGCCATTGCATCGTCTGGCATTGCAAAAACTTTATTGGATGGAGGCAGAACAGCTCATTCAGCACTTAAGCAATGTGCAACATAAAAGAGCAATCATCCATGGCCACAGTGCTGAATCATGAGTGGCTGGCAGATAGAGTCATTTTGGTAGCAAAAAATGTGGATGTCAATGATTTAAATTTTAAGATACAGCAGTTGTTGCCAGGCAAATTGGTGTCATCCAAATCGATTGATACAATTTGCGACGCCAGCGAAGCCGTAAATCATCCAACAGAGTTTTTGAACTCATTGGATTTTCCAGGCATGTCACGCATCATCTACAACTTAAAGTTGGATCTCCGGTTATTCTACTTCTGAATTTGAACCCACCGCGGCTGTGCAATGGCACACGATTATTTATTCAAAAATTGCTGAAAAACATTGTCGAAGCCAGCATTTTGAATGGCAAGTTCCGAGGCGAAAGTGTTTCGCTGCCACGGATCCCAATAATTTCCACAGAAGTGCATATTGAATTCAAATGAATTCAATTTCCAATTAGATTGACATTAGCAATGACAATTAATAAGTTGCAAGGCCTAACAATATCTGTTTGTGGCTTAGATTTTGGTATGCCATGTTTTTCTAACGGACAATTATACGTGGCATGTTCTCGCGAGGGCAAACCATCCAGTTTGTTTGTGTTGGCTAAAGATGGAATGACAAAAAACATTGTACACTCGATTGCTCTTCAAGATTGATTTTTTTTAAATTAACATAATTTGCACATTAAACTTTTAATAAAAAAAACCAAAATAATTTATAAGTCAAAACATCGTTTGCTGGGTCAGCTAGTATATATATATACTAGCAGTGCCCGTAGCGGCTTCGCTCGCATGAAATTAGAAAATTTGAACCGTGCATCCATAGGTGTTGGCTCGGCCCGTCGACAACTTGGCCCAGCCCGTTTCAAAACCAAAATTCCTGGCCCGGCACGGCCCGTCTAATTTGGGCCCGGCCCATTTTTACAGGCCTAGAAACTCTATATACTTGATGAAAAACTTCGCCCCGTTTCACCTTGACTTCAGGTTTGGCCCGGCCCGTCTGAAGACACTAAAATCACTAAAATTTCTATATGCTTAGTGAAAAACCTCAGCCCGTACTACCTTGATTTAAAGTTTAGCCTGGTCCGTAAAAAGACCCTAAAATAACGGCTTGGCCCGACCGGTGATAAACTGGACTCAGCTACTTTTAACCGGCACAAAACCTCAAAATACTAAATTTACATCTGTAATGCTTGCAGTTGTTGAGTAGCAGTTATTTTAAAATCAAATAACCCTTATTTTGACCCCACATTTGAAGTCATGGAAACCAAAGTTTGAAAAAATGGTGAAACACGTATATCTTTTTTTTGAGTAGATACTAAGTATTAATTTTTACATCTGTAGCAATTACAGTTGTTGAGTACCAGTTACTTTAAAAAACAAATAACCCTATTTTAAAACCAAGTAATCCTATTGTCTACCCCACATTTAAGGTCCTGGAAACCATATTTGTTAAAAATGGTGAAACACGTATATCTTTATTTTTAGAATAGAAACTAAATACTAATTTTTACATCTGTGGTATTTACAGTTGTTGAGTAGCAGTTACTTTAAAAAACAAATAACCCTATTTTCCACCCCACATTTGAGGTCCGGGAAACCGAATTTTCAAAAAATGGTGAAACCCGTATTTTTTATTTTTCAAGAAGAATCCATATACCAAATTTCAAAATCTCCTCATATACATTGTTTTATAAAAAAGTTTGTTTTCCAGTTTCTTCCCCTCAGGAGCAATATTTTTAAAAATCTTTTCTTAGTGGATGTTTACGCAATAAAAGTAATATAAGATCCAAATTTCACGTTCTTAGGATGAGGCGTTGATTATCAGTCAGTCAGTCAGTCAGCCAGTCAGTCAGACAGAACATGTTCTTTTATGTATATATATATATATATATATATATATATATTCATGTAAAATCGCTGATTTTATGATCAGTTTCCCATTGATAGAGATTAATAGGATTTATTAAGCTTCATTGATTAATTTTCCAATAAACTGCAAAACCATTCTATTGAACCCGGTATACGATTTGGTGATATCGTAACATTGGTGTCAGAAGTGGGATTACAAGAATGGTTTTGAAAGCATTGGATGAACTCTCGATACTCGAATTGAGGCGGGAACTTAGAAAACGAGAGCTCAGTGATAAAGGAAGAAAGTCTGAGCTCGTGGACCGCCTCCAAACGTCATTGGAGAACAAAGGGTTTGATCCAGAAGAGTATGAGTTCGAAGCAGAAAATGAATTGATGAAGGCTTTGAATAAAATGGTGGAAGAAAACAGAGCAGCACACAGAGCAGCACAGCAAGAAATGAAGAAATTTCTTGAACTCCTCAATGGTGACACAAACAATTGCGGAAACAAAAAAAACTAAATTGTTTTATAATTGAAATTTTTTTGGAAAAGTACCTCCAACAAAACCACTACCTTAACCCCGGAGCTTAGTTATTTCTGGAAGAAACGTTTACAGATGAGAATTTGTAGGGGCGCATTTTAAAACCATGTTCTCGGCTTCCCAGGCCACAAAAACCCTAGCTACGCCGCTGAAAATTTGTAATGTGCGCAGCTTAAACTTAAACAAAACTTGAAAATTTAAGAAAAAACAAACAACTCTGAAAAATATTCCGAAATAAAAACAATGTAAATTTGTTGTCTCGCCCATAGCTAGTTCAATAAAAAATTTAACATTAAGAATTCTTAAATACAACATCGCTTAAACAAAGACTTCATATTCCTGTGCCTCGCTTTCCATCTCCAGCACAGAATTTTCATACATGTTCATGACATGATCAAGAACGTTGTAGCTAGGATTGGTATCGCAGCTAAGAAGTGCAGCAAGCACTCTCTCAAAATCTGGTCTTTGACCAGGGTCTGGACTGCAGGCCAGGTTGATTATATTGCAGATTTTTGTTGGAACGCTTTCATAGGAAAAATCTTTGTCAATGATTTTGAGTTTATCACTAATTACCAAATCAGTTGGACGTTCGGTGTTTTTTTTCTGTAAAATGTTCTGACCTGTGCTATGTTTATAGAAAAGCAAGAACAACATTAAACCAAAGCTATACATATCTGCTGCTTTAGACGGCTTGCAGAAATAGTAAGATTCAATTATTTCTGGGGCTAACCAAAATTTAAAATTTGCAGCCATACAGTTGTTTACATCTAGATTGTCAGATTCAAGACCGGCTTTAATGTTGGCATAAACACTTTTCAGGTGATCTACTTTGGCAGTAAAGTCTCCCAGAAATTTTTGATTTGATTTCAAGAAGGTTTCGTAAACAGAAAAGTGTTCCCAACCGCAAAGTTTAACTGCCCATCGAGAATCAACCACGCACAAAGATAGCTGTAGCAATCCAACAACGATTTGGTTTCCGTGCAGATAGCACATGGCACTGCAGATATCTCTGGCTGCAGCAAAACAGACGGAATTCGAAAGTTGATTTTTTTTGTCTAACAAAACTTTGACCAAGTTGCCTTTAGCGCAATATTCTTCGACGAAAAATACTTGACCAAGAGGTGTTGAGGTGAGACCGAGAAAGTTGGCGATGTTAGAATGATTCATATTTTTTAAATCTAACAGATAACGGCTGTCCCGACCAGACCACTTGGAGTTAATTTCTTTTTCGATGTGAGAATTTCTTAAAATTACTAAGCGACCGTCATATTTTCCAGTCTGTTCCGTTTGGGAACCAGTAAAGATCCAGTTATTTTGTTCCGTTTCTTTTAACTCAAAATTGTTAGGAATACCATGAGAAAAGTCAGAATGAACAGCTTTCTTTGTTGTCAGTTCTATGTCGAAAAAATTGATTTTCCACGGTTTTAGATTAAGCATTTTGTAGTAAAGATACTTGTTGTAAGCGGCGTATATAATGAAACATGTCAAAACCAATATTATAAAAGGAATTGAAATAAACAAAGGAATCTTCCATGTTTTGAGTGTTTCTTCTTCTAAATAGATTTGCTCTCTCACAAGAGTTTCAACTGAAAGACCGTTGCAGGTTGATGTCTTCAGAATGTTTTTAATCACCGGTGCAAAAATATCTCCCGTTAATTGGCATCCCATTGCTTGCGCATCTCGTCTGGCTATATTTGACATCAGAAACCAATCTATGAAGCGATTCAACTCGACGGATACAAGACAATTTTTCGATAGGACAGAAATATTTACAATAAAATATGAAAAGGACGTCAGTGGATATGCGTTTTGTGAATCTGCATCTGTAATTGAAGCGTTTAACTGATTGGCAAGTATTTCTTTCAGTCCGTTAACTGCTGCGCTAATAGTTTCTATGCTAAATTTAACTTTTCGACCTGCTTTATTTATTATCCAAGCATAACTCAAACCATTTTCATCTGCCTCTGGTGCCGATAAATACCCGCAACTGAAGGGCGTGTTTGTCAAAGCATCGGCTAAACCAGTCGTTCTTTGGGCAAAATGCTGAAATTTTATACATGTTTGTTTTAAGAAATGAACTATAAAATTTCATCATAATTACTATATTGTTTTTTTATCATTATCTTTGATTTCTAAAACAATTTTAGAAATTATATGTTTACTGAGCAGGAACCAGTACTGACAAAAATATATAAGCACATTTTTAAAATATTCTCAGTAACACTGTTAAGGCTCACCTTAATGTTTGTATCCCATTTGGTTTTTATTTGAAAAGTGCCAAACATTTTTTTCCACTGGCTGCTAAACGAGCTGAGAGCAGTTGTGAAAACACTTGTTGAACCCGATTGGTCAAATCTCGCAACGGGTACAATCGTTGCATTCGGAAATTGAACAGAGGGATTATAACTGTAAAATGTTGAATCATTCCAATTAGTTATTGTTCCATTGTATATGCCAACAATTTGTTCTCTTGTAACTGTCAGATTGATAAGACCGGGAATGTTGTAGCCAAGAACCAGTCCCCTGAAAAAATTAATATAACATGAAACACATATCTATATGAGTTGGCAATTTTGAGTTTCAAATTGGGAAATTTCTAAACTGATATTTGTAAACTATCAGTTTTAGGTTTTCAACTTCACACGTTTAACTATTTAGAACAAATCAGCAAATATTATTGAAATGAATTTATTTTTGTTAAACTATTTATCTTTAGTTGTATAAAAATCAGCTCAATTTGTTTTTTTTATAAAAGTAATAATAATTGAACGATGTTAACGTGTGATGCAATGAATAATGAATTTGGTAATGAATTCTAGTTTAGCAATTAGCAAAAAAGAATAACTACATAAGTTAGATTAAAATAATTAAGTTTGATTATCGATTGAGCAACAAGTGTTTTTTTTTATATTTTTAAATGAGCAGCAAGCCTGACTTGTCTAGCCAATCCTATCGACTGAACTGTACCCCGCATGAATATAAAAAAGCGCAATTTTGTGTGTGTTACGTGTTTGTAAATACGCGTCCGGTCCAGCCGGTGCAGTACTCTAATGTGAACATCTGAACAAAACTTAACATTTTTTGTCAGTTTTGCTGCATAAGAAGAGTTAATTGAATATAGTTTTAAGGATAGTTAATTGAATATAGTTTAAATACAAAATATAAACTAAAAATAAGTAAATATGTGAGTCAGATCAAGGAAAAAATAATTAATTAACTAATTAATGAAATTGTTGAAAATTTAAGTTAATTTAAAAATAAAAACAAAAAGTGTTGATACTCTTTTTTGGAAAACAATTATTTTTTTCAAATTGATGAATGTTTAAATTAAAAATAAAACTTAAACTTAAATAGTTTTAAAAATAAAACTCACAACATTAAAATTAAACTTTTATATTTTTTCTGCCAACAATTAACTTACACCACTTTTTCATCAATGCGCTGTACGTTTCATTTAAAACTCACACTATTCGTGCTTTTTATTTAGCAAGTAATTTTGTAATTATAAGAGGTTTTATCTTAAGTTTCAAAATTTTCAATTAAAAAGAAATGTGTTCTTATTGCTGTTCAACTGTGACAATCAAACAGCTGACCAACCATGCGAAAGTTGGAAAGTATCGAAGGTCGGAATAATTTCGCTGTTCTTCTTCCGTTAAAGGAGCGTCAGACACAGCAAATGAATACTTACCACTGATGATATTCTGCTTACCAATACCACTTCCCCTGGCTTCGTAAGTCATCTTGACGTCCGAAAATGTAGCTCTGTACGATTCAAAAGAGGTAGCCCACATTTTGTAAACTTCTTGCGTGGATGTGGCGCCTGAACCTAGTACAGTCGTGGTTTCAATCAAGTCGCTTGAAACATTTCTCATTGATTTAAAAATTATTAAAAAGTAACACCGGTATAAAAATTTGTTGAAATTATATTTTTGAGTAAAAATGTGTTTAAACATCGTAGCAAAGATTATCTGAAATAATAAACAATTCCAGATGGCAGTCGCTTTACTCATTCTTTTATTGTTAGAAAAATAATGCAGGTGCCAAAAAGGTCAACAAGTTTGTTGAAAAATGAAGAAATTTTCGATTCCTTCTGAAACATCAAAAACGTGGCACGTTCCTTCCAGCACCGATTGGTCTCAACAGTTCTTTTCAGTTGTATTCCTTTTTGCAAATTTATTTTTCCGATATTATAAAAATTTGAACATTTACACTGAATATAAACTAACTTCAAGCACGTTGTTCCCAGCCCAGCCGGCTCAGTGGGCAGGGACGTAAATTGGGGGAAGGGCAGGAGGAGGCATTTGCCCCCCCCTGATTTTCAAAATTTGAAATTTTTCTACCTAGAGTTTACTATATATTTTTTAAATTTTAACTTTACTTAACCTAGTGATGATTCAATGTTTATTTGAATTTTATTTGCGTATGTAGACAATTTGACTACCCCCTGATTTCCAAAATTTAATTTTTGTGTCTAGAGTTTTCCTCACTGGTCATTTGTATCTATGATTTTTAAATTTTAACTTTACTTAACCTAGTGAAGATGCAAAGCGTATTGGAATTTGAGCTCTAATTTCGATTTATCGAAACAGTGTACATTAAAGACACCAGCAGAACTGAACTTGACTCCAAAAATTGTCAATAAACTTAACTAGCTATACTATTCTGCCATTTGGTATTTCACAGAAACTCTGTTATTAAATGATTAAATCTTGACCAGAAATAAATGTCAAAATCTTTAAATCTAACACAAAATTAAAAAAATCTACTGACCCCATTTGAATCCTCCCTTTTTTTTACTAATTTTGTATCTGCCCCTGCAATATGATTATATCATTCATCCCCTTGTACTCAGTGGCGAATCCAGAAATTCCTGGTGAGTGGATACGCTTCAGAAATTTTTAACATTCTCTTCACAAAAGCTAATGACCAGTGAGGAATAGTCGTAAGTATTTTTCAAAGAAAATTTCAAAGACTTATACTTTTTCCTCCAGTGACGATGAAAGATGTGAAAGTGAGTTGATTTGATGAAATGATCTGAGGAGAGATATCTCGGTTTTAGTGGTGTTAAACTGGAGGTTATTTTGCAGAAACCACATTTCAATGGCGTTGATGCAGGAAGTGAGTGTTTAGATTGTGGAAGAGTAGTGTTTAGGAGTGAGCGATATGAAGAGCTGCGGGTCGTCAGCGTAATGATGATAACCTAAGTTATGCGAAGATATTAAATCGCTGACAGGTGATATGTAAGTTGTGCAAACATGGTTTGCGGAAACTTTCGTTTATCTTGGTTGAGATGGGCCATTTAAAGGCTGTATACTGATATCAGAAAGACCAGGAGGTGGTGGCTTGTTCAGTTTTTTTCTCCACAATTAATGTGACATTTTTTTACTGCTTTTACAAAAACCACAAAAACTACGACACAGTGTTTTAAAAGACGGTAAAATTTACATTAATGTTTAATTAACTGTAGTTAAATTATAGTTCAATGATTTTTTTTGTGAGGACGGACAAACTTTGGGCAAGACCATTTTTAGAGCGGGCAATGCCCACCCTTGCCCATGCTTAGCGCCGCCACTGTTAGCTTGGCCGGCTAAACCGGCGGCTGAGGGGCCTACATGTAGCTCAGTGTTGCAGGACTTTGACGGAATTTTGGGAAATCGATGGATTTCGAGCTTTTATGACCGCAGCGATTGCCTCATTACACTACGTAGACGTTGCAAGTTGCAAGCAGTTTTTCCTATGCCGTTTTAGCGGGATCGTTGTGTAAGCTGTCTCATGTACTACTTTTGAAATTGCCTTCCAAGCATCCTGGCATTTAACCGAAGGTAGTCGTCACAGTTTGTTTGATCAAAATTCCATGACTCTCTAGGGACATTTTTTATCATCGAGCTAAAGCTCACAATCGGGAAATGATAATTTCTAAAGGACTCCTCTGTAATTGACCACGAAGTTTTTCTAGACAAATTGGTTGCGCACATAGAGAGAGAGAGAGTGAGAAAACAGAACAGTGAAAAAACAGAAAATTGAATAAACAGAACAGTGAGAAAACAGAACATCGCTTTCAATTTTTCGCATAAATAACTTTTATCTACTTCTTTGTATGTTTCCGTTGTTGGTTATTGATTCAGGGGAAATGTAGGAATCATCGTACAAAAGATTAATTTGTATTTGGCGTAATTTTAAACCAAAATAGTATTTAACTTTCAGTTTGCTTTATATTCTTATTGCGGTGCGCTGACGTTTTTCGCTGATAACTTTTTTGTCTGATTGAATATTAAGAAACCATTTTGACAAAAGAGCTAACTTTTAAGCTGCGCCTTTTCTAGTTTATTTCTTATTAATTGACCAATATAATTTTCCCAGTGAAAATTCACTCATGCAAATGTTGCGAACACATTAAAAACATATTAATGCCAGATGCCAGTGTCACAGTTGAGATACTTCTTATTAAATTATAGTTAAAACATGGATTTCTAGATATATAATCTTGGTACAAAGCTGGTTATAAAAGAGTTTGCTCATATAAAATTACCATATGTATTTAATTCTACAATTTCTGGGCAAACTGTGGTGAGAAAGTTATATCCAGCAGTGAGGAGCTTCAAACGTTAAAAAACAATATTATTTACTACATTGTCAAATAAAACTTTAATTTTATGATAATAGTTTAAAATATCTCCGTGCGTTTTAACTTGGAACAATTTGATCTCGGACATTTTGTATATCACGAAAAAGTTTTAAAAATATTAGCAATGTTCTGTTTTATCACTGTTCTGTTTATTCAATGTTCTGTTTCTTCATTGTTCTGTTTCTTCACTGTTCTGTTTTATCATTATAATTTTATCATTTTCTGTTTTGTCATGTTCTGTTTTATCATGTTCTGTTTCATCATGGAACCATTAGATGGTTATTAGATTCAATGCGCTGGTTATTAAGTCTGATGTCTTAAATTCCGAACCTGTAACGCAGCTGTGACGGGATTCTAACTAATCTCTCGGGTCCTGATGCCTAAAAAAACTAACTCAAGTCGAATAAGCTTTATGATTTTATTAAAACAAATCAAACGCTAATTTAAACAGAAATTCGAACACTAGTCGGATAAGAAGATCGCAAACTGTGAGATGAACATTCGAAATCGCAAGAAGAAGACTGTTTTTTTTATAGCTTAACGTCTTTATTATTTTATACCGAGTAATTTTAGACGGAACATAAAAAAAAGAAAAAGAAAAGAAGTACAAATAAAATAAAAATAAATGTGTCCGATAAGAGAGGGAAAAAGAAAAATGTCAGAAAATATGTCTAAAAAATTCTTCATCATCTTCTTCTTCCCACTTTTTCTTTAGTTGAACATCATTGTTGCTATGGACCACGAAAGTCGTGACGTCCCAAAATACACACTGGATACAAACAAACCTTGTTTCCAGTGCCGATACGGCTTTAAATGGTTTTATCTTTTTCATTAAATTTATATTAGACTATAGCTAATTTTTTCCAAGTTGATATTAACTTAATACAGCGACTAGCAGTGCCCGTAGCGGCTTCGCTCGCATGAAATTAGAGAATTTGAACCGTGCATCCATAGGTGTCGGCTCGGCTCGTCGACAATTTGGCCCCCAGCCCGTTTCAAAACCAAAATTCCTGGTCCGGCCCGTTTTTACAGACCTAGAAATTCTATATACTTGATGAGAAACTTCGGCCCGTCCCATCTTGACTTCAGGTTTGGCCCGGCCCGTCTGAAGACCCTAAAATCACTAAAATGTCTCTATGCTTAGTGAAAAACCTCGGCCCGTACCACATTGATTTAAGGTTCAGCCTGGCCCGTAAAAAGACCCTAAAATAACGGCTTGGCCCGACCGGTGATAAACTGGACTCAGCTACTTTTAACCAGCACAAAACCTCAAAATACTAAGTTTTACATCTGTAATGCTTGCAGTTGTTGAGTAGCAGTTATTTTAAAATCAAATAACCCTTATTTTGACCCCACATTTGAAGTCATGGAAACCAAAGTTTTAAAAAATGGTGAAACACGAATATCTTTTTTTTTTTAGTAGATACTAAGTATTAATTTTTACATCTGTAGCAATTACAGTTGTTGAGTAGCAGTTACTTTAAAAACCAAATAACCTTATTTTCCACCCCACATTTGAAGTCCTGGAAACCAAATTTTCAAAAAATGGTGAAACACGTATATCATTATTTTTAGAGTAGAAACTAAATTCTAATTTTTACTTTTGTAGCATTCATAGTTTTTGAGTAGCAGCTACTTTAAAAACCAAGTAATCCTATTGTCCACCCCACAATTTAGGTCCTGGAAACCAAATTTGTAAAAAATGGTGAAACACGTATATCTTTATTTTTAGAATATAAACTAAATACTAATTTTAACATCTGTGGTATTTACAGTTTTTGAGTAGCAGTTACTTTAAAAAACAAATAACCCTATTTTCCACCCCACATTTGAAGTCCTGGAAATCAAATTTTCAAAAAATGCTAAAACACGTATTTTATTATTTTTGGAGTAGAAACTAAATACTAATTTTTACTCCTGTAGCATTCACAGTTTTTGAGTAGCAGCTACTTTAAAAACCAAATAACCCAATTTTCCAACCCGCATTTGAGGTCCGGGAAACCGAATTTTCAAAAAATGGTGAAACACATATCTTTTTATTTTTCAAGAAAAATCCATATACCAAATTTCAAATGCTCCTCATTTTTGGTTTTCGAGATATACATTGTTTTAGAAAAAAGTTTGTTTTATAGTTTCTCCCCCTCAGGAGCAAAATTTTCAAAAATCCTTTCTTAGTGGATGCTTACGCAATAAAAGTAATATAAGTTCCAAATTTCACGTTCCTAGGATGAGGCGTTTGAGCTCGGCGTTGATTATCAGTCAGTCAGTCAGTCAGTCAGTCAGTCAGTCAGTCAGTCAGTCAGTCAGTCAGTCAGTCAGTCAGTCAGTCAGTCAGTCAGTCAGTCAGTCAGTCAGTCAGTCAGTCAGTCAGTCAGTCAGTCAGTCAGTCAGTCAGTCAGTCAGTCAGTCAGTCAGTCAGTCAGTCAGTCAGTCAGTCAGTCAGTCAGTCAGTCAGTCAGTCAGTCAGTCAGTCAGTCAGTCAGTCAGTCAGGACATGTTCTCTTATATATATAGATGGGAAAACTTTTCGGCAGTCAAATCATCTTTATAGTTGTTCTTTGCAGATTCTTTCGATGCTACGAATGCCGATACGGCTTGAAATGACTTTATCTTTGTCACTTAAGCTAAAGAAATTTTTTTTAAAGTTGATGGTAACTTAGTAAAGCGATGTGAACATTTCTCGGCAATCAAATCATCTTGATAGTTGCTCTTTTCATGATACCAAAGTTACCAGGGTTGCTGGATCCCCCAACTAGCTTGCAAAAAAATGTGCATTGGGGTTGTGCAATAGACAGAGGCGTAACTAGGGTATGGCAGGCTAGGCACGTGCCTTGGGCGCCAACTGAAGAGGGGCGCGAAAAGGTGCCTAACGTATAAATACGCAAATGAAAATAAAAATATATTTTTATAGATATAAATATGTGTATTAATAAAGAAGAAGTAATGATTGTAACTTTTTGTCGGAACATCGATGCACTTATGTTTTCTTCTCTCGCTCAACCCAGCGTTGGAAAAAGCTCAAAGCTGTTGATCTGTGGCTTTAAAGTCTGACTCCAACACCAGGTGGAGCGCAAAAACGGAATCAGTGAAACCTGTTGACAAATATCTCGAGCAAATAGTGGAAGTTTTCCAGAACATAATGGACGATGAAAGCTCGACTAGTGAAACTAAAAGCGACGCAAAACAACTCTATTATCGAATATTAACACATGACTTTCTAACGTTGCTAGGGTTTTGGAACAAGATCCTAATTCGTATTGACCACGTTCTAAAGAGGTTGCAAGACCCTAAAATGAACTTTCATGAAGCAGCTTTAGATATAAAAGCTTTTCAAAATTATTTTCATGATGAAAGAGAAGTGATAGTTAGTGACTCACTGAAAGAAGGAATTCGAATTTGCAATGAATGGGACATTGAATTTGAAAGACGTCAAAGAAGAAAGAAAAGAATGAATGGCAAAACATCGAGAGATGCTGGTTTAGCAATTAAAGATAAATTTGTAATAAAGTGTTAATAGATTTAACTTGTGTGGTTTTTTACCCAATTCTAAAGTAATTTTTTAGAAAATAAAACGTAAGTAACCTATCGTCGGAGAGGGGCGCAAGATCAGTGTTTGCCATAGGCGCCATTTACCCCAGGTACGCCACTGGCAATAAATCGTTAGAAAGGTATTTAGAAAAGAAATATAATGGTGGAAAAATAAATTTATTCTAAAAAATAAAAAAGTTATAGGCGAAAAACCGTCACCATTCTTATGTAAATGTATAGAGAGGATTTTTCACTCGCACAACCCCAATGCACTAATTTGTTTTTGCAAGCTAGTTGGAGGATCTAGCAGTGCTGCTATCTTCTGCCTTGTGCTCTTTTCAGACTCTAGGGAAAATTGCTGTATCAGAACAGCTGACACGAGGTCAGCAAGACAATCCTGCTTGGGGTGCATTAAGAAGAGGTCGGATAACTGCAAGTAATTTTGGGGCAGTTATTCAACACATGAAGAAAAAAAATCAAGGGGCTACAGGCAGATCCCTGCTGAAGATGTTGAGGGGCCATTATGATTTTCAGGCATGAGAGCTATACAGTGGGATAACACACATGAACTATTTGCAGTGGCTCAATAATACAAGCTTGCTAGAGACTGTGACATGCAGGCCAGTGGTATCTGGCTTGACAGTACGGGTTGTATCGGAGCTTCACCAGATGGACTCCACTAGAGATGGTCAATGTTGGTATTGCAAAGGATGCTAATTGGAGCGATAATATACATCTGTTGCGTGAATAAGTGAATACAATCAACAAACATTTCATTCAGTGTTCAAGGCTGGTGGTTGTTCATAAATTTTTATAACAGAACAAATTTTAAACCAGATTTTATTATTATTCGTTATGAAAAAACACTTAAAATGCAATAATATAAAACAAATATTGAAAAAAGTTATTTTAAACAAAACACAGGGACGTAAATTGTTCCCCCCCCCCTTATTTTCAGAATTTGAATTTTTTTACCTAGAGTTTACTATATATATATATTTCAATTTTAACTTTACTTAAACTAGTTATGATTAAATGCGTATTGGAATCCTTCTGGCGTGTGTAGACAATTTGCCCCTTTGATTTCCAAATTTTTGTTTCACCTAGAGTTCATTATATAAATTGTTAATTTTAATTTTACTTAACCTGTGATGATTCAATGCGTATTGGAATCCTTTTTACGTGTGTAGAAAATTTTATATCTGAGTTCGGTGCCAGATTTACCAATAAATGCAGAGTAATAAATTGTGTATCAGTGTTGGTCCAAAGTTTAGCTGTTTTCTGTGCCAAAATACAATCACCAAAGTCTTGGAACTTTACCGTATTAGTGGTATTGATACAATGTTGATTCCCTCACAGCTGTTTACATCAAAGTTATTATTATTTATTACACAAAAATAAAACAAAATTCTACACACCCCATTTTTGGACATCTTTTTTTTTTATTAATCATGTACTTGTCCCAGCAATATGATTAAATCATTCACACCCCCTATACCCACTGGCGGATCTAAAAATTCCTGGGAGATGCACTTCAGAAACTTTTCACATTCTCTTCAATAAAGCTGATGACCGGAGAGTGGTAGCTGTATGTTTTTTTCAAAATATTTTTCAAAGACTTCCTCTTTCTCATCCAAAAAAGATATGGTCGCTTTCCAAAAACCAGGTATTATACCCAAAAATATCAATTGATACTTTAGAGGGGGATGCATCTTTCCACCCCTCCCTGCTTGTACCTACATACTTATATTGACTATTCTCTCTAACTTTGTGCTTTCTTTGGGGATGTTTAACTTCCGGTCTTCTGTTGAGCGTTTAACTGTAATTAAAATGAGCCTTTCGGTTATTCTTAATTTTACTTTTGAAGACCTAGAAAGATTTTTCAAAATGAAAAATACATGTCTTATATCAAAGGATATGGTTAAAGGATATAAATATTTTGTGGAAGAGTATATTCACGACATTAAAAGTATGGTTAGCTAGGACAGTCGCCGATTAGCAATATTGTAAAAAATTAACGTGCGATTGCACTTTTAATAAAATATAATACTATTGAGCATAAGCTAATCTATCGTTTTACTTTCATCTTGATTTAAATTTAGTATTTAGTGGGGTTAAAAAAAAAAAAGAAAACGAATTGTATATCTCATCATTGTATATTCTCATTCTTTTAATAAACCAAGTTTCAGAATTGAGTGAGAAGCTAGTTGTAAGCAGTAAATGCTTCGGAAGTCAGAAAAAAACTGCTACTGCCCACATAATTCAGGTGGATTAATTATAATTTGTATCCACTGGTTTTGTAGTTTTGCCAGAATTGTGTTGATGGAATTAATTATTCTCAATAGTTTTTCATGAAACATTTTAAATTTAGTTTTTTTCAATCCCGTTTAAAATTTAAGTTGACTTATTGTTGGTTTAAGTTCAATTTAAAAATGGAGAAATAGACATGACAAGCTGTTCGTGTGCAATTGGTCTGGGAAAATGTTGTGGGGTTGTTGTACCAACTTGCAGATTACAAAAAAAGAAAGTGCTCAGAGATTCCAAATGTTATTGTTTTATTTATTTTTCAGTTTCATTACAGACAATTTATTTTGTCAATAACAATGATTAGTCAGCAACAAAGTGAACGACACTATTTTACTAACTATCGCCTATCAAACTAAATGCCGTATAACTCACGACAAACAACTCCGATTTTTATAGAATTTACAATGTTAAGTTCCTACCACTATTTTACACCAAATCTGAAAATTCACACTTCCAATGCAACAAAATTTCCCACGTTATGACTAGATCGGTAAGCTCGAGACTGCTGTCAACACTAAACCGGAAATGATGTGTACCCATTTTATAACTAGAGCAAAGAAATCTCAAAGTTAGAGAGAATAGTCAATAGATATAAGAAGTAATGTGTGTGTGAGAGCATTCGCTTATCACATCCAAGCTGCGGGAGTAAAATTTGACATGCAAGTAGAATTCATTGATACGAAAATTTTGAAAAATTCAGAAAAAAATCTGTTATTTATTTTATGTTTCATTGGCAAAAAACAGAAAAAAACTAAGCAAAAAAACCCGGGCAATACCGGGTAACCCTGTCAGTAAGCTATATAATTGTGGAAAAATTTTGCCCGCCCCTGAAAAATGCTGAATTTACGTGCCTGACAAAACATAATAAGGTATAAACCAGGGTTGTCCAACGCGTAGTCCGCGGGCCACAAAGTGGCCCTTGATGTCTTTAGCGGTGGCCCGCGTTTTCACAGAACCCTAATTATATTTATTTTTTTTAATAATGGCTTCCGCTAGTGCTAATAAAAGACGTAGATTTGAAACATGGTCACATGGAGGTCGTATTCGTATATTTAATCCATCTTGGACAAATGAATATTTTGTAATTGAGCAAAATAATTTAATTATGTGTCTCATTTGTTTAGAAAAAATTGCGGTGTGCAAAATGTATAATGTTAAAAGACACTATACTACAAAGCATGCAGCATAATAATAATAATAATAATAATAATAATAATAATAATTATTATTATTATTATTATTATTATTATTATTATTATTATTATTATTATTATTATTATTATTATTATTATTATTATTATTATTATTATTATTATTATTATTATTATTATTATTATTATTATTATTATTATTATTATTATTATTATTATTAAATGTTTATTTATAATGCGCTTTTTAAAGTAAGTCACAAAAGCGCGTCGCGTCAAATCATAATGTTAAGAATGGAGTTCAGTCTTGAGCAACTTATTGAAACCGCCGAGGTCTAACGCTGGATTCCTCAGGTCAGCAGATAGGTTGTTCCAAACAGCTGGACCAGCAGCAAAATATCCGCGCCTGCCGAGAGTCGTTGTTTTTGACGGCGGAGCGAGCAAGTCGCCAGCCGCGGCCGATCGAAGGTGGTACCGACCAGGAAACGTTGAGATCGTCACACGGTTGCTGCAAGTAGATCGGAGCCGTGTGGTGATTTTTTTATTTTAAAGAAGAAAAGAATGAGTTGGACTTATTTTCACATCCATTTTTCATTAAAGTTGAGACAGAGATGAATTTCAAATCAAATTGATAGAACTACAAAACAATAAAAACGTGAAAAAATTTACAAAGATGTTGAATTGTTAGAATTTAAAAAAAAACACAAGGACATTCAATTTTATTCACATTTGTGCATGTGCAGACACGCCATGAAATATTTTTCTCTTTTTGGAAGCACTTACAACTGTGAACAATTTTTTCAAGAATGAAACATGTTGAATCAAAGCAGAGACATAGGTTGACAGATGAACACCTCAGTAATACACTTCGGATTTCATCATTCACTATAAAAGCTGCCATTGATCATTTGTGTAAAAATAAACAATGCCAAGTTTCCCATTAGATACATTTTTTGACAATATTGAAATTAAATTAGTTGTTTTTAATTATACGTTTGAATATATTATTTCTTTTAATTTATGGCCCTCGTGTTGTCATCAAAATAAAATAATGGCCCTGGCTGCAAAAAAGTTGGACAACCCTGGTATCATAGATATATATCTATGCCTGGTATAAACCTATGAACTGATGATCAAAAAATTGCATTTAAATTTTCTAAAGCAACTAAATTTTATTAATTAAACTAAAACAAATTATTCAAACTATCACTTTTACTAAACTTTTTTGACTTAGTTAAACTTTGCTTTTAATTAAAAAATTGTAGTTAAACTATTAGTTAGTAACTATTTAGTTAACTTTTGCCCATCACTGCAAATAGGGTGGTTTTAACTTATTATACGCGTTATTTTAGTATTTTATATTTATACAAACTTTTATTTAGGTTACATTCTCTGTTAGTTTGTGTGTTTTTTTTTCTGTACGCAAATCTTGCAAGTACAATTTAAACAGCTTTTTGACTAGTTAGGAAGCTGAAACTTTCAACATAGCTTTACATTTGATGACAATACATGATAAAATTGAAAAATAATTTAATTTAAACATCTTTTGTATTTTTAAATTGAGTGTATTTGAAATACAAGTTTGTGTTGAAAAACTCTTTTTTTCTTTGCCTGATATCAGTGTTATTTTAGTTCAGTAAATAATTTTAGTTCTTATTTTTATTTTATTCTTAAATTTTATTTTATTCATAAATTTTATTTATTATTATTATTTTATTTTAGTTTATCAAATAATTCAAGTTTTTATTATTATTAAGCTCTACAAAAATAAATTTAGTTTTTATTTTAATACAGTTCTTGAAATAATTTTCGTTTTTATTTTTATTTTATTCAGATAAAAAAATATCGTTTTTATTTGATTTTTGTTCAATATTTTTACAAATTTTTATTTAGGTTACAATCTCTATTTGTGTGTGTGTAGCTTTCTCTGTACGCAAATCTTGCAAGTAAAATTTAACCAGCTTTTTGACTAACTAGAAAGCTGAAACTTTCAACATAGCTTTATATTGGATGACAATACATGATTCAACTAAAAAAACCTAATTTGAACATTTTTTGTATTTCTAAATCGAGTGTATTTGAAATTAAAGTTTGTGTTAAAAAATTCTTTTTTCCTTTACTTGTTGTTACTATAGGCGACTATAGCCAATTTAATGCAGTGTATGTATGGAAAAATAATAATTGTGTAACACAGGAAGATTTTTTATTTTGAAAAACTATTGCCATAACAAGTTGTAATACTTATTTTATTCATTAGTCACCTTTATTTTAGAAGTTAGTATTGCTCTACATTCTGATATATATATATATATATATATATATATATATATATATATATATATATATATATATATTTATTTATATATATATATATATATATATATATATATATATATATATATTTATTTATATATATATATATATATTTATTTATATATATATATCATGTGACTTTTTAGTTAAAAAGCTGTAATATATATATATATATATATATATATATATATATATATATATATATATATATATATATATATATATATATATATATATATATATATATATATATATATATATATATATATATTTTTACGATATCGGAAAATCATATACCGGTCTCAATAGAATGTTTTTGTAGTTTATTGAATGATAATAAATGAAACTTTGATAAGTCTATTTATACCTTCTAAACTAATAATCTAATCCTGTAAAGTCGATCAAGTGGAAACTGATTAATAAGATCAGTGATATTACTTTATTACTCCCTTCTTAATTCTTTTCGTCCCGAACAGCATAATCGCTTTTGAGAAATGCGACTTGGCCACGAACACAAAATACCTTCATCTTCACTCGTGGCCTTGATCGCAATTCGCAAACAACAGGGTCAAGTCTCTTGACTGTTTGATGCAGTTTCTTCCAGTCTCGCTGGAGCCAGTGTGATCTTCCGATTCGGCGTTGTGAGCTTGAAAACCTCGTCAAATTGCTACATTCCGATCTCCTCACACACAACTGTCGATTACAGCAAGCTCACACCAGGCCACTGACGGTCCCACGCAACCAAAGCCGAAACTGCACGCCACAATCAGTTTACGACTTTGCACCGCTCTTCAAGCATCGAAACACAGGATTGTAGTCAGTGCAGAACTGTCTAACCCTCCCAAGCTCCAGCTCCATTTCCGCGAGCCACCACCAAAGCACAAAATTTTTAATCAACCCGCTCTGGGCCTCAGTCTCATTCATTCATTCATTCATAGAAGCACACTCAGACTGTTCTGCAATATTCGGGGCAGCAACCTATTTAGCCAAATCATGAATGAAAGAATGAATGAATGTTGGACAATATTTAAGTAGGCGTAAGTTCATGTTAATGGGCCTTAAGCCTACCTCATCCGAAGAAGCATCACTTAAACAGGCGTTCCGACACAAAACTGGACCAGTAGTCCTTTTTACTGTCCTCCACATGACCCACCTGACCTGTGCAGTCTGTATGGCCGTCATATGTCACATGTCCTGAGATACAGCTGGTATACTCCAGTTCAAACTGGGTTTTGCCGCAGCAACCCACGTCATTTTCTTCACCAGCAACACGATATTCAAATATCAAATGTAACTGTGTAAAACATTTATTTCAAAAATATTTGGTAAATAAGTTATATTTAAAACAAAAAAATTTCAAAATAGTAACAGAGGTGCCTGTGTTTCGACACCCTTAATACTAAGCACTGTCAAATGTTATTGGCAGTATTTTCTCTTAATTGAAGGAACAACACTTTTTTTCTTTTTGCTAGGAACACCAATCTCTGACGCAAATGGCTGGAAGTTACTTGAAGCATTAAGACTAGCGTCTGGAATGGATGACTGACTAACTGAAATTGCGCTTGCTCCATTCTGATTATCTGTTTTATCAGACTTGTTGAGTTTTGCAATCTGTGTTTTTTTTCGTTTTGTTTTCTGCAGTGGATGTTTTTTTTATTTTATTATCTTGTTGCATGCGAATTGCATTTATCACTTCCGTGTCAGTTAAAATTTTTGTGCTTTGCTGCTGATGTTTTCGAACAGTTTTTCTAGCTGCAGTTTTGGAAAGAGTTTCAGTTTTTCAAGATTGGGTTGTAGACTTGTGATTAACTGACTAGTTGAATCGTTTTTGCCAGGAGTTTGATCAACAATTCCAACAATGTCAAATATCGTCATAGGCCTTGGATTTGAAACAACCCAGTCATCGCATGCAGCGTTGTAAAATCGTTTCAATGACCGTAGACTGATCTGTCGAGTGGTTGAAGTTTGTGGCTATAGTGAGGAGAAAAAGTGTGATGCCATTCTGTTTTGCTAAATCCAGACCATCCACAGATATATGGCTTTCATGGTTATTAAACAGTAGCAACACTGGATTGACGACAGAACATTTTGTGTGGAAAATAACATGGTTCAACCACTATATGAACGCTGCAGCATTTATCCACCCTGATGGGTATGCAGCCACGACGCAGTCAGGCGGACCACCAGCAATCATAATGTCTTTATAATGGACTCGAGGAAAAATAAACAACGGCTTTTGTTGGTACCCTTGATAAGAAATTCAAGGGACCTTTGATACTAATATCAAAAGTGCCTATGCGAGTTGATATCAAGGGTGCCAAAATCATCATTTATTAAAAAATAAGTCAGATCTCAATAGTTAAAGCATCCTTGTTGCTGAAAAAAACGCTTTAAATCAGAATAAATTCTCTTCAAAATGGTATATAAAACATCACAAACACTGCATAATATTTTTAGCTAGAGCATTTATAAAAAGAGCGAAAAAATTACTTTTTACTTTAAAATCGAAATCACAACTCCAAAATTAAAAAAAAACAGGAGGAGGAATGAATCTATATTTCAATAGACTGGTGCCGTGCTTGATTCGATTTAATAAGTAAGTCATGAAAATACGTTATAGCATCAAGGGTGATTTGCTATCAAGGGTGCCATGTCTCCCCTACAGTTCTTCAAACTCATTTATTATTTATCCAACAAACAAAAAAGCCGTTCCAAAGGACCTTTATACAAATGTATATATATATGTATAAATGTATATATATATATATATATATATATATATATATATATATATATATATATATATATATATATATATATATATATATATATATATATATATATATATATATATATATATATATATATATATATATATATATATATATATATATATATATATATATATATATATATATATATATCACTACTATCATCAACATCGACAAAACAAAATCAAACACTTTAAAACGCACATCAAGCTCAATAACATGGTAAAAAATTCATAAAATTTCTCAGATGACACACTCATCTTACACTTTCATATCATATTTTGTTAGTGGAAATTTGAAATGATTTAAGTAACAAATATAAATTATTAAATTATGACATAAAATGTGCTATGCATTTGTGACTTCTTGTTCCATGACATTTTAACATCAGTCTGAGGTTCAATGCCACAACTAAAAATTATAATGCAAGTTTCGAAACGCACGATTAACATAACTGAGTTATTTAATTAAAAAACATTACTTCGAAGCTTTAAAAATTCTCGCTATAAAATTTTTCTGATTTGTGTAAATTTAATTCCCACATGGCCGTATTGATCAATATCACAAAGTACACATATTACATTTCTTGCTAGGTCTTATATTCAAGGAAACACGGTTTTTGCTGTAGTTTTTATTACCAAGAACGGGGACAATACTGTTGAAGGTATGTTTAAAATATTTTTACTCGTATCTTAAAGATCTTGGAATAGTCTAGGTATTTTATACGGACTTATAATCCTCAAATCACATTAAAATCTGTTAATTACAATAATAAAAGGACAAAACATCATAAACACGCTTTTTGTTCTTGTAAGCGTAGTAACACACAGAAAATGTAGCAGCTTGCAAGCTAAGAATACATTTATGAATACGCGTGTAAAATAGCTGGTGAGTGTAATTGTGAATATAACTAATGACTAGAACTACATCTCTCTGTTTTTAAATTATAATTAAGAAACACAAATATTATAAAAAAAAATTGGCTCAGCTAAGAGATCACGGAAGAGAAAATGAGTCGATGACCGCAAGATGGAAGTTCAAATTCTCAGTTTAGATTAAAAGATAGTATTTTATTTATTGTTAAGTTATTGGCACATCCATGGGGTGAGTTTTACACCTCCCCCCTCGAAATGTTTCTCGAATTTTTTCAATGCATAAAAACGCAATACTCGGCGTGCTTAGGCGTATGTCTGGCCATGAGCACACTCAAAAAAGGATTTCTTGGGTTAAAACTGGCCCTACCCCGGATATTATTCCAAATAATTTTTTAATACATGAAACGTATTAAAATGGCTTGATTTAGTGAAAAATTAAATAAAAATCATTGTTAAATTAGTTATGTTTGTTTACCATCAGAGAAAAAAATGTAGTTAAACCCCACAACCTCCCACAAAAAATATTCCAAATAATATTGTACTGCATGAAAATATATGAATAAACTGGTTTAACTGATGATAAAATTACAGAAAAATTGGTGTAAAATTATCTTTTTTAATTAGTCTTTGATTTATTCTAGTAATCCGTACTATCGCTTTTATAATAAAATATTTACTGTTTTTCATATAAATACTTTGCAAAACACTATTGTATTTGTATAGATATTCCACAACAATAATGGACTATATTTTGGATAAAATAGCTGATATATAATCAAACTAAAATAGCTTATTAGTTTTATTAATATACAATATTTTTTGACATTTAAAATTTTTTAGATATTTTAAAATTTAAAATAAAACTATTCTGCCTTTTGAAATCAAATTTGACTTGACTGTATTGAAAATTTATGTTGTTTAATAAAGTTTAAAAAGTATAAAATAATTAAAGCCAAACTAACATTTTTTTAAGCCTCCCCAAAAAATATCCTGGGCGCGCCATTGGCAGCCATTACTTAAAAAGTGTCCCCAGGACAAATCGTCCATCGCTATTCATTTTTCGCGGCACTGCAAGTGAAAACACAATTTTTATTTCCCATTTCTCCTTTATTTTTTTCTCACACTCAATCTACGGCTGGTTCTGCCAAATGATTTAACAAATTGTAGCCAACTTAGTCATGTCCATACTGCATAATACCACTACCCCAGGTAATAATTTTTTACATTTTTTAACGTGGCCTCGGTTTTTTATTCTAAAAAAAAGCAACAATTAAAATACTTTAAAACTTAAATTATTAAACCTATTTCATATGTATCTTTTAATGATCTCTAATTATTTCTTAATTATATTAAACTTTGCACAATATTTGGATTTTTTCTTTATTCCAGTTTTTTTATTAACTGTAAATATCACAGTAATAAAGTAATTTGAACTTAATGACATGTGATAAAAATTCAGTAATTTTTATTGATTTAAGTCTTTCCGACTAAATCAATGTGGACATTCAAATGAACGACAGCCAGATTCAATATACATATCATAGATCACAACCTACCTTGTACTTGACTGAATAACTTTTTTATTTTGCACTCATCTTGACTGGGGGGAAAACATTATTGGTTCTAAGTTTATAATTGATTTGTTCCTAATGTGATGTTAATACTGTTAGTATTTTTATTTAGTAAATAAAAATAGCAAGAAACATTTCTCTATGTATTGCATACCATGTCACGTCTTGGTAAAAAAGTTTAGGCTTTGATGAAGGTTTATCTACCCGGTTCGGGTCTGAAATTTAGTGCTAAACCTAAAATTTTTAGGCCCGTAAACACGGACCGGGCTTGGAATTTTGTGCTTATAAACGAGCCGGTGCATAAGAAATTGGCCCGTGCAGGACTCTAGTTGGTAATCTTGGTGACAAGTTACTTACACAAATTCATGTCAAACCGCGGATGCAGGTGAATTTTTGAAAGCAAACAGCAACTGTTCGGAAAGACTAAATCACAATGTTTATTGAGGTGATACAGAGATAATATTAGTGAAACAAAATCAAGTTTAGACTGTCCCAATCGGTTTTTCTAAAAAAAGATGTAATCTCAAATGCGATTTTACACCTCATCTAACAGAAAGATATTAATACGCACACATAATGTTTAAAAAAATATGCATAATCATGCGAAGCTGCTGTTACCTCCACCTGGGCATACCTGTGTAGACGTTGACGTACTTTATAAGATATAAATTATGTTGTTTCTGATAATTAATTATTAAACATCTGTTGATTGAAAATCAATTTTTTTAATTCGAGTGTCATAACATCAAGCAAATGCGTAGGACAATTTATGTTCGTCCACAATAAAATTAGATTAATCGATTGCATGTGAGTTGGATAAATGAATAAGCTGGACACCTAATTATACGCTTGTGATTTTATTTCTTAGCTGGCTCATTCGTTACATTGATCATTTCTCTGCTTGGTAAGAAAGATAACTTACTGTTTTCATTTGGCGCGTTTTATCGGCAAGCGCATAGAAATTATTTTTCTCTGAAATTGCTTAAGGATTTACTTGTTTCTTAGAAATTTTTATTATTTGATTTTATTTGAATTATACTAAAATACAAAATGAAGCAGACTTTATTAGTTGAATGGTATAATAAAACTTATTTTAAATAACTCAAAACCCTTTATAGCAAACACAAGTGCACAACGGTTACCAAATAGCTAACATAGAGCTTTTGATAAAATACCTCATAAAACAATGTTATAATTTTTTTAGTTTAAAAATTATTTAAAAATTAAAAAAATATTCTATAAAAAATATAACAAACCAAATGGTTAGCTCGTTATACAAGAATTGGCGTAAAGTCCAGGTAATAGGAAGAAAATAATTTGGTTGGGGGAGACAGTAGGTATAGGCGTTGCCCTCCAATAATTGCTCTAATAAAACATAACCATTAACAGTTACAAAGTAATTCATAAACATTTTGTATGAATTGGTTTAAAATTTGATTTAAAGCTGGTTGTTCAATTGTCCAAAACTTGACTCAAGGACTAAAAAGAGATATTCTGGATTTTTCAAATGACAGAATCTGGTCATAACATATAACAGAACCAATATAGAAAGCTTACAAAAGCAAAGGTGGAATCGTAGAGAACACAAGAAGCACGGCTTTTGTTATTGATTTGCTCCTCATTTTTCATAAAATT